>CM060686.1:52379725-52564835 GCA_030686995.1 Artemisia argyi
ATCGTTAACAGTTTCATATGAGCTTCAAGCCTTCTAATTTTGTTTATGTGACTCCACATTATGGGCCGCTGGCACTCATCTATCACTATCAGTTCCCACTTAATATGATCAAGCATATCCATATCCTGCAACATAACAACATCAATATTAACTCATTACACAAAAAAACTAGCTGCAATAAAGTTATCCACATATTAGTTTCATATTGTACCTCAACAATAACATCTGGAGATGATAAAAGTACTTGAAATGTTATAGACTCGTTTTCATCATAAAATTCCAAATTTCTTATGGCAGCCCGAACATATTCGCTCCCTTTGTATGTTACAACATTTGTGAATCTGGACCACTTCGAAAATTCAGCTTCCCATTCAGAAAGAGCACGTGTAGCAGCTATAATTAAAATAGGTCGCCTCACATTATCCAGCAACGATAAAACAAATATGACTGCCTTAAGTAGCCGCTCCTGCAACATCCAGTCATTAAGTCATCATTTCTAAGCTTTTAACTACTGAATGGGTCGAATTAGCCTTTGTTTGATCTCTAAAGGGTCAATGAGCCAAATCGATTTTACACCAAGTCGTTTAATAAATGGTTGGTGTTTGGGTAATCAGGTAGACCAGTTAACCGATTTAACACTAGAATTAAAAAAGCTAATTAAAAATACACGTTCAACCCGTATATAACCTGTTTGGCCCACTACCCTTATTGACCCGTCTAGATAAATAGGTTACAGGTTGTGTCCATGTTATGTGAGTTAGTCATGTCCGGGTTGGGTGATTACAACCCGCCCCCAGTTGCCACCCTTTCATAATTAACACATTTGACTTTGTGGGTCAATTTAACCCAGATCGCCCCATTTCAACCCACAACCGTTTTGAGCTGATTACCTGAACAACCCATTTTGCAGTTTCTAGTAAAAAAAGTAATACTGTTTAACGAATAAATAAATCAGTAAATTTACCTGCTCGTCAAAGAAAACAGCACTATGACCTCGGTGCCAATAATCACGAAGTTTGTTAACATAAGGAAGTACATGATTACGTGTTTTACTTGGCACCTCAAACTGAAAATCCGATAACTCAACACTTCCTGTAGGGTACATAATTAATTTCCATCAGTATATACCTTAATAAAATTACTTATCTTAGCAATACAAATTTGTGATACAAAGATACAAAATGCACACCAGGTTCGATCTCTTTTTTAGTGCACGCGCCACAATGCCATGGTCCATGAGGTACATGAGGCAAAGGAGGATCTAAACAAGCCCGGTGAAAACTTTTGCCGCAACCTTGACCAGAACATAATCTACAAATTTGTAATCTATTATAACAATATATTGATGTATGCAGATTATGTTAAATTTAAGATATGTAGAAGTAGTATAAAAATATGGAGGGTATGGTAATGGTTTTTTGTTACTTACAAAAGCTCTCCGCCAGATATGCAGATTTCACAAAGACCTCTTAAACTGTGCTTTGAGTCATCCTGAGTCAGGTCATGCAAAAACAAGTAAATATCACTGTTTGAAGTTAATGGCTAGTTTCCTGTCAAAGCATGTCATTCTGCTGAATTCATGTTTGTTAAAGCTAGAGGTGGCACTTTTGACCAAATCAAGTTATATATTACTCCGTATCAATAATGGGTCAAACGGGTCAAATAAAAAAGTTAGATTTGGAAACGGGTCAAATGGGTTACACTGGTCAAAAGTCATGCAAAATCTTATTACTTATAAATATTGATAACTAGAGCTTTTGTCCAAAAATTCGGGTCAACCTGACCCACCCGTTTTGACTGGAAACCATTACCCAACCAGTCAATTTTGTAACATTTGGTTGAAACTTATCAGGGGACAAACTGTAGTAGAGAAATGAACCCAAAATAGAAAAATTGCCACATTAAGCTGACAGGATGTATTACTTTAAAGCGATATGTGAAGGTTTGTTTGCAGATTCTTGATTGGCAAAATATTACTGTATATCTAACATGCCAAGTGGGCCAAAAGTCAAAAGTCTAACATGCAAACTAATCAAAAGTCTCCAAAATCATGTTATTTCAAATTAGCCTGTCACTGATATTATATTTAGAACCATAATTATACTTTCGGGTGAACCAGACCCGACCTGACCCATTTTGTCTTGTAAACAAAAATTACCCCTTGTGAACCAAACATATGACCCAACTCATCATCCACACTGCAATTTTTAGTTAGACCTTAACAGATGACAACCCATAGTAGAGAAACAAACCAAACCTGAATAAACAGTACCACATTAAAAAATGACAAGATCTAATACCATTGTCGAGATATGTGAAGGTTCTTTTGCAGATTCTCGTTTACCAAAACCAAAGCGTTCAGAAAGTAAAGCAATCCTGAAAAGAAAAAACACAATGCATCTGAATCACACGGTAATCATGTAACAGACCATGAACACTCAAAATAGGTCCAAATTTTTTTACCTTCTTTTCTTACGCTTACGCTTAGGACCCGTACAAGGCCTCTTAGCACAAGACCCCTCTACTATTTTATCATCAACTTGATTTAACAACATCATTTTCTGTTTCTGTCCAGCTTTTTGAAACATCTTTTTGTACAAGTGTCCATTTAATTTCATTTTCGGCTTAGTATCCCTACTTTCAGTATCACTACTCTCCTCTTTTTCGAGGTCTCCTAGTTTCACAAGCTTTCGTTTCGTAAGCTTCCTTTTCCTCATCTTTAACTTTATAGCCAATAACATAAGCCTGTCGCGTTTCTCAGACATTGACATACACGAAAACTGTCTTCGTGTATCCATATCCACAAGTCTGTCCCAACAATAAAAAATATAGTCAATCTTATGAAAAAGCTGATTACAGATAGTGGAAAAGGTATGCTCCATTTCTTTTAGCCCCAAAAACACACACAGGTAAAAATTGCATAAGCATATGTACTAATGTACACAATACAAAAAAAGACGATAATAAGGGAGTGTTTGGTTAAGCTTATTTTTGGGCTTATGTGATGTCGCCTTACATTTCATAGCCTCGTTATTCTTCGGCTTATTTTGATACCTGTCTAAGGGGTTGTTTGTTTCGGCTTATATAGCCGGCTTGTGGCTTATTTGGTTTTGGGCTTATATTTCATAAGCTCACATTTTGTGGCTTATTTTGAAACTATAAGTTTCTTATGACATAATAAACTTATATAAACGGAAAAGTTTCCAAATAAGCCACAAAAAGTGAGCTTATGAAATATAAGCTCAAAACCAAATAAGTCATAAGTTGGCTATATAAACCAAAACAAACACCCCAAAATAAGCTTAAAACACCCACCACAATAAATGAAAACCCATTTTAAACCCTACATCACCAACACACAAAAGTGACAGGAAACAAAAAAAAAAAAAAAAATCTAAAAAAAAAAATACCGTACCACATATCCAAAAGGTTAAAATTCTAGTTCGGTTTGGTTTTCGGTTTTAAACCCAAAAAAAAAAAAAAAAAAAAAAAAAAAAAAATTAACCGAACTAAACGAACCGAATAACTAAACAACCCGATAACCGAACCGATGAACACCCCTAGACATGACTACTAGTCATTTTTTTTTTGGTTAGGAATTTCCTTTAAAAAAATAAATAAATAAATAAATAAAAAAAAAAAAAAGATGACTAGTAGTCATGTCCATTAGTAACACTAAAAAAAGTTTAAACCTTAGACTAATACTTAAAACATATTTTTTATTATGAAAGTTTTTGTTTTACCTTATGCAAAGACAGTCTCATGGAAGAAATGATGATGATTCAAAGAATGAGACAGAGAGGTGGGTTTTAAGGTTCTTTTTCTTTTTATATAAAAATAAGAATAACAGAAAGAGTGAGAAAATGACGGTGTCAGAAAATGGGGTTTTGTGGGTGCACCATTTTCACTGCCACTTAATGATGTTTTTGTACCAAATATCCGAGGCTGGGGGTATTCCGTACTATCATCACCTTTTCTTTTTTTAATGTAATTAATTAGTCCTGAATTAACAGTTTACGTGTTTTCAGATGTGTCATTTATCCTATGCTAAAAATAGATACCCAAGTTATTAATTTTGCTTGGAACTATTATTACAAATTTTAAACCCTTTCAGCGTGAGGCACGTTGTGGGTGTTTGGGTGGCGCATAGGTACAGACCCATGATTTTTAAAAAGATGTTGCACATAAAATATTAAGTTAACTAAAATTACATTATAAAAAACGAAAGTAGCAAAGAAAATTTTTGTGAGTTGCACATACCACAACAATAGTAGTTTTGAAATCTTTTTGCACTTCGTGACATAAAATCGAGTGTACCATATTAACTAGCTCGGTCTAAATATTTTACATTATCCCAAATATATACTTGGTTACAATAAAGCATATACCGTAAGATTATCTTTATCAACAACCCATTACAAGCCAATCTCTTAATAAAATATTATTTTCTCTTTCCTCCACCTAAACAACCAATACATACAACTAATCTATATTTTTTTTTTACCATTTATCAACAACCCAACTCAACCAATACATACAACCAATCTATTCTTTTATAAATAATAAATATTAAAAAGAAAAAAGAAAAGGAAAACAAATAACCATTTATTTGATGCCATGTGGCAGATTGGAGGTTATGACTTTGGGTTACTCTACGAACTGGTTGGATGGTTGGGTTGTATGATTTTATTAAACAAACAATATTTGTGTACTATATAGATTGGAGATTGGGTTGGCAACCCATCAATAAATATAGTCTAATAAATAGGTAAATTGTGAAGGGTTTTTTTTTTTTTTTTTTTTTTTTTTTGAAAAATGTTGATTATTTTATTCTAGTTTATGATGTTGCGGCTTGGTATTTTTGTGATCTTGTTTGAACTCTTGTCTTACTATTGCCAACATGTACAGCCATTCGGTTTCAAAGTTCATTTTAATACGTCAACCTTTTGAGTTATACTAGTAACTTAAACTTTTCTTTTAGCGACGATCATAGCTTAAACCTGAGTTTGAATTGAAAGAAGCTCGAGTTGCAGCTTATTTAGCAACTTCTTTGTAAGTTGGATGTCAAGCACAACTTAGAATGTATCTGCCATGAATCCTAAACAACTAAAATGGTTCATACCACCAAAACTATCAAATTGACCGTCTTTGATTTTCATTGGAAGAAATGATGAAAAGATAAAAGGCTATAATTGTTTTTTTGAGATATTTTAGTTATGTGTGAATCAAGTTAAAAGAGGTACAATTCAATTCACGTGAACGAACATTACCCAATTTGTATTGTGAGGTTTAATCTTATGTTTTAAGTATTCTACATTAATGGTAAATTCATCAAAAGTGTGGTGGTGTACTGGTGTGTGCATATCCCATTTTACATCACAAGAAAAGTATGTTACACTATCTTCTACGACAAGCGTTGATCATAGGTATCTAATCCCATACAAGGATTTACTATTATTTGAAGGATGACATCTACAATGTTATCTCTTTATAAAGTTATTCTTATGAACGATGTCTCGCTTAGCTCTTTAGCTAACTATATGCTCGTATCTCATGTGAACTCATGAATTTGAAAGTGAACGAGTAGTTTTGGTAACTATATGCCCGTCATATCAAAATTAGTTAGGATCAGGCTTAGGTTTTATTTTCGTTACATATAGAATTGATTTAAGAATTTCTTCTATTTATGTAGGAAATAATGTCAAGGCCTTAAGATACGAAGCCAAAGAATAAGACGTGAAACATGACCAAATACTTTTAAACCTTTTTTGTTTTCTTGTTTTTTTTTTTTTTTTTTGAACTTAATAGTTTTTAATGGTTAGTTGACTGGTTCGAACAAAAAGTCATTCTAAACTATTGTTTCTACTTTGTATATTTTGAACACCCTAGACTAGAAAGTGAGGTAGGTTTCTAAATTTGTGCTAAAAAGTAAGAAACATTTACTACAAAGTTTCTTGGGAAACCAAAGTTTCTACAAGTTAAATAAAAAAGAAGGTCTATTCTTGTGCAAACATTTACCGAGCAAATTATAATATATTCTAAAAGGCAAAATGGTTACTGTAGCAACAGTACCCACGATAGTTTCGCGTTTGCCCATTTTAGTCCCTGAGGTTAATGATCAATTGCGAAGTTAGTCCTTAACGACCGTTAACTAACAGACGTGGATTAAATTTGCAACGGACCAGTAACTTCAGGGGCTGTTTTTGTGCAAATAATAAACAGAAACAGTCCCTAACGTTAACTATTTTTCCACCGTTAGTCCCTAAGGACTAACATTGCAACAAAACGTCCGTTAAGGGACTAAAACTGAAAAATACCTTGCTACAGTGCCAAACAGTGGCTGCTACAGTGCCAAACAGTGGGGAATAGTACATGTACTATAGCTAAGGATTTTCGCTTTTAGTCCCTCAGGTTAGCTAGAAATTGCACCGTTAGTCCCCCGTTAGCGATCTTTTGCAAATTTAGTCCTTAAAAAAATTTATCGTTTTATTTCGAGTTTTATTTCGGGTATCGTTAGCGATCTTCGCTACTCTTCTCTTTGTTTCAACAAAAAGGGGGAGAATTTAGATATAAACTTGTTTCAAAAAAAAAATTTTTGCATATCACATCATCTTAGCAAAAACAAGTTTTTATACCTAACTTTATAAGACTTAACACTAAAACTAGTGACTTACTTATAAATAAAGTTTATGTTTTGTCATCAACAAAAAGGGGGAGATTGTTAATACAAATATCGCCTAAAAACGTTATTTATATTTTACGATCTTTGCTAAGTTTTGTTAATGACAAAGTATGAAGTTTAGCTATAAGTAAATCATCACTTTAAGTGTTTAAGTCTTGTTTAACTAAGGTTTACATTTCCTTTTAAACAAAACATTGTTTTTATTTCTTAAACTAGGAAGAGTCTTGTCACATCACATTTATTTCTTAATATAGTAAGGTCACATCACATTTAGGGCAAGCTTTGTCAATATACATTTATGGTAAGAAGTGTGTTTGACTTACTAAGTGGTTGCTTGCAAGTTTAGTGTTTGACTTGATGTTATGTGATGTGACATTGTTTGGCTTGCTAGAGTAATGAGATGTGACCTTGTTTGGTTTGGAAGATTTATTGCAAAAACCAACTGCAGCCCTGACGGTACCCTGGGGGTACACGGGCGGAACCCATCTGAGGGTTCTGCCTGATCCGCCAGACCTGCAGAATGGTTTGCTATAAATACCAAACCATTTGTTAGTTTTGAGTCACCCCTTTAGGACATATTTTCACATACTCTCTCAACTAACTCAGTAACATTTTGATTTGTGTGATTCTCTTATGTAGCAAGGGACTTCACAAGATCATTCAAGAAGTTACAAGCTTCAACTCTAAAGTTGCAAGTCTTGGTAGCTTGGTCATGTATAAGCTTTGGTAGTTTATACTTCATTTGTGTCATGTATGTAGAAGTGATTGGTTAGTATTTTAGGCCTCAAAATACGTAGTGTGTCGGGAGTTGTTGTACCCTTGTAAAAGAACTAACGGGAGTGGTTGTACCCTTGGTAAAGAACTCGACATCTAGCTTAGTGTCGGTAAAAGTGTAAGCGACGATGGGAGTGGTTGTACCCGTGTAAAAGAACTCGACATCTAGCTTAGTGTCGGTAAAAGTGTAAGCGACGTTGTAAAGGTTTTCTCCGCCGGTGAAAGGAGCTTGTTGATTAGTGCTTATAACTCTCGAGTTGGAAACTCGGGGCGTGGATGTAGGGCAAGGAAAAAGAGTCCTTGTAGCCGAACCACGATAAACAATCGTGTTGTAGTTTGATCGTTTCTTTCTTTATCTTTGCTTATTACATGTTGTTCTTTAGTTATAATTGCTAGTTGGATATAAAGCTTTTCAAAGAACTAAACAAGTAAAGATGTGTTTATATCTTCAAACAAAAGTAAAGATTTTCAAAGAACTAAACAAGCAAAGTTAGGATCATCACAAGCAAAGCTTTTCAAAGTATGAAACTAGTAAAGTTAGAATTATTATTCACATGAAAAGCTTTTCAAAGAATCAAACATATAACGTTGTGTTTATATCTTTAAGCAAACGTAAAAGTTTTTAAAGATATTCAAGTTAAAAAGAAATTAAAAAGCGGTAAACTATTCAACCCCCCTTCTAGTTTTCCACATTTTTTTCATTTTTTGAAGGGTAAACTGGTCATTTTACATGGCAGAATAGTCACAAAATACACACAATGATCAAAATTTAAAAGTTCAGTTTATACAATAAGAAAAAAAAAATAGTTGGTACACACAATCACAAAAAGTGTCAAGTTCGATGTATATTTTTGTCATTTGCCCTTAAATAAATTGAGGGACTTGTCAATTACTAGTTATATCACAAATTTGGACATCCGAAATTTGCGATTATGGTTTTATGTTAGACCCGTTATTTTAGCTAAGTGTTTTCAATTCGGATAATAGTTTTATATATCCAAATATATAAATATCAATAATTTTTGGAAAACTTTAATATGCGTCATAACGAGGCTGAGGGTATTCCCTACCATCATCACTTTTTTATTGTCATTAATTAGTCTTGACTAAATGTCCTAATTTGATTGTATTTTTTTGCACACTCCAACTATTGATTGACACACTTGAAAATACAAGAACAGTGAGTATCCTATCATATATGTACAACTGTTTAAAGCACCACTCGTTAAAAATAGATAGAGAATTTGATCAAATTTACTGTATTACATTAGTTAATTAGTGAAAATATAAGAAAAAGAAAGTAGATTTCGTAAATTTTTCTTAAACTGTGTATTTTTTTGTCGACAGTTACTTGAGACAGAGGGAGTAACATATTAACCAGCTCGTGATCTTAATTACATTATCCCAAATATATACTAGTACTTGGTTAACATAAAAGTAGGGTGATATATGAAATTAATCCTATTTTATTCTAGTTTATACTGTTGCGGCTTGGTATTTTGTGATCGTGTTTGAACTCTTATCTCACTATTGCCAACATGTATAGTCAATTAGAAAGTCAATTTTTTAGTTTGTACAAACCTGAGTTTGAATTAAAATAAGCTCGAGTTGCACCTTATTTAGCAACTTCTTATGTAAATTGGATGTCAAGGATACCTTAGAATGTATATGTCACGAGTCCTAAACAGCTAAAATGGTTCATATCATCAAAACTATCAAATTGACCGTCTTGATTTTTAATTGAAGAAATGATGAAAAGATTAAAGGCTATAATTGTATTTTTTTTAGATAGTTTAGTTGTGTGTTTATCAAGTTAAAAGATGTACAATTTAACTCACGTGAACGAACATTACTCAATTTGTATTGTGAGGTTTTATCTTATGTTTTAAGTATTTGGCGTTCAATAAGTAGAAGATCAAGGCAGCTTCTGCGTTTAGGTCAGCTCTTTGGCTCCTTGCTATAAAGAGTGAAGTGACCTTCGGGCGAGTAGAAAGTCAGTAAGAATAGGACCGGAAACTGTGCGTTTGGCTATTGGTGAGTCTGTCTTTCTTGAGAGACAAAAATGGAGCGACCAGCCCCTCCCAAAGACGGAAGAATGACATGTGACAGAACAAGACGGACTGGCTTATTATCTAAATGAGATCGGAAAGAGAGGGGTTCCATGCCTATGGATTCCACTGAGCGGCAGACCCAACACGACTGACAGATAAGCCGACGTGACTTTGATGAAAGCAAGCACTCCGGGAACAGGAATAAGAGTAAAGGCCAAAAACTTGAATTTACTAACCAAGCGAGAAATGCCCTTTTGCTTTGCACAAGAGATCCCCCTACTCTTCACAACCCTCTAGTCCTGTTCGTCAACGATGAAAGCCGCTTAAGACTCGAAGAAAGAGGGCTAGGCCCCGGGAGGGCCCACATTCAGAGACAGAGAGTAGAGATCTAGCAACGCATTCTAAGCGAGCTAGAAGTGATCCAAGTTGGAAGTCACACAACGCGTCTTTTGTCCACTTTTGTGCACAAGTTGGTCGTCCAGACGACCAACTTCTTTTTCTTTCAATTTGTGTGTGTGAGTATTTTGTGGGGTATATTTGGGTAGCTACACTATGTTCATGGTGATGTTGATTGAGGGGAAAGAAATTGATGTGGTGCTGAGTTGACGATAGTGATCGTGGTCAATATTATCGTCAGCTATCACTCATCCTTATACAATTTTTATCTGTGATTTGAAATTAAATTAACTTTTGATTTGTTTCTTTAATTTCATTTGGTTGAAATTATTAGCTTTTTCTTTTTATTAGTTACGTTAATGTTGTTTCATAAAATTCTATTTGTTTGATTGTTAACTTACAATTTGTGACATTTTATAAGCTGTAACTCTTTTTTGAAGGAATTTATTTATTCTTGAGTGTGAGTAGAACCGCCTATATCATTAGCATATCATCTTTTATTTTGCATATTAGTGTGACTGGGTATTGTCATTTTTGTTGTACATTGATTTGTTAGGGACAAAACGAGTTTCAGATTGATACCAAACTGCTAACTTATGATGCAGTTTCTGTATTCGTAAATTGCGGAAACAGTAGGTGTGGATCGAGATTAGGGTTTGATACCATGTAAGTTTATGTGAATTCCGTATATTGAATGAATAATAGTTTGATACATGATACAATATGTAAGATACACAATGTGCATATATAATGGGCCAAATACTAATTGTCTAACAAAAATGTGTACTTATTTGATGATATCAATGTGCCTCCACATCACAACCATCACGTGTTGTTACCCCTTTATCCAGCTCACGCGCGTAGTCAAAGAAACCTAAAAGCCCGCATTCCCTCTTATTCTTGGTCGATTAAACGAAACCCAAAACCCTTATGGTTTTCGTTTTTGGTTTAACTCAGACCAAATACAATACTAATGTTTTCTAAATACCCAAAATAACACTGCTCCTCCCTTGTAAGAAATGCCTTATCTGAATGGTTCAAATGCAAGTAGTATGGTTAAAACTAAATTTACATTAACTATTTAACAAAACTATAGGTAGCTTTAATTAAAAAGCTTTTAAGCTACTGTAATGTAAAAAGGGAAAATGTGCAGGAAATTATACACTTGTAGTCTCAATGAAATATGATAGAAAGATTGTTAAGAAAAAAAATCTAAAACTATTATAAAAATAAAACTTAGTTCATGATTCATGATTGCATATATTTATATTATAATAATATTGATGACGTATAGTCTATAAATGGGCCACAAGCCCAAATGATAGACATTACTTACACTTAAGCCTATCACGAATGGGCTACCATGACAAATGGTATGGGCCGTGCTATCAACGCTTGGGCTCATGAAGCCCAAAGGCCCAATCTAACTCACCGGATATCCGATAAGGATCATCTATTCAAGGAATAGATATCCTTACCTCGGATAAGCACCACGCGCGCGAAGAGTAAGGAGCAAGAAACACGGTTTCTTAGCCCCTATATATAGAATCATACGATTCTCATTCAAGGTACGATTCACGGAATCCCTAAACTCTTAAACTAAAACCTAAATTCGATTACTTACTCTCACGCCGGAGTCTAATCGGGGGAGACAATCCCTCGATAAGTCTAACGGTGTTATTCTCTTTTCTTAGTACGCAGGTAACAAAGTGCTAAGGATCCAATTGATATAAGAGCAAAGCCTAACAACCAGGTACGCCCAACTTTTGTATCAACAAGTGGCGCCATCCGTGGGACTCTACAACGAACTAGAATGACGAAACACAAGAATTCGGGCCAGCGGACTCCGCAGTCAGAAAAACGTGATCATCAGAAGAAGAATCGACAAGATTCGACCTCTAAGCAGGTTGCTGGGACAACCAGCGCACCTGATCACCAAGGGGCGGGAACAACCCAGCCTATCCCAACAATGGAACTACCTTTAATCTCGTCAGTGGTCCCAAGCGCTGAGGAACTCCAGCGCACCCTCTTCACCACTCCTCATCAGGCTGCACCCGTAGTGAACAACACTGTGCCACCAGGCGCGCCTGAACGAAACCGGGCGCCCCACCTTGAGGCAGAGATCCTTGCAACGACTGAGGACGTACCCGATTTAACATTGGGAAATTTCGTGTCCCAAAACTATGAAACCCTAACTGCCCTCATGCAGGAAGAAGCGGCAAGAAGAGCCGGTACGGATCTGCAAACCCGACTTAATTTTGGGCCAGAACGTGAACTAACACCACCACGTCACCCACGAGGAAGACGTACAGAACGTACCAATGTCCATGACAGGTTGGGTACGGTGTCTGGCTCACAAAATTCTGGGGACAGCGGTAGGCGCACCAATGTTCATTCCAGACTTGGCAGTCGGGGAATACACGACCGATTAGGTCCTCAGCATTCGCCGAGTCAAGGATCCTCC
This sequence comes from Artemisia argyi, assembly GCA_030686995.1. Lineage (NCBI taxonomy): Eukaryota > Viridiplantae > Streptophyta > Magnoliopsida > Asterales > Asteraceae > Artemisia > Artemisia argyi. The sequence goes on from CM060686.1 coordinate 52,392,093, forward strand.
AATCCCAGAAGTAGGCGGATCCAAGACAGGTTGGGGAGAAGAAGATCCCCAAGCAGAGATCCCTCAGGCTCCTCTTCTGAAGGGAGCAGGCGCAAACGCCGACGGAGAGATTACCCTTCCTCCAGCGATTCCTCGGACAACGAGGATAAAGAAACAGGTCACTGGAAATCAAAAGGACGACGTCGCAAGGAAGAGAACGAGGATATGTCCCTCCCATGGCGACGCCATAAAATTGATGCGTTCACACGTCGCATAAGTGATTACTCAGACGACCGGCGCAGACGCATGCCCGCTAATGTGAAGACATATGATGGAACAGGTGACCCTGACGACCACCTCAAAATTTTCGAGTCAGCCGCAACTATCGAAAATTGGCCACAGCCTGTGTGGTGTCACATGTTTAATTCCACATTAGTAGGGAACGCGCGCACATGGTTTAGTAAACTCCCACGTAGGAGTATAGGCGGCTTTGAGGAATTGCGAAAAGCATTCCGCCACAACTTCACCCAGCGAAAGAAGTGCGCTAAAAATCCTGTGGAATTGGCAAGGGTGAAGCAACGCCAAGGAGAATCAACCAGCGCCTTCATGGAGCGCTTCAAGGATGAGTGCATACAAGTCAAAGCATGTCCCGAAATACTAAAAATTTCAGGGTTCATGAATGGAATTAATAATCCAGAACTCATCCGGAAGCTCAATGATAGAGTTCCACAGTCTTTCGATGAACTAACTAAACGTACCAGATCCTTTATACAAGGAGAAGCAGCTGCTGCGGACAGCAAGAAAGGATATTCAAATTATCGGCAACAAGAACAGCCGCGGAAACAATCCAATGATCCACACAACCGCAGCAGGAATTATCGCAGTGGAAGAGACAACGACAAGTATACTCCTCTAACTAAAACTCCAAGGGAGATATTCGCAACAGAAGGTGCGAACTTCCCAAAACCACCACCGATGCGCACGGCAGAAGAAAAGCGCCTAGGTGGTGGATACTGCGAGTACCATGGCCAAAAAGGCCATACAACCAACGAGTGCGTCCAACTGAAACAACTGATCGAGAAACTAGTCAGAGAAGGAAGGATGGACCACCTTGTAAAGAACATCAAAGAAGGGAAAGATAGATCTAAAAATGGTGGCAAGAAAGAACCCCCAAAGGAGAAGGCTGAGACTATATACATGATACAATCATGGCAGCGCAAGATAAAGCAGAGAGTCAGCCAGAAATTCTCTCCAGAAAAAGAGATATCCTTCCCTACAATCGCTGCGGACAACGCAGTCGTGGAACCTCTGACCATTGAAATACATGCAGGAGGACACGACATCCACCGCATGTATATTGATGGAGGAGCATCCGCAGACATCATGTATGATCACTGCTTCAAAAGGCTGCGACCTGAAATCCAAAGTCAGTTGATACCAGCTACAATGTCACTAACAGGATTTACAGGAGAAAAGATCTGGCCCATGGGGCAGTTACGCTTATTGGTGGTCGTAGGAGATGAGCAACACTCAACTGCGGCATGGATAAATTTTATGGTAATCAAGTCTCCCTCACCATACAATGGCATAATTGGAAGACCAGGGATATCATCCATGCGCGCAGTACCATCCACAGCACACGGAATGCTTAAATTCCCAGTTGAAGGAGGAGTGGTTACTCTCTATAACACAACGGTACCACCAAGAGAATGTATCGCAGCGACAACTGAAGCAGAGACTATTCCAGAACAGCGCACGGAAAAATCGCCAAATTTAAAGGTCGCTATTCATCCAGACTATCCGGAACAACAAGTTTCGATTGGAGGATCTTTATCTGACAAAGGTAAAGCAGCCGTATGCGCACTCTTGCAAAAGAACCTAGACATCTTTGCATGGGAACCAAAGCATATGACAGGAGTGCCTCGTTCTATCACAGAGCACAAACTACAAATCCGACAAGGATACCCTCCAATACGACAAAAGAAGCGCGGCCAGGCTCCAGATCGTGCAAAAGCTATTTTGGAAGAAGTACACAAGTTAGTAGATGCGGGCATCATGCGCGAAGTGTACTACCACGACTGGCTCTCTAACCCAGTCATGGTAAAGAAGAGCGATGGTAGCTGGAGGATGTGCGTGGACTTCACGGACCTCAATAAAGCATGCCCGCAGGACTGCTATCCATTGCCAGAAATTGATTGGAAGGTTGAATCCTTATGTGGATACCCCTTCAAGTGTTTCCTAGACGCATATAAAGGGTACCACCAAATCCAAATGGCAGTGGAGGATGAAGAAAAAACAGCTTTCCACACCAGTCAAGGGGTATACTGCTATACAAAAATGCCTTTTGGCTTAAAAAACGCAGGCGCGACATACCAACGGCTGGTGGACGCAGCTTTCGAAAAACAAGTAGGCCGCAACTTGGAAGTTTATGTAGACGACCTTGTTATAAAAAGCCATACAGAGGATGAGTTAGTGCGCGACATCGAGGAAACATTCCGAACGTTGGGGCGGATAAACATGAAACTGAATCCAAAAAAGTGCACCTTTGGCGCGACTGAAGGCATGTTCCTCGGATACTTAATAGAACCCGATGGAATCAAACCATGCCCAGAAAAGACGAAGGCTGTTATTGATCTCCCCTCCCCGCGCACACTCAAAGAAGTCCAATCACTGAATGGAAAGCTGGCAGGGCTGAATCGCTTCTTATCTAAGTCAGCGGACAAGTCCCTTCCTCTCTTTAAAACACTCACGAAGTGTACAAAAAAGGGAGACTTTCGTTGGACCAATGAAGCGGAGGAAGCTTTCCAACAACTCAAACATCATCTGGCATCTCTTCCCAAACTAGTCGCACCGCGACAAGGGGAAGAACTAATCATGTACTTATCAGCAACCCACGGAGCAGTTAGCGCAGTACTATTGACAGATAGAGACTCCGTCCAGACACCCATATACTTCGTAAGCAAAGCCTTAAAGAAAACAGAGGTTAACTACAGCGCCATGGAAAAACTGGTCTTGGCTTTAGTGTTCGCCGCTAAAAGACTGCGCAGATACTTCCAAGCGCATCCAATTGCGGTAATCACTGATCAACCAATTAAACAAGTTATCTCTAAACCAGATGCATCGGGACGCTTACAAAAATGGAGTGTAATGCTCAGTGAATACAACATCTCATACAGGCCGCGCACTGCTATCAAAGGACAAGTCTTAGCTGATTTTATCGTGGAGAAGCCAGAGGGCGACAGCCCAACATCTGCAGCAAAAACGGATCTACAGGAACCATGGACACTGTTCACCGATGGATCCTCATGCGCAGATGGATCAGGCGCAGGACTCATTCTAACAAATCCAGAAGGTATGGAATTCACCTATGCGCTACGCTTCGAGTTCACAGCCACAAACAATGAGGCAGAATATGAAGCCCTACTGGCCGGACTACGCATCACAATTCAAATGGGTGTACGCAACCTAGAGGCAAACGTAGATGCTCGGCTAGTCGCTAACCACGTGTTAGGAGAATACGAGGCCAAGGATGACCATATGATCCAATACCTGGAAAAGACAAAGTCTCTGATCAAAAACTTCGATAGGTTCACAATAAAACAAGTACCTAGAGGGGAAAACAGAAAGGCGGACGCACTCAGCAAGATCGCATCTACAAGCTTCGCACACCTTTCAAAACAGGTATTGGTGGAAACCTTAAAGAACAAGTCAATCCTTGATATGGAGATATCAACGGTGATAGAAGAACAAGATCCTACGTGGATGACACCTATCATCGAATTTATCAGCAAGGGAACCCTACCCCAAGATAATAAAGACGCTCGAAGAATACGGCGCACAGCGCAACGATTCGAATTCCGCGACAACGTACTCTATCGGCGATCTTTCCTACAACCATGGCTCAGATGTGTTGGACCCCTTCAAGCAGACTATGTACTCCGCGAACTTCACGCTGGATCATGTAGTATGCACTCAGGACCGCGATCCGTGGTGGCAAGCGCTTTAAGGGCAGGATACTATTGGCCAACAATGCACCGCGACGCACGCGACCTAATAAGAAAGTGCAGCAACTGCCAAGTACATAGACCTATTCCGCGCCGACCACAGCACGAGCTAACACCAATCACCTCACCATGGCCATTTTACAAATGGGGTATCGACATCGCAGGACCTTTTCCCGTCGCAGCGGGAGGAGTAAAATTCCTCATCGTAGCCATAGATTATTTTACAAAGTGGATTGAAGCAAAAGCTGTGGTGAACATTACGGGAAACCAAGTAAAACGCTTTGTCTGGGACAATATTGTCTGTCGCTTCGGCCTACCAGGCGAGATCGTATCAGACAACGGAAAACAATTCTGTGATAACCCATTCAAAGATTGGTGCACACAATTAAACATCACACAACACTTTGCTTCAGTCAAACACCCACAAACCAATGGCCTAGTTGAGCGCGCTAATCGCAGTCTAGGCGAAGGCATAAAAGCGCGCCTTGACAGACATAAAGGAAGATGGGTAGATGAACTCTCGCATGTCTTGTGGGCGCATCGCACAACAATCAAAACCAGTACTGGCGACACGCCATTTTCCTTAGTCTATGGAACAGAAGCCGTCATACCAGCTGAGATAGGAATGCCTACTATACGCACAGCAGAAGTCAACGTCATGACAAATGACGAGGAACGGCGCATAGACCTAGATATACTGGAGGAGAGACGCGAACGCGCAGCTATACGAGAAGCAAAGGCCAAGGCAAAAATGAAGAAGTATTATGATGCAAAAGTCAAGAACACTTCATTTCGACCAGGGGACTTTGTTTATCGCGCCAATGACGCAAGCCACGCAGAAGACACAGGCAAACTTGGACCCAAATGGGAAGGACCCTACGAGGTCACAGACGCGCTCGGCAACGGCGCATACAGGTTGCGTGATATGGAAGGTCAAGACCTGGCGCGCACTTGGAACATCTGCAATCTCAAAAGATGTTACTTTTAGGCTACGGCCCTCACACAAACACACAAACACCCTACGAGGTGCCCAATAAGTGTTTGTCTTTCTTTTATTTCTTAGGAATTTTATTTTCTATCTTTTCAATAAACTTGCAAGTATTAATAAAATGTTATGGTTTCTAGCTAACTCCATAGCGCACTTTCACTTTATTGCATATATGTCAATATTGTCTATCTTATATTTTTTGCCTACATGGCGTGCATGCACCACTTAAAGACCCACGAAGGCATAAAGGATGAGTTAACCTACTAATTTACTCGTTGAATAAGAGGGTTGCAAACCCATCAACATTGGATCACGTATCCTTGCTAAGCGCCTTACTCTTGAGACGTCAAAGTAAGTTTCACATGCGCACCCCACGACGGATGCGCATATACCAAGTACACCGTACGAGCTTAGCAATATAACGAGCCAAGACACTTGGTCAAAAATAAAACTTAGCAAACAATGCAAGTATACTTAAGTTACGCACTTAAAAGACTTAGTCAAAAATAAAACTTAGCAAATAATGCAAGTATACTTAAGTTACGCACTTAAAAGACTTAGTCAAAAATAAAACTTAGCAAACAATGCAAGTATATTTAAGTCACGCACTTAAAAGACTTAGTAAAACAATCAAACTTAGCAAACAATGCAAGTGTATTTAAGTTACGAGCTTATAACAAAATGTATTTTATTCCATATTTATTAAATTACAAGGACAAAATACATAAGTTCACAAACAACCTATATGCTATGGCGATGCTCATGGCTCTCTTCTGGAGCGGCGGAACTCCCTTCCTTCAACTTACTCAAGATTATGGCATCCTGCATCGATACGGTTGGAACACTCACAGCCACGCCATCTGATCTAGGAAGGTGTGCAGCGCCAATACCGCACATCACGGCCTTGCCCTTGATACCCTTCTTCACAGCAGCCCTCTGCGCATGTTGCTCCAGCACCTCCTTCAAGGGGACTTCCTTCTCCAGAACAAAAGGCTTGAGGATATCACGGGGCCGCGCAAAAACTGGGACTTGAAGCTGCGATACATCAGGTTTTAGATAATAGTCTAACTCCTCTTCCGCATTCTTCTCAAGATGGCGCTGCAAAGTTAAACCGGCCATCAGCACAGCTATAGGGTCATCTTGGTCGCGCTCCAATTTCCCTATATGCGGCAGCTCAAGAACCTTCAGCCCCGCCATCGCCTCCACCAGCTCATCGTACGCCGTTGAGCTATAACCAGAAATCTCCGCCAAGTCCTTCTCCAACAACTTGGCCTCACGGAGCTCCTCCATCGCCTGCGAACGGCCACGCGCCATCGCGCAGTGGACAACCTTCCCAAAGGCCTCCACCACCTCCGCAGACTCTAAAGTACTTAGAGCTGCCAGACGAAGCCCATGGCTGATCAACCACCTGCATTCACAAAGTGGTAACAAGATAAGATAAAATGGAGTGAAGAAAACAATTCTAAAAGATAAGGGTGTAAGAATACCTGCGCTCAGCAATCACAGACATGAGATGAGGATACAGCTCCTCGTCGTACTCAATGCTAAGGGCGCGCAGCTTCTCCTCATACGCCACAAGCGTCTTTTCCATGTTCTCCTTGAATTCTTGAAGCCTAGCATAATGCTCAGATCTCTTTTCCTCAAGGAACGACACAGACCATGATGCCCTGGCCTTTATCTGATCGTTGCACGCCCTCGCATGTAGCAGATCAGCCAAGATGCTCATCTTGTCCTGAGCCATCTTCTCCCCATACGCCCTTGACTCCCCGAGCTCAGCCTGCACGCCCGCCAATTGCGCGCGTAGCTTCTCCAACTCCTCTTCCTTCTGGGCCAGAGCACGACTCTCCCCAACGCGCTTTCCCTTCAGCTGCGCCACCAGCTCAGCCTGACGGGCAGTAGTCGCAGCCAACTCATCAAGAAGTTGCTGCGCCTCACCACCATCAGCTGCCAAGGTATCCTCTCCCTTGTTTTCATTCTGCGGAGAGGATACTTCATCGTCCTTCGCATCGTCATCCCTACGGAATAAAGACAGTTAACAAAAAATTACAACAAGTAATTGCAAAAAAAAAAAAAAAAAAAAAAAAAAAAGGAATGCACACTTACAGAAACGGAGAAGCATCAGCCTTCAACCGTGCGCCGGAGGTCGAAGTTTCTTCCGCGTTCGACTCTGCGTCTTTGATGACGCGTCGACGCCTCTTGCTGGTGCCACTGGTTCCAGCCCCTCCCTTGCGCTTTAAGTTCTGCGCAACCTCCTCTCTCAGCACTTCCTCAGGCTTCAGAATCTGAATACTATCAGACGACCCTGAATGCGCCTCTTCGTGTGCCGCCTCCAACGTAGGCACCACCTTCTCAGCAGGCTCTGCCACTACCTCGGGAGCCACGGTCTGCACAGGCTCCACCACGAGTGGAGGCGTACTCTCAGGGGTGGCCAAGGGCAGAGAAGTCAAGTACCCCGCAGTCGCGTCGAGTAGGGGCGTCTCCCCATCCTTCAACGGACGAACCCCTATGGTCACCTGCTTTGGCTTATCAAGCTTCACCACCGCGAACAAGTCCATCTCTGCACATATAAAAATGAAGCAAGAAAACAACGAAGGATTAGTTGGTAAATGCGCGAAGATAAAGTATGAAAAACTTACAAACAGTTACAAAGGATGAACACCCACCCCGGCCATCCTCACTCAGGAAAGTGGGAACCTCATCTGCTGCGCCAAAATACGCGCGACTCAATCCTACATGAACCAAAAACTCCTCCGGATAAGGGTTAATGGCCAATCGATTGGCATTTAACGTCTGCGCGTCAGCAATCCTATAGGAACCGGGTGCGGGGCGCCCATCCCTTGGTAGGGTCGCCTGAGTATAGAACTCAAAATCGGAGGGAAAGACCACGTCGTCTACCCAAAAGAAAAATTCCCTCCAATTCTTGAGCGCGTCAACCTTCTCCGTGTAACACTGAAACGCCCCCGGGCGCTTCGCAAAGGAGACCCAACCGTTTGACCACGTTGAGTGGTAAAAGGAGCGGAATAAGTCCACAGTGGGTTCTATCGCCAACAAACGGCAGTTTATTTCAAAATTCGACACCTTCGCCGCACCTATACAGTGCAGCTGGGAGATGTGAAGGCGATAATGATTGAGCAAATCGCTCAGAAATATGGAGATGGGAACGCGGTAATTCGCGTACTCAAAAAATTTCGTGTATAGCCCTATCTTCCCTTCGGGGAAGTCAGCTATGCACGCATCGACATCTGGAGCCTCTGGACATACATCCAAAGGCACGAAATAGTCAGAAGTGAACTGCGTAACGTCCTCAATGGACATCGCTGAGCGAAACTCATCTAACTGAGCGACCATTTTCATCTTAAACCTAAGCAGACGCACAAATTACCTACGAGGGTTAAAAGGTTTTTCTTGCAAAAAAACGCTCTAGAAATGAAGAAGATGATGAATAGTGGATGTGTGTGTGTTTTTACTATGTGAGTGTAAAAAAGGGGGGCGGTGACTCTTATATAGGGTGGTAAAAACCCTAGATCATCTCCACGTGTATCCCACTAACAAAAACGTGTGGCTGGAACTGAACCGGTACATCACTTTTTCCCGTTTTACGAGGGCCACGTGGATAATACCCCCGATTTACGAGGTATGCGTTTGAAATACCTATGACTAAGTGCATTGCATTTTAAATGGGCGGCAATATTTCTATTTTTTCCCGCTACGCTTACCGCTGTTCATATTAGTCCAGTATCCGCGGCTACGAGCCGCGCACACTAGACTGGGGGGACATGATGACGTATAGTCTATAAATGGGCCACAAGCCCAAATGATAGACATTACTTACACTTAAGCCTATCACGAATGGGCTACCATGACAAATGGTATGGGCCGTGCTATCAACGCTTGGGCTCATGAAGCCCAAAGGCCCAATCTAACTCACCGGATATCCGATAAGGATCATCTATTCAAGGAATAGATATCCTTACCTCGGATAAGCACCACGCGCGCGAAGAGTAAGGAGCAAGAAACACGGTTTCTTAGCCCCTATATATAGAATCATACGATTCTCATTCAAGGTACGATTCACGGAATCCCTAAACTCTTAAACTAAAACCTAAATTCGATTACTTACTCTCACGCCGGAGTCTAATCGGGGGAGACAATCCCTCGATAAGTCTAACGGTGTTATTCTCTTTTCTTAGTACGCAGGTAACAAAGTGCTAAGGATCCAATTGATATAAGAGCAAAGCCCAACAACCAGGTACGCCCAACTTTTGTATCAACAAATATATTACATGTCTTTAGAATGGATTCATGTAGTAAACAAACATGTTCTCAGCGTGAGTTTACAAAGATGCTCGGAGATTACTCGATCAACACTATCCTATACGAGTAACTATTTAAAGAAATACAATTTTGAGCAGCCAACAGGAGAACCGTCCATTATTTAATCCTAAGGGGAGGAAACGAGCTCCCTTGATGTATTAATTTGGATGGTAGGGCAAGATTGTAGCATGGGGTACGGGTGAGCCATGGCTCGCGCCGTCACCACCAGCTCAAAAAAACCGACGGCGCACCGTACTGGTGGTGGCGCCGTCAGTGCTCGCGCCGCAGCCACGGCTCAGCGCCGTCGCCTTTTTTTTTTTTTTTTTTGACCATTTGTTTTGGCTTGTTTTTTTGAAATATCAAATGGTACCCAACAGCTATATAGCCGTTTGTGAGATTTTCAAAAAAAAAAAAAAAAAAAAAAAAAACCTTATAAATACCCCTAATTACTCCATACTTCAAACACACTTCCAATCTATTATATCTTTTAGTATTTTCAATCATGAATCCAACCAATCCTAACCAAACAATTCTCAACGATCATAATTTCGATCCATATGATGTTTTTTTTAATGATCGAGAACGCTATCTTCAAAGTTACATGGCGTATGAACAATATGTATCTTTGTATGAAGAAGCCGAAGGATCGAGATCGGGTGAAAAGAAAACGAGGGCATACATACCTCGTGAACGAGAAGAGGCGGAACAACGTTTACTAGATGACTATTTTGGCAACGCCGAGAATGATCCTAAATATCCGGAAGATAAATTTAGGCGAAGGTATCGTATGAGCTCTAGACTTTTTAATAAGATTCTCAACGATATATTAACTTATGATGTACAGCCTCTTCCCGAGTACTTTAGTTTTTTTCACCAACACCACGATGCTACCGGTCGTGCAAGTATTGGTGTTGTTTTGAAGTGCACATCCGCCATACGCCAATTGGCGTACGGCAATGCTCCTGATGCATTTGATGAGTACTTGCAAATTGGTGAACGTTGTTCACGACAATGTTTAGATTACTTTACTAAATGCATACATGTTTTATACAATGAATATCTTAGAAAGCCCAATTCATATGACATTGAAAAAATATATGCATTACATGAAGAAAAACATCACCTCCCGGGAATGCTCGGGAGTATTGATTGTATGCATTGGGATTGGAAAAATTGTCCAAAGGCCTTACAAGCTCAATTCAAAAGACGTGATCATAAATACCCAACTATTATGTTGGAAGCGGTTGCAGATCAAAGATTATGGATTTGGCATGCATATTTTGGGGTTCCAGGGGCAAATAATGATCTTAATGTGTTATATGGTTCCCCTATATTTGATGATGAACTTGCCGGTTTAGCTCCGGAATGTCCGTTTGAAGTAAACGGACATACATATAACAAAGGTTACTATTTAGCCGATGGCATTTATCCAACATGGTCCGTGTTTGTGAAAACGTTTACTGTTGCAAGGTCGGAAAAGATATTGAACTTCAAAAGGGTTCAAGAAAGTGCTAGAAAAGATATTGAACGAGCTTTCGGAGTCCTACAAGGTCGGTGGGGGATTATACGACAACCCACACGTGCTTTTCAAGTCAACACTTTGAAACTAATCATGTATTGTTGTATAATGTTACACAACATGATATTGGAAGACGAAGGATTCGAAGTGAATTTAAGAGACACATTCGTCGATCCACGCCCGAACATGCCAGATACTTGGATCGAAAGATGTGATTTACATCTTAGAAAAAATAAAGAACTTCGAGATCGAAAAGTTCACGATGACCTTCGACAAGACCTTATGGAGCATTTATGGAACTTGAATGTTTAGTTTGAATTTATTTTTAATGTAACGTGTGTTTTTTTTATATGTAATGTTTGTTTTTAATATTGATGAAGTTTATTTTAGTTTATATTGTGTATATTTAAATTTAAGTAAAAAAAAAAAAAAAAAAAAAAAAAAAAGAAAAAAAAAAAAAAAAAATTGGCCGACGGCACCAGAAATTCTGGTGCCAACGGATACCCCTGAAATGTGGTGCCGTGGGATTTCTGGTGCCGTGGAGCTTTTTGCTGACGTGTCAGCAAAAAACTCCCACGGCACCAGCCGACGGCACCAACGGTACCCAATGCTCTAAGAGCGAGAGGTGCATTGAGCAAGCTAGCTTCGTCATTTGGGGTCCACGGGGTGCCACATCACTTTAACAAACTTCCACAACTAAACCGCTCACTAACAACTAACTTCAATTTACTCATTTGCGGCCCACCACTTACAACTTTATTTTTTTTAAACATTTTTCAATCAAATTAAATTTATTTCATTCAAAACAAATACTAATAACTAAAAAAAATGTTAGTTTAAAAAAAAAATAATAATAAAAAACCCACAATAAATACACAAGGACCAAACTATTATAAGTTTATTTAAAACCGGATGAAAACGGTGTCGTTTGTCCCTGTAGCTACACTGTAGCATTTTCCCGCAAAAAAAATGGCCCAGATTCTTAGCCTTTTTGCCTAGCCCATGTGATCCAAAGTGTGTTTGCCTAGCCCGTTTACCATAAAGACCTAGAGAACCCTAAAAGCTCTCTCACACGCCTCAATTATTAGTGTTTAGCAGAGGATGAGAGCAAAGAAGGTCGACCATCCATCTCTTATGCTGCTGATTTGCTGAGGTAATAATTATGTTTTGAGATTGGTGTTTACCTAATTTCATTTAATGTTAAATTAGGTTTTGAGATTGGTGTTTGTTGATTGTGCTTGATAGTTGATCTCAGCTGTGATAAAGTAGGGTGTTACTTATATTATTTAGTATAGATGCATACCAACTGTTTGTTTTTATGACTTAGTGAAAAAGATGCTTACTTTTTTGTTTTGGCTGGAATTCGGTTAAAGGTTTTTTTTGTGCCTGCTATGTGTTTGATGAAATTCTTTAAAGAACTGGGTTTGTTGTAAGATTTTTGTCGTTGTTTATATCAACAATTATTTTCATGTAAATCCATAATTTTTATGAACATTATTGCTATATAGTCCTTATTTAATGTATTATAGTTATAGTTGTTTGATTTGTTAGTTGTTCCGCTTGCAAACGTTAAGGTTTTTTAGGATATGAAAGACAACATGAACAATATAATGGTGGTTTTTAGCAACCTTTGAAACACACCCTTTTGCTTCTGCTTCCCTGCTTACTATTGTCATATTAGCCCCTAGAGAACAGATTAAATGTGAATGATCATGAGTCGCGGAAAAAGATATATTAGGTGATCCGTTGTATGTAGTACCCTTTTTTTGTTGATGTTATTAAACAGTCAATGTTTGTGGTCATATAGGGTCAGGTGCGTTGTCTGCAGGAACATCAGATCCTCAATCTGGAAATACGCCATCAGCTAAACAGCAAGGTTAGTCACAATTTACCAATAACCATGTTTATAGTTTTTATGATTTGGTACCCATCAATAAAGGTGAGATTGAACGTATCTTGGCAAGGCAGCCTATTGGGGTTGTAGCCATGGCGAGTGCATCCACTTTTTTTTCAATTGCCTAATGAAGGTATTTGTCACTCCCTATATGCACATATTAGAAATACTGATATAGTAGCATGACTCCATTTACTACTTACTTTTGGTTTTAGATATTCAAATGTGTTACTTTTCCTGTCTAAACTTGACGTTCATTATTTGGCTGTTTGGTATTAAAGTGATGTAATACTTTTGTTGAACTGCCACTAACGAAAGCTTTCTCCTGCAGTGGCAATACCGCAAGGTTTATCCTTTGGAATGAAATAGCACGGAAATTTGTAATGGAAGACTATGACCACGCAGACAAACATGTAATAGTGGCGGTCAGCTCATGGTGGGTCAAAACTTATGAAGGTAAACTCATTAGCTCACAACTGTGGACAGTACTTTTACCGCCATTTCTCTTACCACAGGTTTTACCTGATATAGGCTTATAGTCAATGTTGCAAAAAATGGCCTACAAGGCCTTGTAATCGCCGATTCCAAGCTACAAGGCCCTGGAACTTGGAGACATTTACAAGGAAGTCGGCCGATTAATCGGCGATTACTAGGTTTTGGGCCGATTAATCGGCTAAAAAACGCAACTCGGCCCCCGACCGCCTCAGGACCGATTCACGATTTTTGCAACATTGCTTATAGTTACCAAGTACATTAGCGACGTACTGCTACCTAAATCCTGAAATTGCAGAGGCGCAGCAATGTCGAGAACTTGGTTTCGAAACCAAGCCAGGGTTCTGATTGTGGCTGTATAGATGCCCGGTTTCAGGTATTGCTTCTACATTGGCAGATATAGAATAGTTCCGGATATTTGGAACTGCTTATATTTTCGGCTTACTAGATTGGATTTAATTGCGAGACCATGATTTAAGTATAGTTTTTCTATAAATGGCAATTTATGAATTTTATGAGATGTTTGGTTTTGTGTTTTTAGGTATCTAGAAAAATGTTTGAACACGAAGCCGTAACTTCAGTTGGAGGTATTAAGAGATGTGGTGCTGGAATTAAAGTGGTTACATTTCCGCGGTGGGACCTTGATGAAGGTGAGGTTGAATTATCAACAGAGAAGAGCATAGCTAATGATATTGTTGTTGTCTTGAACGATGTTACAGAGGAGCTAATAGAAAATGGTACGGATAGTATTAGAAACAGCTTGATCAAAGGATGCAGGAACGATGTACCAAAATAAGGGGCACTTACTGCAAGTATAGTATTTTCTTCGTTTTTTAACCTTATGCATTTACTATTGTTATTTCTATTCATTAATAACTTTTTTTTAACCATCGCCTAAAAGTAAAAAACCATGGAAACTGAAACATGTCATAATGGGTCTAATTGGATTTTGATCTGTTATAGTGGGTTTATATTAGCTTATTGAATTTTAATTGGTCATATTGGCTTTTTTTATGTGAAATAGGTCGCAGCGGTTTAAAATCAGTTGCGAGTATATAGAAGGAGGTATATATAGGGAGGTTATTCCACGTAAGCACACTCCATCATTTCTAATCAACAAATCATCATTCGTTTGTTCTAATGATATCATGACTCTATTTCAGGTTTACACATGGTGCTAATCAAGCTTAAAACACAGCTTGCTATTCGAGTTTCCATCAGGACCCGAGAATCTGGAAACTTGCATACATGGTATACCTCTTTTTCCTATTTGATTTATTTAGCTTTTTACCCTTTTTTCGGGTTACTGAGAACAAACTTTTGGCCATAGGAAATCTCAGCTAAATGATAGACACTTATAGTTTGTAAACAAATGATAACGCAATCTATTTTGTGGATGCAGACCTACGATGACAACTAAAGATGTAGAAGCGGTAATGGACCATTTGGGTCGGAAGAAAGCTCATGTGTTTGGTCACTCAATCGGTTAGTCATAAATTATAGTTTTCACATTGTATTATCATCAGCTGCATTTTACTCATATGCAATGTGTGAAGTGAATAAAATTAAATTAACTATTAATACCACAACAGAGAACATGTAGGATTGTACTGAATCTTAGGAACGTGCCATTATCACAGATTGCACCACTATACCACTGGTCGAAACGGTGATACTCAGTTGAACGCCATTTCTTTTTTGTTTTCCTTCAATTAAAAGCATGCATGACTGATAGTGGTTTTAAGTGCCTGCCGGGTTGGATTCAGCCAAAACACATCTTTGTAATCAAATGATTATAAAAACTATATTATTCTAATAACAATCTATTAAGGCCGTTTGGAATTGCTTACTAGAACTGATTATTTTATTTATTATTTTGGAAATAAGTTGTTTCAAGTAGCTTACTGACAGTTCTGATTAGCAATGTTCATGGTATTTCGTAATCCTTCACTAACTATAATTGTTTATTTGAATCAGTCGACTGCGTTGGATGACAAGCGGAATAGTTCGGTCAAGTTGGAGGTTGGTGAGCATGATGATAAAGAGGAGGCTGAGGATAGGGATGGTCCGAACGACGAGGATTAGGAAAGGTTTAAGCTGATGGCAAAGTCGATTTTGGAGGTATACTATTAATTAACTATATTAGTTTTGAACATCGTATATACTTCACGTTATTTTTGTAACAGGTTATTTTAACTATTGGCTTATGAATGAGCCAAATTGGCAATATTCTATCTGTTAATGGATCAATTGTTTAAATAGAATGAAAGCAGATAAAAAGGAGACTGGTTGAAAGTCGCCGAAAGTGTTATTTGCTAATTTTATTGCATAAAAAAATGAGATAATCTGTGATGTAATGTAACCTTTGTAGTTATTAGTTACCTATAGTGGATTAAAAATTTTAAGAAGTGTTTTCAGATAGCCTGACCTGACCCGTACCAAAAATTACCTGTTTTGAACTGAACCCATTTTTACTATTGTAGTTAAAATATCAGTCGTTTATTATTTTCGTTAATCACATACTTTTGCGACTTCATATTGGTCTGATGCTATGGGGCTGCTAATATTATAAGTAAAAGATTACCCGCAATAAAGTTATATTTTGGCCTTTGAGACGTATAACCTGACTGATTTTGTTTATTTTTCACATCCATATCAGCATTGCCTGAGAGTTGATTGCAGCATAATCGCCATTCAAGCAAACAAATTGCTATCGTTGGAGCAACACATTGTCTTTGGAGGTCCACCAAAGGATGTCTTGATTCTGTTGTTTAAAGCAATTGGGTGTGGATGAGGAACGCGGTCGGTTCGTGGTTTTGAGGACACGGGCGTGCGCCACAAGGAACTCTTGGAACATCATATGGTAATCTGTAGCCTTTTATGCTAATAGTATGAAGTATTGATATGAGCTTTCAATAAGAACTAGGCTGAGTTTGTGTTTGTTGCAATGACGGTTCAAGGAATTTCGAGAAATCCTAGAGGCGATCAGAAGAGTTGAAGTGATTAAGAAGATGGCGGACCGGTAAAATTTGATCTTCCATGTTTCTGCATTTTTATAGTCTTTATGTATTTCACATAATGTATTTTTTATATATAACATTCTGATCTATGTGCTTAGGTGCCGTGTATGGTTTTGGTTCTCCGCAATTTATGTAACAATTCGCAATTTCAGGTTAACTTTTATTCCCGAAAATTTTACTATTCACTTTTTACTATTCACTTTTACTATTCACATCCAAAATTTTTATTTCATATTCTCGTAAGTTAAACTATTTTAATGATAATCCGAGAATTTGACACTCGTCGGATCATTTCTGCAAAAATCACGAAGCCGTGTCCGAGATTTACTTTTAGGTTTAAACGTCATTCTAGCATCCCGATATGTCCATAAAACACTATAAACAATAGAAATATGATTTTCTCTCATTTTAGGACAATTCCAAAAGTTTTGGAATTTTACGTTTTCCAGTTCAGCGTTTTACGCGAATTACGCGTTTTAGACCCGCGTTTCCAGTTTTAGCAGCGTTTAAGCAACCCGATAGAACTTATCACTCATTAAATAGGCTAAGATAGGTTATATTAATAAGTTCTAACATATTTATAAATTTCATATTTTTAGGATACACGATTTTAAGTTTCATGACTTAATGACTTACTGTTAGCGATTACCGGGGACCAAAACTCACTCCGTAACTTAGATAAGACCATGACTACTCATCTAGTCACCCCTTATCCCATATGAACGTGTATCACAAGCCTTGTTGGCTTGTGATAAGTCTTGAGGACTTTAGGTAGCAAACATGTGTAAAACTTCCTAAGTAAGCCTCCTAAATATCCTAAAAACTAACCTCCTTAAGGCACCTTCCTTGCACCTCCTCTTCATGCTATAAATACAATGCTCATCTCTTCCTTTCTTCATAATCCAAATGTCACACAACAAATCCCTAGCACCATGATCCTTTGATCTTCAAACTATAAGTTACACATAAGAGTTCAAGGTCTTAGTATTCTCTACCTAGTTCTCAAGTTTGTTTGGTGATTCCATGGTTGATTTAGGAGCTACACAAGGTTACTAGGGCTGACGTTAATGGGTTTTCACAAGGGTTATATCAAGGCTAGCAAGGGTTACAAGAGTTATGGTGAAGGGTTTACAAGCTTAGGTTTAGTGTCCTAGTTCCATACTTGACTTCCTTTCTTAAAGAGAAAGCCAAAAGTTGTAAGCAAACCCTAACATACTCCTTGCTTAATTATCATTTTCATACTCTTTTTGTTCCTTTCATGCTATATATGTTCTTGTTATTGTATTCATGATGTTTAAAAATGGATAAAACAAGTATTGGTATACATATGTTAACTTATGACAAGCAAACAAGCAAACTAGTGATTTTTATGGAGAACCACGACCTAAATAGTATAACTATGATATGAAACACTTACATACTGTTAAAGAGGGTTTTGAAAGGAAAACATAGCAATTTGAATCACCCAAAACGAGTACCCGAGTCAAAACTTATGACCATAAGAAGTTAGCGAAACCAAAACGGCAAAACTGCCTATACCCTACTGTTTTGCATTCTGCCAATTTGAAAGTCACCCTTCTGGTCCGATTCATCAAAAAGTTAAAACACGAAAGTTGTCCGGAACGACGTTTTCGTTCAGGATTAAAGAAGCTCGAGCCCTGAAAACGCTTTCCGAGTGATAATTTCTTCAAATTCTTAACAACCCATTTTTAGACCAAAGTTACTATATAATGATTATATTTAGATGAGACCAAGAGGTCTAATGACCTAAAGCTGAGACCACAACCATGGCTAAAGCCAAGGTTGAGTCTCAAGACCATGGTAACAATGACCAAAGTCACGGCAAAGCCACGGCTAAAGACCATATAACTTTTAAAGATCAAAACTTATATATATGTTATCAAGTACTACAATAGTAGGGAGCCTCATGTGAGGAGTTCATTAAGTAAGCCGTCGAGATGAGTTGTGGATTTACGAATTAAAGTGTCTTGGCTCCTCGAACGTTTACTCCATGACTTCTGAATTATGTCGGCCCGAACGGCAGTAAGAGATATACAACCTATACATGTGTCATAAACCATTTATATTCAAAGACTTACACTATATACTAAGTACTACAGCATGAACATTATGCAAGACATATATAGGCAATTCTTCGTATTCTTAGACGTTACTCCAAACCTAAGTCGCAACGTTCTATTATAGGCTGCTCTTAGAGACTTTCGCTATTCGACTACCACTTTCATTTCTCATTACATAGACTTAAGGTGAGTCATAGCCCCTACTCTTTTTATACTTGTTTTAACTCTTTGGGGGAGATACATGCTCAACTACTTGCTTACTTGTACAAATACTCTTAAACATTTATACTTGATTGTGTTATACTTGATTGGCATTATACTTGATTGGCATTATACTTGATTGCGTTATACATACTTGTTACACTATACTTGCTTAATTTAAATACAAGATTCGTATTTACGTGCATACATAATACTCTATTCTGTCGGAGAGGTATTGGTAGTACTCATGGGAAGATGCCCCCTACCCTTGTGTCTATACTTGACCTCGGATGTCGTAGTACTATTTGGGGAGAGGCCCCCGCCCTTGTGTCTATTCTTGACCTTGGGTGAATATAATCCGGTGCATTGTATAAACTATCTTTTAGCAGTGGGTTGTGGACACACAGGTTACAAGTCTCTTATGGCGGGACTTGCAACTGAGTGGATTCACGATGCCTTTGCTGTGTGAACATTCTTTATAGGCTTTTCAACTATTTTAAGACAAACTCTATGAACTCACCAACCATTGTGTTGACACTTTAGCATGTTTATCTCAGGTTAGTAAGGCGATAGCTAGTGCGTGGAACTTAGAGTCAAGCTGCATATTCTGAAGACTTACGCTTTTATCATTTACCATTCAAAACATTTTGTATACATTTATGTATCATACTTTGGAATCTCATGTTTGTAACTTTGAATTCATTAATCGAATGGTAACTTTTCAAAACGTCTCATTTAGAGTTCGTTTTCTATAACTTGTACTTTGTATTATGAAGTAGCACCCCAGTGACACAGTCTTCCGCTGCGGTATTTTGGGGGTGTTACAATTTAATTCTCGGTACTTGCTCTTGCAATGATGTTCTCTGCGAAAAGTCTACAACGGCTTTACAAGGTTTGTTCTCATATTTATTTGCTACTTTTTACCAAACTTCAACATACAAAAATCCGGTTGTCGGTTTTTAAGGACCTGCATATCCTCAACATGAACTGAATGAGTAGAATTGAAATAGCTGTACTGACGATCCCTTTTCACCAATTAAATGAGAAGGCTTTTCATGAAACCCTCTTATTTAATTTAATGCCACCCTCTTATTTAATTTAATGCTAAAATAAGGGATGTTTGGATCAGGTTACGTGAAAAATTAGGAGTAACCTGTAAGTATGTAATTCGCTTGGCCATTTTATTTTATGTTTAAAACAGTAAGGCGGTTTTAGAACATATAATAGTGAGGTGTTATAAGCTTTTAGAGTGAGGTGTATTAGGAGTGACCTTTGTAATAGTTTTTCATAGATGGTCATAATATGTTAATACTTATATAATGGCTGGTAGGTTGATGCTGATTGACTGATGTCTTATAACCTGATGCTTCTAAAGTCCCCTTAACCAAGGCTGCTGATACAGGTTTTATTTTTTTTAATAGATTTGCTTGCTTAATATTATTTAGTTGTGACTTGAACTAAATGTGGTGTAACTATATATTTGTATGTTGCAGAATACAAAAAAGGAACAAACGATGGCGCTGAAGCTTATGAAATTGCTGAGCTGCGAATGAAGATATCCGAGGGCAAGGCAAGTTTGAAATCACTTATATGCTTAATGATATGGCTGCAAAATGGGTGGGTCATATGGATTGAGTCACGGGTCAAACATGTTAAGGTCAGATTGTTCCTAATGTTGATGGCTTCGTGGGATGATTCTACAGTTTTGTTATGCTGGATCATAGATGATTCTAAACTTATTGCAGCCTTTGATCTACTCACACACAAGGATAGGTTTGTAAACCGTAATCAGGTTTAATGATGTATTATATAACTGATTATCATGAAAAAATAAGGCACTGACTTTGTAATCCCGCTACATTCTTTGGCTTAGAATGTTCATATATTAGAACTATCAGATGTTATAATGAGAATATTTATGAGTTACAGGCCATGACCATAATAATATGCAATCACATGTGCCTAATATGAAGACCAGCTTTCTCATGTAAGTTTTATGATTGATTGGTCCCAAACGGTCAACCTAAATTGACCAGGTGATGGTCAACCGAGGTCAAACGTCTCAGACCAAATCTCCGCGGAAGTATAGTGGTTTCCCCGGGTCGTTATGTTCCGACGAGGTGTGATGGTTATAAAACGGGTTTGTGATCGGGTGAATTTGGACAGGAAAAGATTTTAAGTGAGTTTGAATGATTACACTAAGGCAATACGAATGAGAACGATTTAAACAACCTATATTAACAATAACGTGAAACCTAGTTAACCTAAACGTAATCTAAAAAACTTAAAATCAGAATTTGCTTATAAATAAGCAGAAAAATAAGCCAAACGGCTTAAATAGAAGCTATCACTTTATTTATGTTTTTGGTTTTTCTTTACTTAACAAACTACTTTTAATACCGTAACCTAAATTTAAAAACGTAAAGGTTATTTAAATAAAACGCGAGTTGCAAATAATGTACGAAAAGTAAAATTAACGCAACTAAAACATGAATTCGAACAAGGAATGAAAATTAAAACTCAAAAACTACTTAAAAATCTATGGGAATGATAATAGAAAGTTAGGGAACCCTAAAACGTAACCTAAAATTAAAAACGCGAAAGTTAATTAAATAAAACGCGAGTGCGCGAAATAAAAAGTGAAATTTATGCTACGCAAACCCTACTGACAGGAAAATTACATTTTTACGATCCTAACGATAAAAGAAAATTTTAGAAAAAAGAAAAATTTTTTTTTTGAGTTTTTATTTATTTATTATTAATTAATTACTAATATAACTAAATATAATTATTAAAAATACTAAACAATTTTGGAAAATTATGAAAATTTTTGGGAAAATAATTTAACTAATAAGAGATAAAGGAAAAATAAAAACTTTGTAAAAACTTTCTTAAATAAGCTGAAAAAGCAGTTTATAAGCAATTAAGCAAAACATAACAAAACCTATATAAGAGATTTACATTGCAAGATAAAAATGAAAAAGTCCCAAGGGCGTTTTGGTAGCAGAGTGTTGTGTGGTGTGTCTGTTTGAGGCCTGAGGTCCCAGGTTCGATTCCCATAAACCCCCATTTTTGCTTTTTATTTTTCTTTTTGATATTTTCTACTTGCAAGACATTTAAACACCAAAACTAACCAACTTTTACAAAGAAAACCTTTCTCAAAACCTTTGAACAAGCTTATACAAGCTTGTTTTATCAACAGTGGAGGTTTAGGCTTTTAAGTGATATTTTGAAATTTGTCAACCAACCATAATAAGCCAAAAGGCTCAGCCAAGTGAACTAAGGAGCCAACTCAACAAACATAGACATTACTGAATCCATGAGCAATGACAATGAACAACAAGATCAAACAGAAAGAAGTCAATAATCAACAAGCTCAACAAACAGTTAACAAAACCAACACATCAATGAGGGTAAGTAGCAGCTAATGCACAGGAGTCAATAGTGCAAGCCAGGGGCTGAGATAAACACTAATCCTACACAAGCTGGCAAAGAGTGAAGCTGCCAAGTCTCAGTTCATAATGAGCTAATATGATCTTGGGAGGGAGGCTGAAAAAAATAGGAGTTGAACATGCTAAAACTGCTTATGCAGACCTAGGGGTGGATTTGCAGAGGTAAAAAGCTATCAATAAGCTACCCATAAGCTGTCCTAAGGGGAAACAAGCTAACGGCAACTAGGGGCAACCTAAGTAAGCACTACGGGGAACCTAACTACATGGCTGCAAACAAGAACAATGACTGAAAGGGGCACATATCCTAAGCTGGTGCAGGGCAAACAGTGGGTTAACAGCCCACTTTAAGGGCTGTCATAAGCTACTAAAAAAAATCATAAAAATAAAATAAAAATAGGTACATGTAGACAAGCTGGGAGATAAGCTAAGTACCAAGTTTCAGAGCTTAAGACCAAGTAATAACCAGATTAAAAATGCATGTTTGAAGGGGTGTTGGACATGTAAAGTGGCAGGCCTAAGCTGAGTGGGGATTTGCAGCCCTTCAATAAGCCACTATAATGAGCTCTGAATCCTTAAATAAGCTAAAAGATATGAAGTTTAAACTAATTATAACTTATATAACCAAAAGCATATACTAAATCCTACTTTATCCACCCTAAGTTCAAGACCAAAAAGGCTTGTTGGGGCCTGTTCTGACTGGTTCAACAGTCAACAGAAATGGGTCAAATGGGTGATTCCTGACCTGAGAAAGTCAAAGACAGGTTGGGAGAAGTACTTGAGCTTACTTAAAACCAATTTGAGCTAACAACAAACAACAAGCACAAGCTAGACAAGCATCTAACCTAACTGAGTTTGATGGCAGTTTCAATGAATGAATTTTTGGAAATTTGCTCAGATCTTTTTAAAACTCTTTGAAACTGAGAATTTTGACTTACAATCTACATATAGCAACAAACTAAAGCTGATTCAGGTAAAAAGTTGGGTCAAAGATGGTTTAAAATAGCAACTACTCTTAGTGCCAAACAGTCCCTTAAGGGTGACTGTTTGGTGAATTTTCAAATGAACTGAGTAATTAGCCTATGAAAATGAGAGTTTAATACCAACTAAGCTATTTTATGTATGAATAAGCAGTAAGAACCCAAAAATGAGCAATAAGAATAAGCTAACACAATTGAGCAGTAAAAGCTACATGAGAACAACTGATAAGCAAGTTATCAAATCATCATTATCTAAGGCATTCCATAAACAAAAGAGGCACTAAATATCCTAAGTGAGCAGTAAAACACATAAATAAGCAGTTAACTAAGCAGATAAGCAGTTTACAATTTAAGCACTTGAGAGCAAAATAAACAAAAAGCTTGGAATTTTTATTAACTTCAATGCAAAGTACATGAAGGAATACAGATTTAAACTAAGAAAATATTGAAATTACATTAAGATTAAATTACTACTACTCCTAAAACCCTACTGACTTTTAGATGGCATACAACTTATCTATTTATACTTAAAATAAAACTAGGGCTTCTTTTCTTTCTTGTCCACTTCTGAGCTTCTTCTCTTCAAATCCCATCCGTTGGTTCCCTATAATTCATCTTAGCCATTAAAGGTGTTTTTGGCGGGAAAGAGGATAACAAGCAATTTGGCAGCTTCTTTTTGGCAAGGGAACAAGATTTGGAGTCTTACGGTGGAAAGGTGAATTGGGGTGGAGTGTTGCAGGGTTGAGGAGGTAGGGATGAATGATGGTGTTGGTGTGGGTTGCAGGCTAGGAGCAGGGGTAGGGAGATGAGGTGGATGGTGTGGTTTTATTTTTATTTTTGTGGGTTGACTATTTGACCGAAACAAATAAAACGGGGGTGTGGGTTTTGTGGGAAGTGGGATTTGGTGTGTGTTGGGCTTGGGTAGGGTTTTGTGGATTGAATTATTGTTTTGGGTTTGGTTTAGGTTTAAGTAAAAAAATCCATTTGGTTTGCAGTAATTATAGCCCAAGGACCAAATTTGCATAAGCTGATTTTTCAGGGACCATAGCTGCCAACCTTCCAAAGTTATAACCAAGGATAATTCATGCCAAGTTTACTATTCCAATATTTGACAATTTCCAAAATTTGAATATCCGAGGACTATTTCTGCCAAATTCCAAAGTTGAGGGGCCAAACATGTAAATTTCTCAAATCTTTTACCCAAGGGCCATAATTGTCAACTTTTGATTTTTCAAAGACTTTTGTTGACTTTTCAATCCAAAAATATTTCCCAGGGACCAAATCTGACAATTTCTGAAACTCCAGGGACTAATTTTGTAATTTTCCAAAACTTTTCCAATTCTTCACCAAAGGACTAAATATGATAATTTATGATTTCAAAAGGACCTTTGGTGACTTTTCTTTCCAAATAAGTGCTCAGGGACTATTTTTGCCAATTTTTGAAAGTTGAGGGACTGAAACTGCCAATTTTGCAAACTTTGTACGTTTTTCATCTGTTTTTGCTCATTTTGCATCTAAAACATATAAAACACGAATTTGAAATATTTTTCTTATTTTGATGCATTTCTGAGTGTTTTTGTATGTTTTGCAGTTCAGATTAGACCAAAAATGATGAGTGTTTGAGCACTCATCAATCCCCACACTAAACTATTGCTAGTCCCTAGCAATAACTGTTTTGAAAACTTGATGGATTTTAAACTCTTTACCAAAAGCCATCACTTCTGGAGTAGCCAGGTGTAAGAACTGTGGCACACCTGATAACCGTGTGATTTTGAGCAAATCACCAGCTGTCAACGGATTTGATTAGTCTTTACCAAAAGCCGTTTGCTTCTGGACTAGCCAACTCTTGATGGAATAGTCAACATCTTGGTGAGCTGATTACCAATTATGGATTTTCCACGGCCTTTACCACAAGCCATAATCTTGTGGGCTAGCCAACTCATTTGCTTTATGGGATATGGGGAGTTGAGGAACCATACAATTTTGGGCAAATTGCAAGCCATAAACGGATTTGAGATGTCTTTACCAAGAGCCGTTTGCTCCTGGACTAGCCAATCCCTTTTGTCGGTTAGACAAGGCGGACTGATTACCACAAAAATTTTGAAGCACCAGTGAAAAATTTTTAAAATTTTTGGTCAAAAACGGAGGTATTAGATAGTAAAATGTGATAAAAATTCGCTAGAATAGTGAAATACCCCCCACACTTAGGATGAATATTGTCCTCAATATTCAAAGTCCCGGCTATTATGCCGACATTTTGAACGTAAAAGGGCAACATTACAAACTAAGCGTGGAAAACACCAATTTGTTTTTCACTTTTGTAATCATAGCATGGGTGACTCCCCCACACTTAGGGTGAAAACCCTATAAGCATGCTACTGTTTTTGTTTACCGAGTCGCTAGCTTGACTCGACCCCGAATTCATTTGTCCTTGGGGAAGCATGATGTGGAAGAAATAATCTCAATCGGACTTTCATTCAAAATGTTTGGACAAACATATGAAGCACGTGAAAGTTCCACACCGATCAGATAAGTATCCGGCTCAAGATAATGATACATGAAAATGGGGGGATCAAATATAGTATCTTCATTCCCGAAGGAGTGAAGAAGAGAAGAAGTCACCTTATAGGTGAAGAAAAGGAAGAAAACCATGATGAAAATCATGATAAGATTTTCTTCCTCGAGATCAGGCTCCGTAGCCTGAATTTGGATTTCAAGGGTTAAGCTTGTAAATATCCCGGGAGGGTGGGTGGGAATTTGAAAATTCTCATGATTTAGAACATCTCCCCCCCCCCCGGGTCATCATACTCCGGAGGAGTCATGATATGATGAGTGAGTTCACTGGAGAACTCCTCATGAAGAGAATTATTCACAAGATGTGAATCTGTGAACTCATGTTCCGGAATAGACTCATCACAATCCTCATTCTGAATATCAAAGAGTGGATTATCATAATTCAAAGTGACTTCAGATTCGAATTCAAATAGAGGATTGGTGAGAGTAGTATTGAATGATTCGAGAACAAAGAGATTAACATTCTCTATTGGACTGTTGGGATCAGAAGTGAGTGACGGATCATGATATAGGAGACTTTCAATTTCTCCCAGATCGGCTTCAAAGTCAAGGAGACCATCATCACTTTCCAATGAAAGTGGATTGATGTGAGTAAGTTCATCGGCGAACTCCTCAAAAAGAGGATCAGCATCAAACTGTGGGAGTGATGCCTCAATATACTCAATGTCTCCATGAGATGTACAATCATCATTAAAATATGAGAAAGTCTCAAAATGATCATTTGAACACTCAAGAGGGGAAGGAATATCACACATATGCTCAAGAGTTCCCTGTAACTCTCCTGGGATTGGGACAAGGATCTCAACACCAGACTTTATGAATTCGTCCGATTCCTTTGCAGGAATAATGTCAAGATGCTCATCCCCCATGTTCAAAGAGTGAGTGTGAACTTCGGGTGTGATAACAACAGATTGAGGGAGTTGAGAAGGACTAGCAGACATGGGTTTTATAAATTTCATTTGTTCTTCTGCTAGTAATTCTATCATAGTCTTTTCTCCCTGATTTTCCGAGGAAGGAATCACAACAGATGAACTTGATGAACCCTCACAAAATTGAGAAATATCAAGGGTAACATCATCATCATCATCGTCAAGAAGAGCAGCATGGCGAAATATAGCACGTGTTTTAGCTGCTTGTTCTAAGACTAGCAATTCTTCCTTGCTCAATTCGTTTCTAGCATCTCGTTCTTCAGCAAGTAATTCTGCCATGGATTTCTCACGAGAATCTTGAAACGATGTAGCAGCCAACTCCTCCTTAAGTTCTTTCAATATCTCAAGAACCTCTAGTAAAAGCTCTTGCTCAGTGTCATGAGGAGTTGTTTGGTTCATTTGGTACTGTGGAGGTGGGTTTGAAAACGAATAGTCGTAATTGTTACAAGGAAATGGATTCCCTGTTTGACAATCAGAGCTAGAGTGCGGACCTCCACAGTAATCACAACAGTAACATTGATGTGGCTGTGAGTCGTATGTGCTAAAGTTATAATTGTTATCAGGAAACTGCTGATAGACAAGCGTGTTTCCCGATTGACAATCAGAACTGTAGTGTGAACCACCACAGTACTCACAACAGTAAAACTGCTGAGTATCATGGTGTGGCAGCTGATGGAATAAATCAGTCGTGTCATGGTAAGAATAGGGATCTTGGTTATAGACAGACCCGTTTCCTGACTCTACCATGCCACAACCGGGGCAATTACCACCATTATGAGAACTACCACACCACTGGCAAACCAGAAAGTGTGGATGAGACATAGAAAGAATCAAATGTGTATAGAGGGTGAGGAAATGAGAATCAAAAGGGTAGGAGGGTGAAGAAGGATATTTTTGGTGTTTTTGGAAAACATTTTATAGAAATGATAAAGAAAATGTTTTTGTGTTTTTGTGTTCGTTGAAAACTGAGTTTAAAATGTTTTCGTGAACGGTTTTTGTTTTTATATGAATATATGATAATAATAAGATAATATGAACAAGGATGGGAAATTTACAAAGGATTGAATTCCAAAAGCACTAATCAGAAAAACCGTTTAGAATAGCGCGCACACCTCCCCGGCAGCGGCGCCAAAATTTGACTCCTCCTAAACTAACCAGTCAACCAGGTGCGGTCAATAGGTCAACCCAGGAGAAAGTGCAAGATAACCGGTGAAGAATAGGGTTTCCCCTGGTCGTTATGTCCCGACGAGGTGTGATGGTTATAACGGTGAATTTGGACAGGAAAAGGTTTTAAGTGAGTTTGAATGATTACACTAAGGCAATACGAATGAGAACGATTTAAACAACCTATATTAACAATAACGTGAAACCTAGTTAACCTAAACGTAATCTAAAAAACTTAAAATCAGAATTTGCTTATAAATAAGCAGAAAAATAAGCCAAACGACTTAAATAGAAGCTATCACTTTATTTATGTTTTTGGTTTTTCTTTACTTAACAAACTACTTTTAATAACGTAACCTAAATTTAAAAACGTAAAGGTTATTTAAATAAAACGCGAGTTGCAAATAACGTACGAAAAGTAAAATTAACGCAACTAAAACATGAATTCGAACAAGGAATGAAAATTAAAACTCAAAAACTACTTAAAAATCTATGGGAATGATAATAGAAAGTTAGGGAACCCTAAAACGTAACCTAAAATTAAAAACGCGAAAGTTAATTAAATAAAACGCGAGTGCGCGAAATAAAAAGTGAAATTTATGCTACGCAAACCCTACTGACAGGAAAATTACATTTTTACGATCCTAACGATAAAAGAAAATTTTAGAAAAAAGAAAATTATTTTTTTTGAGTTTTTATTTATTTATTATTAATTAATTACTAATATAACTAAATATAATTATTAAAAATACTAAACTATTTTGGAAAATTATGAAAATTTTTGGGAAAATATTTTAACTAATAAGAGATAAAGGAAAAATAAAAACTTTGTAAAAAGTTTCCTAAATAAGCTGAAAAAGCAGTTTATAAGCAAATAAGCAAAACATAACAAAACCTATATAAGAGATTTACATTGCAAGATAAAAATGAAAAAGTCCCAAGGGCGTTTTGGTAGCAGAGTGTTGTGTGGTGTGTCTGTTTGAGGCCTGAGGTCCCAGGTTCGATTCCCATAAACCCCCATTTTTGCTTTTTATTTTTCTTTTTGATATTTTCTACTTGCAAGACATTTAAACACCAAAACTAACCAACTTTTACAAAGAAAACTTTTCTCAAAACCTTTGAACAAGCTTATACAAGCTTGTTTTATCAACAGTGGAGGTTTAGGCTTTTAAGTGATATTTTGAAATTTGTCAACCAACCATAATAAGCCAAAAGGCTCAGCCAAGTGAACTAAGGAGCCAACTCAACAAACATAGACATTACTGAATCCATGAGCAATGACAATGAACAACAAGATCAAACAGAAAGAAGTCAATAATCAACAAGCTCAGCAAACAGTTAACAAAACCAACACATCAATGAGGGTAAGTAGCAGCTAATGCACAGGAGTCAATAGTTCAAGTCAGGGGCTGAGATAAACACTAATCCTACACAAGCTGGCAAAGAGTGAAGCTGCCAAGTCTCAGTTCATAATGAGCTAATATGATCTTGGGAGGGAGGCTGAAAAAAATAGGAGTTTGAACATGCTAAAACTACTTATGCAGACCTAGGGGTGGATTTGCAGAGGTAAAAAGCTATCAATAAGCTACCCATAAGCTGTCCTAAGGGGAAACAAGCTAACGGCAACTAGGGGCAACCTAAGTAAGCACTACGGGGAACCTAACTACATGGCTGCAAACAAGAACAATGATTGAAAGGGGCACATATCCTAAGCTGGTGCAGGGCAAACAGTGGGTTAACAGCCCACTTTAAGGGCTGTCATAAGCTACTAAAAAAAAAATCATAAAAATAAAATAAAAATAGGTACATGTAGACAAGCTGGGAGATAAGCTAAGTACCAAGTTTCAGAGCTTAAGACCAAGTAATAACCAGATTAAAAATGCATGTTTGAAGGGGTGTTGGACATGTAAAGTGGCAGGCCTAAGCTGAGTGGGGATTTGCAGCCCTTCAATAAGCCACTATAATGAGCTCTGAATCCTTAAATAAGCTAAAAGATGTGAAGTTTAAACTAATTATAACTTATATAACCAAAAGCATATACTAAATCCTACTTTATCCACCCTAAGTTCAAGACCAAAAAGGCTTGTTGGGGCCTGTTCTGACTGGTTCAACAGTCAACAGAAATGGGTCAAATGGGTGATTCCTGACCTGAGAAAGTCAAAGACAGGTTGGGAGAAGTACTTGAGCTTACTTAAAACCAATTTGAGCTAACAACAACAACAAGCACAAGCTAGACAAGCATCTAACCTAACTGAGTTTGATGGCAGTTTCAATGAATGAATTTTTGGAAATTTGCTCAGATCTTTTTAAAACTCTTTGAAACTGAGAATTTTGACTTACAATCTACATATAGCAACAAACTAAAGCTGATTCAGGTAAAAAGTTGGGTCAAAGATGGTTTAAAGTAGCAACTACTCTTAGTGCCAAACAGTCCCTTAAGGGTGACTGTTTGGTGAATTTTCAAATGAACTGAGTAATTAGCCTATGAAAATGAGAGTTTAATACCAACTAAGCTATTTTATGTATGAATAAGCAGTAAGAACCCAAAAATGAGCAATAAGAATAAGCTAACACAATTGAGCAGTAAAAGCTACATGAGAACAACTGATAAGCAAGTTATCAAATCATCATTATCTAAGGCATTCCATAAACAAAAGAGGCACTAAATATCCTAAGTGAGCAGTAAAACACATAAATAAGCAGTTAACTAAGCAGATAAGCAGTTTACAATTTAAGCACTTGAGAGCAAAATAAACAAAAAGCTTGGAATTTTTATTAACTTCAATGCAAAGTACATGAAGGAATACAGATTTAAACTAAGAAAATATTGAAATTACATTAAGATTAAATTACTACTACTCCTAAAACCCTACTGACTTTTAGATGGCATACAACTTATCTATTTATACTTAAAATAAAACTAGGGCTTCTTTTCTTTCTTGTCCACTTATGAGCTTCTTATATTCAAATCCCATCCGTTGGTTCCCTAGAATTCATCTTAGCCATTAAAGGTGTTTTTGGCGGGAAAGAGGATAACAAGCAATTTGGCAGCTTCTTTTTGGCAAGGGAACAAGATTTGGAGTCTTATGGTGGAAAGGTGAATTGGGGTGGAGTGTTGCAGGGTTGAGGAGGTAGGGATGAATGATGGTGTTGGTGTGGGTTGCAGGCTAGGAGCAGGGGTAGGGAGATGAGGTGGATGGTGTGGTTTTATTTTTATTTTTGTGGGTTGACTATTTGACCGAAACAAATAAAACGGGGGTGTGGGTTTTGTGGGAAGTGGGCTTTGGTGTGTGTTGGGCTTGGGTAGGGTTTTGTGGATTGAATTATTGTTTTGGGTTTGGTTTAGGTTTAAGTAAAAAAATCCATTTGGTTTGCAGTAATTATAGCCCAAGGACCAAATTTGCATAAGCTGATTTTTCAGGGACCATAGCTGCCAACCTTCCAAAGTTATAACCAAGGATAATTCATGCCAAGTTTACTATTCCAATATTTGACAATTTCCAAAATTTGAATATCCGAGGACTATTTCTGCCAAATTCCAAAGTTGAGGGGCCAAACATGTAAATTTCTCAAATCTTTTACCCAAGGGCCATAATTGTCAACTTTTGATTTTTCAAAGACTTTTGTTGACTTTTCAATCCAAAAATATTTCCCAGGGACCAAATCTGACAATTTCTGAAACTCCAGGGACTAATTTTGTAATTTTCCAAAACTTTTCCAATTCTTCACCAAAGGACTAAATATGATAATTTATGATTTCAAAAGGACCTTTGGTGACTTTTCTTTCCAAATAAGTGCTCAGGGACTATTTTTGCCAATTTTTGAAAGTTGGGGGACTGAAACTGCCAATTTTGCAAACTTTGTACGTTTTTCATCTGTTTTTGATCATTTTGCATCTAAAACATATAAAACACGAATTTGAAATATTTTTCTTATTTTGATGCATTTCTGAGTGTTTTTGTATGTTTTGCAGTTCAGATTAGACCAAAAATGATGAGTGTTTGAGCACTCATCAATGATCTATTCTGGAATGGAGAATTTCAATGCTCCGGTATAATAACTTTTTCTTTAATCTTAGTACTTCAGGAAATGGTGTTTGGAAAGATTCCTTATTTCGATTCAAAAAACTAATTGTACACCCCCTTAACTTTTTCTAATAAGCTTGCCCAAAAAAAAACACGCCTGCCCGCAACGCGGCAGCCAGCGCCAATCTCGTAAATAAATAAAACCACAAGGTCTAAACACACAACTGTAGGGGTGTAAACGAGCCGAGACACCTCGCGAGCTATTCGAGATCGACTCGTAAACTACTCGAAATCGACTCGATATAAACGAGTCGAGCTCGAGCTCGAGTACACTTTCGAGTCGGAGCTACTCGAGTACACTTTCGAGTCTAGTTCGAGCTCGAATATACTCAGCTCGTGAGGCTCGCGAGCCCTTATCGAGCTTCAATGATATTACACTTTTACCCTTATATATATATATATATATATATATATATATATATATATATATATATATATATATATATATATATATATATATATATATATATATATATATATATATATATATATATATATACGTAATTGTCACAAAATCAAGTAGAGTCGAGCTTATTTTTCATCGCGTTCGAGATTTAAATGTGGCAAAAATCGAGCTCAAGTCGAGTTTCGAGCTCGAGTTTGAGATGACGAGCCGAACTCGAGCTTGAAATCCAAAGCTCGAACGAGCTCGAGTCGAGTTTCGAGCACGAGTTTTACTAATCGAGTCGAGCTCGAGCTTGGCAGTACTCGGCTCGACTCGGCTCGTTTACACCCCTACGACACAAGGACCAAACCGTAAATAAAAAAAATGTTGTTTCTTCTTTTTCTACATCGACCTGCAACACTTACATACACATACATTTCATATAAACACTTACATATTTAAAACCATTACTACCACTGTGTTCTTTAAGAGCTATTTTGGAAAGGAAGT
Organism: Artemisia argyi; assembly: GCA_030686995.1. Classification (NCBI taxonomy): domain Eukaryota; kingdom Viridiplantae; phylum Streptophyta; class Magnoliopsida; order Asterales; family Asteraceae; genus Artemisia; species Artemisia argyi. Next base: position 52,424,661 of record CM060686.1, read on the forward strand.
GAAAGGAGTGGAGGTATATAATTTTTTTTTTGTGTTCTCATAAAAATAATAGGAAAGTAAAGGAATGAAAGCTACATGAATGGAGGGGAAATTCAAGTTTTTGGGAAACAAAATGTCCCTCCCAATATTGGGCGGTAACCTGAAGTAAAGAAAAGCAGGTCTTTAAATTGCCCACATTGTCCCTCTAAAAGCTATATTATCTTACACATTTTTTCACAAACCTTATCTTCTCTATTCAAGTTGAGGACCCTTTCACCACTGAATCTCATCTACCAAAATCTTCTTTCATGACTATATAATCCCCAATCTCTTTTACAAAGTTCATCTCCATTAACACCCATTATCTCCAGGTTCGCAATTTCACATTTTGTTTAGATCTTTTCTAGTAATTAATCATTGTTTTGTTAACCTTAATTAGAAGCCAGGATAACAAACACCCCGAAATGAAAATATCATTTCCCCTCTTTTCGTGTCTCATAAACCACCACCGTCCATCTCACTACTGAGCTGCTTACCACTATTTTTATTCAGCAGGCATGTTTGCTGTTTGCATCATTTACATTTACTCTCTAGGAGTATTATATTTTATACACATACTTTGTTTCTTGAAATGCTTTAGTATAATAATGTATTCCCCTGTTAATATCTACACAATTTATGCACCAAGTTTCACAGTAAATAATTGACAAGAAATCAAGGGGGTTCTTTGGATTAGCTTATTTTTGGGGATATTGAGGTTGAGAAAATAAGCATGCCATAGATTGTATTTGGTTTTAAAGATTCATTAACATGGTAGAGATGTATAATCGAATAACTATCAAATGCACTACATGATAGTTATTCGATACACTCTGTAAATACGGATTTCCAAAATTAGGATGCGAAAGAAGTCATACAAAGAGATAGATACAGACTGCTGCTTGTATATGTATTCTATTTTGTAATTTCTTGACATCAACAACTCATGTTGGTATGCTACTTCCTTTTGCAGATTTTGATAATGGCAAAAAATGCAAAAACTGAAAATGCCGATAACACTTGTACTCGAGCATTGTTGGATTGCCCTCTGGATATGCAGAAATCTATCCTAAACAAAATGATGGGTACACGTAACTAAATGTCGATGTCCTTTGGTATATGTAGATGTCGTCCCAAACTTGGAATTCTGATATTTTTTGTGTAGTATTTAGTATAACTCTTGGCGATATGGTGTATGACTAGTGCAAATGAAGATGAAGCACCTGGTATATTTTGTTTTTTTGATATAACTATTGGGTATATGATGCCTAATCTTGGATATACTATGAATTGGAATGAAGTAATGATATGGCGATTTTAGTGATATTGAGATGATGTTTATAAGTAAATAGTTTCCAAGTTATGGTTTATGTATGTAGTTTGACTTATGAGTTGATGGTCTGCAAAAACAATTCGGGTAAAAAAAATGTAGCAGTTCATATACCCTTTATTATTTCTTGTTGTGATCATAAGGGGCATAGTTGTCAAATTAGCACTTATGTAGCAGTGCATATACCTCTCATCCCCTTTCATTTTGTACAACTAAAGAACACAACTAAATTTGAAACAATCCCTCATTTGTTGTCCCCACCACTTCCACTCCTTCCCTTCACTCTCCTTTCACTCTCCTTTCCTTCTATATAGCTCTTAAAGAACACAGTGTACAAATTTAGAAAAGAAGAAAAAAAAAAGCACTAACAAGAGTGCGTTTCTCCTTTTCGTCATGCAGACGAATAAGATCCAAGTGGCGAGATTAGTTGGAGGGGGCGGTGCAGTGGCGAGGCTCAACGAGCCTCCACGGTGGACCGTCAAAGTAGGACGACGAGCTGCACCTCCGGCTCTAATAAAACCACAACTCACAAAGGCAATTACTAGATAAAAACAAAGATAGAGATCCTCTAATGTTGAGTTCAACATGACTAGTAGTCATGTTATCTCACATAAGAGATAGTTGTCCCCATAAATGACCCACTTTAAATTCAAATTAAAGGACCCACTAAATTTTTATGTGAGACAACATGACTAGTAATGTTGAACTCAACATTAGAGGATCTCAATCCATAAAAAAACACAAATAAAAGGCAATTATAACCTTAATAATTGACACACAACCTCTTACAACATCTAACTAAACACATTTAACCATACGACCAAACTAAATGATGGGACAACACAAGAGATATAAAAACAGTTCATGGAGACAATACATTGAATCTTACGACCACCACAAGCTTAACCAATGATGACCCTAGTTAATTCTCATTTCTTTTCAAAATGAGTCTTGTTAAACAAAACAACCCTCAAAACAATGATAACAAACCCTGATAAAAGTGTGAAGCTACCAGAAACCCGAACAAAACTACAACCTTTACTATCGATATCGATGTTAACAACTTGAGCCACAATCATACCCAATCGAAGTTGTTGTTTTTTTTTTTTTTTTTTTTTTTTTTTTTTTTTTTTGTGATAATTTTTGTAATACCCACAAAGCCAAAAGCAATAGACTATAGAGTATCCTTCATGGTTTAACTAAAAATCTACTTAAAAGATGTTAGTAGCGTACCACTTCAAGCATATAAAAATCTCAAATGTCTCTTATCATATCATACAGATGAGAAGCAGTTTGTTACTCCCTCCATCCCAAAATAAATGTTTATTTTAATAATGCAAAAAATTTTAAAATTTTTCACTAATTATATTTTACACTAGTCAAAATATCACATATCATTTAATTTGGTTAAAACACAAAATTCGGTTGAAGACCGGACCGGACCGACCAGAACCCAGACCGAAATTTCCCAAAAACCAAGACCGAGACCGAATGTGTTCGGTCCGGTCCGGTCAAAGAAGACAAAATGGTTGGTTTTTATACCGGACCGAACCGGACCGAGACAGAAATAAGAAAAACTCGAGACCAAGACTAGACCACTAGTCCTTCGATCCAGTTTCAGTCTGTCCATCACTAGTCATTCGATCCAGTTTCAGTCGATCCGTCGATCAGTCCGGTCAAAACAGTGTTTGCTGAGCCCTATTTATAACTATTTATAAACATCTCAAAAATACTCGTAGAATAGTTGGGACAGAGGTAGTACAATTCTAGTCCCACAAAATTAAAATTTCACAAGTACTCCAACCAATTTTGGTAGTTTGATTATTCTAGCCATGTCCCATTTCATTTCATCATAAAACCAAACCACCCTCAAATCCAACCAACATCACCATCACCACCACCACCATGAACAACAACACCACCACCACCCAAATCCTAAAACAAACCACCCACACCATCACCTCCCACCTCATAATCTTCACCCTCTTATCCCTCCTAACCCTCTCCCTACGCTCCAACGTCGAATCCACCACCCACACTCTCACCACCTTCATCGACCACGACCCTTCTATCAAATCACTCCTCACGCGCCTCCACATCCCCACGGCCTCCTCCCCACCTCCCCCACGCGCCCTCACGCGCCGTCGCAGACCCTTCCTCCAGCTCACGCGCGTGGGGACGCTGGACGATGATTTTTTCAGTAGTGACGATGATGTGGATGATCATAGGCTGTTTGGGAATGGTGATAGGTTTAGTGTTAATTATACGGATTTGATTGTTGATAGGTTTGATTTTAGGTTAGGGTTTTCTGATTTTGTTGTTGATAATGGGATTAAGGTTAGTGAATTGTCTAAGCTTTCGTTTAAGTCGGTTAATTCGGTTAGTTCGGATAAGTCAGTTCAGGAGAAGGATAATGTTGAGGATAAGTCGGTTGAGGAGAACGAGGAGAAGGATAATGTTAAGTGGGTTGAGGAGAATGAGAGTGACGTAGTTGTGGATGAATTGCAGATGTTTTTGAAGAGATTTGAGATAGAGAAGCATGAAATGGGCGCGTTGTTGTTTTTGTTAGGTGTTTTGTCTGCGTCGTACGGTTTTGCTATATTTGGATTTGTGGTGATGTATGCGTGGGTAATGGGGATTGTGTTTGTGGTAGTGGTGAATGATTTGTTGAAAGGGTATAAGTCGTTTTTCAGGACGTTATGGGACGGATCGAGTTTGGGGTTGAAGAGGTTGTCGGGGTTTATAGTTATGAGGTGGGCGGTGAGAGATGCGTTGACGCAGTTGTTGGGAGTGTGGTTTTTTGGGGAGATTGAGGATCAGTATATGTTTTTCAAGATTTTTGTTAGGTTAAAGTTGATGCCTTTTTCGATTGTTTCGCCGTGGGTGAAAGGTTTTGAGAGGGAGATTTATGGTTTTTTGTTGTCGTGGTTTCTGTTGGATACGTTGATTTCATTTGTTTTTGCGGTGGATGCGTGGATTGCGATGGTGGATACTAGGAAGAGTGTGAGGGAAGTTGTGAAAGAAGGGTGTCATTTGATGTCGTTAATGTTGCATCCCGCGATTAATTTAAAGTGTTTGGAAGGTATTGTATGTGGGACGTTTGCGAGATGGGTATTGTCGCAGTTTTTAGGGAAGTTCTTTGCTTCTGCTTTTCAGTCGTTTATGGAGGTTTATTTTATGGTGGCGTGGCTTTTGTACTACTTTTCAGTTAAGTCTATGGATGCTAATGCCAGTGGAGTACCATTTGGTCATAGAGAGCTTGAACGATTGCTTGAAGATGTTAGATAATGGTTGCTGCAAGTTTTCATGAAATTCGCTTACACGCCGCAGAATGTGAGTTATAAGCGAAGCGGTAATCTTCAGTGCTTTTGTGTGTTTATTGTATTTTAGAAAATGTGATTAGCACTGCCATTGTTTTACGACACCGTCTTGTTGTTTTGTATCATATGTACTTTTAGTATTTATCATGAGGCAGATATAACATGTGTATATTTTTCCCCTTGTAGTGGTAAAACATGCATCCCTTTGTCATTGATTTGTATTTTAGGTTATTTATCTATTTATCTTGCTTTAAAATCAGATATCAGATATATCGAATATAGAAGTAGTGTACATTTAGACTAAAGATTACTTCCATCATTGGGTATGCTACCTTTTAGTTGCTAATATCATTGACTACAGATCTACTTGGTAACAATTTCGTACAATAAACAACTACCGTACTATTAACAAAACATTATTCTTGTTTCTGAATCTTTTTGAAGAAAATTTACAAAAATTGCAGCAGATTGGTGGTAAACCTATGATTAGGCTAAGAAGAGAATCGTGTATGAGCCTGGGTAAGTATAGTACTATTTGAACAAAGTAATTAGAAGTATACCTTGGTTTCATATAAACGGCTGTCAATTATAAATTCAGTACGATGATTAGTAACTTTTGTATATCATATACTAAAATATCTAGTTGCGGTTGATGACTAGTGACTGTTATATCAAATATACTACTGGTCAATGAGAAGAGTAATTTTAGAGAGGGAGTTTTTTCTTAAGTTGCTTTATTCTAAGCTATCACTACATCTTTTGTTAATGCTTTTACATTCATGCCTTGTATATAGAAGTATAAATGTAATTAATTTTGGAGTAACTGCTGATTACTTCCATCATTACTTTTACCGCCTTTCTAGATTTTTCTTGCTAAATATTATTGGCTACACGTCTACTTGGTAAGAATTACGTGAGATGAAACAACTGTAATGATCAAAACAGCCTTCTTGTTTTTGACACTCTTTCATAGTCTTGTAATGAATTGGTGGTAAAGAAGAATATCTTATCTGAACCCCGAAATGTCAGTCCTTTTATAATAAAGTATCTAGAAGTATACCTTGGTATTGGAACACAGAAATCATCGTCAAAACTAACTCTGCTTCTTTTTAGCTGCCTTTAATTTAATGATATAACATGCACATATATCTGAGCACTCTCACCTGCACACTTACATTTGCCGGAGGTCTTCTTGGAAGCAGTCTCCATACTTTCGGGTTTATCCTGGGATAAGGGTAGCATCTATCTACATTCTACCTCCCCCATACCCCGCACTGGAGGGATTGAGTATGTTGTTGTTGTCTTTAATGATTAGGCCATCTAATATTATATGAGTACTATATAACGGTCATCAACTGAAAGGTAATAACTTGGTTGCGGGATGGGATAGTTAAGCGTGGGGTTTTTTATTATGTTACTTTATTAAGAGGTTGAGTAAATAATCCTTGATAGCATGTCCAGCTGGATAAAGGATAGGAAACTCATTTTAGTGATCTTAAACATACTTGGGGAAAACATGAAGATGCAGTATCCAAATAATACTTAGTTACGGTTCTGGCCTTATTCTTTGTATAGCAGATAAATAGTTCAGTTAACAGTTTCAGTTTCTTTTACGTATGTGTGCGGACCCAAATTTAGTGATTTTTCTGAAAATTGCTAAGCCAGCTATCTACTTTTGTCACCTGATAATATTACCAGTTCTATGATTTGTAGCCCGAAGAATGTGTCAGTGTACCTTTTAGACAGAATTGTAGTTTATTGATTGAACTGCTGCAAGTTTTTGAAGTTATCCAAAAGTTAGGCTGAAAATAATAAATGTGGTCAGAATAGATATGGACTTGCTTCAAATATAGAAGTTCATTGGTTAAAGTAACTTCCATTGAGGGTCTGCCTACCCTTATTTTTGTATCTACATGAGATATTAACTATCTGGCTGAGGGAAATAATTAAGTCAGCCAAACTGGAAATAAAATGTTCATGGGTCCCAAACATATATTTCACTTGTGCATCGTGTCTTTTACTTTGAGATGTGATTGTTCTTCAAGGGTAGCATATATATTTCGAAAGGGCCACTCTTGAACTTTATAATATAAGCAGATTTGCTGAATACTTGCGTATTTCAGCATAATCATTTTTTCTAATTCCCATCCAGGGTTTGTTAGACTCACAGTTTAAGGTTAATAGTTGGCAAACTAACTACTATTTTTATATTAATAAGATACATTGCAGGAAGTAACTAAGAGATACAGATATGTCTACCATGTTACCATAAGAGATACGGATATTAGATTAGTAGTGAATAGATGATATGCTTTATCCGATAAGTGATTTTGGATTGAATCAGCATCGGTTCACTGCCTTTTGAAATTAGGCTGTTTTTGTATTTTGTTCATCGTTTCTTATCTGCAACAAAGAATCTTACTTGACTTACAATTCGCATCTTTTTTTTTTTTTTTTTTTTTTTTTTTTTTTTTTTTTTTTTTTTTTTTTTTTCTCCCTTGAATTTGAATCCATTTCCTCTTTATCACCATTCTTCTGTTTAAGAACTGCGCCCCCTTGCCTCCGGTTATTTGGTTCATATCAGGTTTAATATGTAACCAGAGCTTATTCACACACGTAGGACAATCAGAATATCTTAATAATACTGTTTTGTGGTATGAACGATTTTGATTACTTTCATCAGAGTGTACCTGAAAAGGAAGCGGTCATGAGCACCCTGAGAGGGAGGTAAGGAGGTGAAATGAGATAGAAGCTTGTTCTGCATTTACGTGTTTGCATATTTAAGGCCAGTTATCAACCTGATACCAAAATAGGATTGTCAAGTGTGCAAATGTAATGCAAAGTAGGGTCATATTACATCAGTTCACAATCAACTGTGGGTTATGAAATTACCAAAAATATTCAGGATTATGTACTATTGTTACATCCATTTACCAATGCGAGTGAAACAGAGGTATATAACTTAATGCAGCTTAAAAGGGTAACCCAAACTATCCAAATAAAGTTGCAATGCAGGATTCAACAATCCAGAGCCTGATTTGATATAATTTGGGAATGATACTATGCATAGTTAGGCATCAGATATGTGACAGGTATCAAAGTTTTATTGTATTTGTATTATTTCATCTTTTTTATATTTGACTAAATTGTTGACTGGCTCAATGTTTATTTTAGAGTTTCTAGAATCCCTTTTTTTTAGGTTCTTCTACCTTCCAATATACTGTGTCACACTATGCATCTGCAGATAGTTCTTACTTCTTAATTATAAAGAAATTTTGTTGATTCACTTAAGATATTGCATACCCAACACTTTCACTGACAACTTAAAATTTAAGTCCTTAATATTCTGAAAAGCGGTAGGAAGCTACTGCATAGAGATGATAGTCATGTTTGTATAAGTATAAGCAAGTTGTAAAATACTTAAGTTCCATAAATTATTGATCGCTTTTAGATGAAGTTGATTAACAAAGGGTGGGTTCTTGTTTGAGCTGGCTGTTGCTTGTGTATATGCTGTGTAATATACATTATTCTCGCATTAGACTTGTTACATACATATAAGCAAGTTGTAAAATACTTAAGTTCGCCAAATTATTGGTTGATTTTTAGATGAAGTTGATTGATAAAGGGTGGGTTCTTGTTTGAGTTGGCTGTTGCTTGGGTATTTGTTGTGTAACATACATTATTCTCGCGCCCCCAGACTTATTACAAAAAACTCAATACACATTATGCTAAATAAATTAGTTAACTCAGTGTGGTTCTTTTATAAACTAGGCTTAAAATATAGATCTCCTAGAACATGAATTAGCTATTATTTTCTGGTTTCTAGTACTTCTTTGTGGCTGTACTTGCTGCGGAAATAGTTGTGCTGCTTGTGCATGATGTTCATACATGACTATATTTAATGAGCATTGCATATTTTTACATGTTACAACTACCAATGAAAAAACGAATTTGAGCAACTCTTAATGTAATCCGTACAAAAAACAGGTTTCATTTCTCACACTCACAGAGCTAAAAATAGCTAGTCGCTTACAATATTAAGTTATCTCTTTACATGAATATATATATATATATATATATATATATATATATATATATATATATATATATAATATTGCAGGAAGCCGGGACAATACGTTTGACTTCATAGAAAGTCAAAGGCACAGAGGAATTCTTCGATCATGTGGTGAAGTGGCACACCTAACTACACTGAGGAAGACTTCCTCGTCACATGGAATACTGAGCCTGGAATCAGTAGTGAAGTCATATTCTTCTCGAGCTTGATCCAACAATGCACTGAACAACGGGTGTTTTAGTAATTTCACCTTGATCACAAACCTCCTCTGGTTTTTGCCTACATAAACCACCATATGGCCTTTTGGGACATCTCTCGGAATTGAAGCTTCCTCTTCATGCATGGATAAAGATGGCCAACTGAATGCCCATTGACAGCACTTATCACAGCTTTCAGAATAAGGTACAACTCCTCCATCATTCATCTTTTTCCACTTTCTAATCCATGATTTCATAACCTTCCCGTTTGCCATCTTTTATGTATGCGTGTATATATGTATGTGTGTGTGTATGCTTCTGTGTGTGAATTAGAGATATTGTTGTGTTGGTTTTAAGGTGCGAGAGATCATATATAGTGTTAGAGGTTGAATATCTCAGAGCTTATTGGAACATTAAATGCGAAATCACACAAATATATATATTATAGAGGGAGAGAGAGGGATGGGTAGCTTAAAGAGGATATGGGAAAAGTTTTATAGAGCTGGAACTTTATGTGGTTATGCTCTTATGTTGCAATAGTGTACTTTGATTTTGCATTCATGGGGTTTTTATTTTAATATATTTCATTAATATATAGGGATACGAATTTGTACGAACAAGTGTTTTGCATGAATAAAAGAGCCCTTTTTTTTTTTTTTTACAAATAAGTTCATCCCCACATTCACATGTATATATTATTTTATAATATCTTTTGAGTAACATGTAAGAATTAAAAGTTTGTGGAATGCACTTTGTCCAAGAAGGTTATCCCATGCCTTCCATACTATCCTTTTATCTATCCCACTCCCAACTTGTGGGTCTCACTTTTTGTAACTTGGTATTCTTTTTGATGTAATTCTTGAAACCTATTTTTTATTTTTTTTTATTTTTTATTTTTTGTGTGCGAGTCTTAATTCAAGCTGTAAAGTTAAGGACTCTTAGAAACAATTAGAGCTGTGTAGCTATGGTGTCACTCTTCTTTATCTCTTGATTTATTGAACTACACACTAAACTGAGGAACAAGGTTCCTAAGTCCTAACGGTTTGATCTTTTAAGTTGACTCAGTTGAATTATTAGTTGTGGGCCACAGGCAACTTGGTCGCTTTCTTTATTATCTTTATTGATTTAGGCAATATTGCAATAAAGTAACTTGGCTATGTGTATAGAGTCAATGGATTTTTTTGGTTCAAAGATTGTGATTTAGGGGGATTTGATAAGGATTTGAGGATTGACTCAGATTTGATAATGATTTGGTTCTAAGCTATGCATAGCTTTTGAGAATCACAGCTAGTGTAAGTGGAAAGTGGGCTGTTGACGAAAATGGTACTGTCATCACTTTCATGATCCTACACTTTAGGTTTTTTAATTGAGAGCTTTTCTTGGTGCTTGTCCCATTTAACTTGGTCTTGTCTTTCCTTTTCTAGATAAGTCTACATATGGGTCCAACCTTAAAAATGATAAGAAAGAATCCCTTTTTTATTAAAACTTTCAACTGTTACACCAGTATATATATATATATAGTAAATTGTATCTTTATACCAAGTGGACAAAAACTGGCTCAATGCGATAAAACCCCATGTTGGTTTCTGTTCGCAGTTCAGATATTCCCAAACCGGTTCTTTGTTTGGTTTGGAACCAAACCCAAGCCAGTTTCTTCTTTCTGTGGTTGTTTAAATCTGAAAAGTTTGTGTTTGGTTAATAAGCAGTTTGGATTAGTTTTTGTTATATATGATATCGGGCATAGTTGGTATTTTATCCTATGTACAGATCCGATAGCCAATCTTATTAAGAACTGAAATATGGTGTTTTCTTTTTATAATTGGTTTGACCCCTTTTAAGTGGAAAAGGCCTACCACATTCACCGAAAGATTTAGGTGTGTGATTGGTATAAAATTTTGATCTATGATTGTCACAAATGTCACTAGTAGGTGGTATGGTACAACTTAAACACATGATTACATAAAATGATAATTTTATGAGATAACTATAAAATCTTTGTCTCTGAGTTAGAAATCCCCAAGTGTCATGAAGTTGGTAGGTGCACAATTTATTACTAGTTTTTGCTTGTTTTGTCCCACCACACACTAACATGCTTTCACACATATGATATTTAAAGAAAGCTTGTACAAACCCGTACCCAACTTTCACTTTCTTAATAAATATTAATTCAGTGATAGTATCATGTCATCTAGTTGGAAACATTGGCATTTTACACTTACATGCGTGAATTTACGAGAATCAACATGTTACATTCGAGTTTGACCAAAGCATAGTAGTTAAAATTTCTATTTTCCATACACACCAGTCTTGAACTTTACAGAGCTATGTTTTGATAAATGAAGCTCAAAAACTATTATGCTCTAGTAAGTTAAACTACAATTTTCTTGTAAGTTAAAGTTTTTAACTAGCAAGTTATGGTAAAATATCTACTGAAAACATTGATTTTGTTGCAAATTCAGTTGAATTGATAATCGATAGAGACAATCATGATGGGATTTAGATAGTCTCCATGATTGCTTATTTGAGTGGTTATCTGCTTCTTTTTGGGTAGATAAGCATTTTGAGCATTTGGATAAAACTGTTTATCTTCTTATTTTATTCTAAATAGCTACGGAGTGCTTGCTAGTAGTCAAATTGGTAAATATTTAGTTTTAAGTAGATAAGAACTTAATAAATGCAATCCCTGAAACACCCTAATATCTCGGCCACATTGACGAGACTACACCTTGAAATAATTTGGGTTTGGGGTTTAGATATTTTGATCAGGTTAATCTGGTCTGTGTACGTCAAATTGCCAGCCTAAAGTGGAAATGTGAGGTGATAGTTAGAGAGTGACGAGAGGGACCCCTTTGGGATTATGAGTTGTGCAATGTGCATAAATCGGGGAGTAAATGAAATCCAGCAAAGTGATTCATCCCCTCAGGCAGTTGTTCTGTTGGAATCCTACATGAACAGTTCATATATGGCATAGTAATCATCATGCTGATTGAGACTGTTCACAGATGCTAAATTAGTAGTCCCATTGCTATTATGTTTTTGCACAAGATGTGACAGTTTTACGAAAACGACTTATCTTGGGGTTATATTTCACCAAGGGTTAATTGCAAACAACTGCCTTTTTGCGATTGGTGTTAAAACGCTAATTTTTTGCTGCTAACATTTATACTTTGCGACAATTGTATTTATCCTTAAGTAATTTGTGAAAAACCAACTAATTATAGATCAAACAAACAGGTCAAAACTTGTGTAAACCGTCTTTGTTATTCATTATCTGTTTAAAAACAATTTTCTTTAGCTTCGTAAATTTTATCTTGTTATAAAAATGTGACAAAGAACTGTTTACAGATAACATAAATTATAATATTAATATAGATAAAATACCATGTCTGCAATGATATGGTATGGACAAGATCTACAACTTCCACATGTATTATATTAACAATTAAAAAAAAAAAAAAAAAAAAAAAAAAAAAAAAAAAAAAAAAAAAAAAAAAAAAAAAAGTAATTGTAAAAATGTATCAAACTTGTCATTTTTTGCTTTATAGGTGATTTTTTTTTTTTTTTTTTTTTTTTTTTTTTTTTTTTTTTTTTTTTTTTTTTTAATTAGTTAACTTTTGAATTTATTCTATACTATGTAGCAAGTGACCTTATTTATGCAATGACATAAAAAGTTATGCACTATGTGTGCAGCATTTTAAAACCAAAACAAATGGTAATTTATCAGGACTCAACAACTTAAAATTGGCAACAAGAACTAGATCCTATGCTGTCCGTTTACTTCCAATATAGAGTCTTTGGTCTCAAACAGTCACTATCTAGCTCTAAAACTTTGGACTAGTGATTCAAGCTTAATTTCTTACCTACACGGCTTTGTTTATTCAAATAAAAGAAAATGTCAAGGAATGAACCGAATTAGATGTGGTACACGACAATTTCTTTTTCCATCAATAACTTCATATAAAATTTTTATTCATTTTTACCAATTTCAATGGTTTAACCCTAATTTCGAACATACTTGAGTCAGCCTCCAAGCGCGTAGCTCGGTTGGTTCAGGACGAAAGGACTTTGCAAGAGAATGGTCACATTTCCGAAACTGGGAACACTCACCTGTGCGAGTCGTTGAGTCTTAGGTCGATGTGCGTCAGTTTTCCGGTTATCATCATTTTGTAAGGAACCAAATTTTGTGCACCTGTGAGTAAAAGTAATCTTAGGGGATCACAATTTACCTTTCAAAATAATGTTTTATATATTTGCACAATTCATTATATTATTGGTCATTGGATATAGATGAAGTAATGATTATGTGCAATGCAGAGCACGTTATAACATATGAATTATATAGGATGGACTAGCTGGCAGCTTCTACATCAGGATATGAAATATCTGTGCCTTAAATACCCTCCATGCTCCCTTCTTCTGATACAATCACCTACACATCCACCCCATGCTTCGCTCTTTACTACCAAATGTACATTTTTACTTCCAAATCTTATCTAACTAACTGATTACCAATCAACGGTTGATATTTGGAAATATGTGACGTGTATGTTGTAGGACTAAAACAACTAGGTTGTAGGGCTAAAACAACTGTCCTAGTTGTCATACCATACCGTTAGTTATTGTTGTTTGAAAACTTTGAAGTGATGATATGATTTGACTCTATTGATTATATCAATTTATTATGTTTCAGATTTTGAATCCTGTGGTTGCTATTGACTTTTTACTCAATGTTACATAAGTTAACACGGATGGGTTAAATATTAATCATAACAACTTAACAAAGATCTGCTGTCTTGCTCTTTATCGCTAGATACCGCATAATGCCCGGGGCCTGGGGAATGCGGGACGGGGGCTGCTGAGTTAGCGCATGAGGGTAAAGGGGGCAATGTCCCTAGAAGAATTAAACACTGTAATCATGGGTGCAGCCTTTATGCAGTTATGGAGTTCCTAGCTAGCCTAGTTTGACTCCTTTTGTGTCTATTATATATAAACCCATAGTGTGATTAATAGTATAGACTCGCTAGTTGAGTCATGAATGTGTTCCTTGGAACCGGAACACTTGTATCTTGTGTGTTTCTACTGTATTCAGAGGTTTATTTGTTTCTTAACACAGTATACACACAATCAAGAGTTTACCTTTTGATTTTTTTCGTATCAGCAGGGGTTAGGGACCAAAATAAATGGTATTTTATGTACGGGAAAATACCACCAAAATGTAGTGATTTTGTCACCATTTTCAATTCTGTGTAGTGATTTTTTTTTTTTTTTTTTTTCTCTAAAAAAGTAACAAACTTTCTAAATCCGACTATTTTGTGCACTCGTTGGCTGCCCAACTTGCCCGTGCCACATGGCATATACACGTGTATTTTTTCATTTTTAATAAATTCCACCTAGATTTTCCACCGAAACAAAATTCCACCAAAATACATTAAACTTGTCAAATTTTGTAATTCAGTGTAGTGATGTTTTTTTTCTTTCTAATACAAGTAACAAACTTTCAAATATAACTCTTGACCAAAGCTATGGAAATGCATGGTATATGATATGTGTAAGTCATATGACTGGTATATGATATGTATGCATTTATCTTTTATATTGCAAAACAAGCGCATGATATATGTATGCATGGTATATGATATGTGTAAGTCATATGACTCGGCTAGAAATCTATGATGAAATATTGCAAAATACAAATGCACAATCAATAACCAATATGCTATGCAACCATGTTTAACCGATCAAAAATGGGTAAAATGGGATGTTCCTCCTAGAGCTAATATGAGTTGGTTGGGGTGGGGTGATTACTTCAAGTTCGTTCTTTTCTTAGGTCTTTCATTTGGTACCATCTTGGGAATGGTAAAACGGCTTCGTTATGGTTTGATAGATGGTGTCCCCAAAGCCTTTCATTAGTCTTACGACATGTCACGAGAGAGGGTTTCAACATGTCTAATAAGGTGGCTGATTTGATTAGAGATGGTGCTTGGACTTGACCAATCGAATGGTTGTCTCGGTTTGCTTTGTTAAATCAGGTTGTTGTTCGGGTCTTGGATCCTAACTGCCATGAATCATGATACTCTTCTATGGCAAGATATACAAGGTGAATTGAGGACATTGTCATTTAGTTTGGTTTGGGATTCTATTAGACCTAGGGATGATGTGGTTCTTTGGTCACACGGTGTATGGTTCTCACACTGCATTCTTAGGCATGCTTTCCTCTTGTGGTTGATATTGAAGTGTAAAGCGTAAACTAAAGACACGAGACTTATTGAAACAATGGAATGTTAATGCTTCCAGTAACTTAATCTTGTTTCCATGTCCGTCTTGTGAATTGCAACCCGATTCCCATGACCACTTGTTTTTCGTATGATTGTTTTTCGCTCAGGTGTGGAATAATGTGAAGATCCTTGCTGGAATGCATTATGTTTCTTGTACTTTTGATGGTATTATTGCATGGATTCAGCCTATGGCAAAGACGCGTTCGGTTAAGAGTATTGTTGCTAAGCTTGTGTTAGAAGCTACCGTGTACTTCATTTGGCAAGAAAGGAATCAACGTATACTCGTATTTCAGAAGAAACGAAGATCCTCGAACCAAGTGATTGAAATGATCAAGTCAACAGTGAGACTTAAGTTACTCACATTTAAATTCAAGAACTATGCTGTACACAAGAAACGAAGATCCTCAAACCAATTGATTGAAATGATCAAGTCAACAGTGAGACTTAAGTTACACGTATGTTGTACGCATGATCCTTATCATTATAGCATTTCCATAGCTTTGGTTGAAAAAAAATTAAGGATAACAAAATTGGTAAAACTGCCAAATGGGTGTGAGATTGAGAATCTAACTCATGTAACACTTCGAGGGTGTTCGGCTAAGCTTATCAATTTGTCAAGAGTTATATTTGAAAGTTTGTTACTTGTATTAGAAAGAAAAAAAACATCACTACACTGAATTACAAAATTTGACAAGTTTAATGTATTTTGGTGGAATTTTGTTTCGGTGGAAAATCTAGGTGAAATTTATTAAAATTGAAAAAATACACGTGTATATGCCACAGGGCACGGGCAAGTTGGGCAGCCAACGAGTGCACAAAATAGTCGGATTTAGAAAGTTTGTTACTTAAAAAAAAAAAAAAAAAAAAAAAAAAAATCACTACACATAATTGAAAATGATGACAAGTTCACTACATTTTTGTGGTATTTTCCCTTTATGTACCAAACTAGTCAAAGTCCTATTTAACAAAAACAATACATAATCCCGCTGAAGCGTGGTGGCTGCATGCGGCACGTGCCTCTTACGAATTGCTTCATTTTCTTTTCACACGTTAGTACTTCCAGTCTTGAAATCTTTCCATATTTTACTCAGGGACGAACCCAAAATTTTTAAGAGGGTGTTGCACAAAAGAAATGTTGGGTTAACTAAATTTACACCGTAAGAAACGAAGGTAGCAAAAAGAATTTTGGGGGTTGCACATACCATAAAAACGGCAGTTTTGAAATCCTTTTGCACTTAGTGACATAAAATCGGGTGTAGCCCGTGCTACACCCAGCATACATGTGGGCCCGTCCATGATTTTACCCCTTATCTTCACTATTATTTAGTAAATTGAGTTATTGTTTTATAACTTGCCTCCATTTACCCACGTTGTTTTAATATCTTGCTTTGTAGTTAAAAATCCTCTTATTTTACCCCCAAACTTTAGTTTCTTTTAAAGTTTGCCTTATAATCTAAAAAACGTATGTTATTTTTTACTCATGAAGCTCAATATTTGTAAACTTTTTCTACAATAAGACACACACAAAAATAAACCGAGCCGTAAATTGTGCTACATGCAATCCAAACCTCTAGATCCGCCATTGTATAGGTCGTTAAGTCCTATCTAATTAAGTTCTAGGTAATTATTAATGTGTGGAGTTTAACGCTTTTAAAAACGTGTGGAGTTTTGTTAGAAAAGTGACTTAAACTTTAGGGGTTATTTGGTAATTTGTGTTACTTGTCCTGCAAGTTTGTTTAGTCTATAAATAGGGATTATTGCCGTTAGTTATCTTTGTACCGTTTGAATAATAGTTTGGTACCTTTGAATTTGTCATTGAATTTGGTTTTACAATTTGGTTTGGTATTTGAATAAAGCTTCCGCTTCGTTCGTTTGAATTTGTTTTGTTTGTTTCGTTCGTTTGAATTACCAACAAGTGGTATCAGAGCTAGGTTGATTTGTTTAGTCATGAAGAAGAAAAAGAAAAAAAAAATTGCTTTGGATTCGGTTTGCAAGATCGATTGAATTTGAGGTTGTTTGAAGTTCGCAGAATTATTTGGTTTGCAAGATCAATACTATTCGTGTTATCTGATTTTTCACTTAGGCTTTTGGGTTAATATTGGGCCTACGTGAATTTTCAATGCAATTTATAATTAGTTTCTTGGTTAGTAGATATCCGTACGTGGAGATCTTTGGTGGTTCATTAGTTTTGCTCCTATTGAACATAATTTGGAATTTGGTTACGATTGGTTTTTGTTTTGTTATTGAGCTGTTGGTTTCTTTCGAAGGTTTGTTTTTCGGATTTGTTGAGTTTTGGGTTCTTTTGGTATTTGAATTTGAATTTGGACCGTAATTCTTATTATAAGTGGGTCATTAGAATTATTATCTGTATCAATATTTGGGGTGTTTGAATTATTAGAGTCCGTTCGTCAAGTTATTTATTAACTTGAATTTGTTTGATACTTGGATAATAAGTTTGAAGTTGGACCGTAATACTTATTAAATAAGTGGGTTATTAAAATTTGAAATTGATATTTGGGTCGTAATTCTTATTATATAAGTGGACCATTGGAATTTGAATTTGATATTTGAAATTTGAATATTGATTTGGTGTTTGAAGACTTGGTTATAATCGAGTCATTTGAAATTTGTTCGATCGTTGGGAATTCGTTGGTTTGAAAATTTGGGATCTTCGTTTGTCGGGCTTTTGAAGTTGGTTGCCCGAATTTGATTGTCTTTGTTGAAGATCGTTTGAGCCGTTTTGGTTTTGTTTGGTTGACCGAGTTTGAATTTGTCAGTTAACGTTTGATTGTTCGTTTTGAAGTCATCGGCGTTTGCTTTGGATCAAATTTGTTTTTGGTTGCTTTTGGGAATTGGTCGTTTGATTTGAATTTGGCATCTGGCATTTGGATTTTGGAATTTAAAATTTGGAATTCAGAATTTTGAACTTTGAATTTGATTTGAAGCAGGTGGAGGAGTTTAAGTCACGGTGGAGATTGTTAGAAAAGTGACTTAAACTTTAGGGGTTATTTGGTAATTTGTGTTACTTGTCCTGCAAGTTTGTTTAGTCTATAAATAGGGATTATTGTCATTAGTTATCTTTGTACCGTTTGAATAATAGTTTGGTACCTTTGAATTTGTCATTGAATTTGGTTTTACAATTTGGTTTGGTATTTGAATAAAGCTTCCGCTTCGTTCGTTTGAATTTGTTTTGTTTGTTTCGTTCGTTTGAATTACCAACAAGTTTAACATATTGTAAGAACAACCACTCAGGTGTCGTCTAGTGACGAGAGGGCTTGTGACTATCACACTAAAATGTGTAAGGACTCAAGTTCATTCTTGTTAGGTGCAAATAACTCTGAAGTGGTCACGCCAACCTTCTGAGAAAAAAAAGGCTTTACCTTGTTTGAGTCTGTGTGACGATAGGTTCAACCCTTGTGGATTAATCGGTCAAAAGTTCGAAACCATAAAAAACATATTGTAAGAACGTTGTACAGAAAGTGATAACAAAACAACGTTGGTTGTCTATCTTATCTTAACTCCAGCTTCAATCTTATATGACTTAATGCAGGTCTTATGAAATTTAAACGATTAGTTAAAACTCAACATGTCTCTTAAGAAGAAAAAATGAACATTGTTGTACACTTGTACACGATCATAAAAGTGAATATAATTTGAAGTTACTAAAAAGTAATATGTAACTTGAAAATGCGACATTGGTTGATGATTTAATACGGGTATCAACTTTTCACACAAATATTCTGATCCTGTTTTTATTAACTTGCACAATTGCTTCATATTAAGGCACAAACATAACACATAAACACAATGCCGTAAAGTCATGTATATAAAACTTTCTGGTAGCAACATTCTTGGGTTGAACTGTGCACCTAATCGAAACGATAAGCTAGAATATTTTTGAATTTAAAATTCCATCAAATTGGTCAAATGGGGCACATTTAAAGACTTTTTTCACACTCTTTTCTGTACATAAACTTTCTCAAACAACAGGGACCTTGCTACTTTTAATTCTGGCAGGAGATGAAACATGGTGTGCAAGTGGGAACTTGGATTTGGAAGTCTTTGAGTGGTTTTCTCGTGGGTATGGATAAGCCGATGCTAATTCTATCACACGGCAGAGGATTGGCTTTGGTAAAGGTCGCCATGGTTGATTTCGTTTATGCAAGTCCTGCAAATAAGAACTTTTATTTCATACTATAATTAATAAGAACTCTAAGACAGGTTCTCAATACACAAAAATATGTACCAAGTTTTCAGTAGAATATGGAAGGTCGATAAAAAACCATGTGAGTGAGTCAATTTCTGCTATTTTAATCACATGCGAATGGGAAGAGCTGCCCAAAGTTTATTTTTTTAATGCATACAACCTTCCACAATCCACATTGTTTCTTAGAAAGTCTAGACTACTATCATCATTATATGGGTTTTAAACTCATATTTTTGGCCGCGTCAACCAAATTTAGTCTGACTATTTCAGAGGCGGAGCTTTATGAGGACCAAGAAGGGTGGTGGCCCTCCCACACTTTCAAATACAATACACAAAAAATGCTATTTTCGTCTTGATTTTTAGATTTTATATAGGATTTTACAACTTTGGCCCTCCCAAAGTGAATTTATGTACATTTGGCCCTCCCAGAATTAACATTGAAGCTCCGTCATTGGACTATTTGCTTATAGTTTTTCAAGCCAGTAATCCGGTAATCACTTTAAACATAAAACAAAAGGAAAGAGGAGGGGAAAGGACCTGTATCCTATCTCCTTTTAGTGCCTGACTTGCTTTCAAAAGATTTCGCCATTTATCCTGTAGAAACATATCGATACAACACAAATGGGAAAAAAAAAATTATCCGTTATGGGAAATCTTATATTAACTAAAAGATATGACATCATGACATATTAGAAGATGCAATGTACCTTCAAATCAACAGATGTTCGATGAACTGATGATGCGAAAAGCAATTTCTTGATATGAGTCCATTTCCCTACCCCGAAATGAGCAACACCATCAATCAACTTCTTCACTTCAGAAACACTCCACAGTTTGTGATGCTTCCTTTGATTTCCGCTCGCCACAGATCTCATCAGCATCTCAGAATCATCTTCTTCTGACTCACTTGTATAATACTCAAAGTGCTTTTCAATCTGTGTTTAATAATACATATATGTGAATGCTAACAGATTTCCAACTCCTTTCAGGTTACAATATATATTTACAGTAAATTCGATTATGGTTCCTATTATTTCCTCAAAATCATTGAAATCCTCTCTCACAGAAACTAGTTGCATAAACAGTCCTGACATGGAATATTTGTTGGAAACAACCATCAAATATTCCCTTTCAAGGACCAATTATGCAATTATTTTCCATGAGGGACGATTTCAGTGAATTGAGCAAACCACAGACTATTTTAGTTATCTACTCAAAAAATTTATAAAGTTAACGCTAAAAAACTAACTGCGTGGATTATATAGCAAAATATATTACAAAAATCAAACTTGTTGGAAATTACGAAGTGCTTACAGGAAGCGGCAAGTTCTTTTTCTGAGGTGCTGAATTGTTTTTCTGTGGTGGTACATTGTTTCTCTGACGTGGTAAATTGTTTTTCTGAGGTGGTGAACTGTTTTTCAGAGGCTGTTGATTGTTTTTCTGAGGCGGTAAATTGTTTTTCTGAGGTGGTGAACTGTTTTTCAGAGGCTGTGAATTGTTTTTCTGAGGCGGTGAATTGTTTTTCTCACGCGGTGAAGTGTTTTTCTGACGCAGTGAATTGTTTTTCTGAAGTGGTAAATTGTTATTCTGACGTGGTGAATTGTTTTTCTGACGCGGCGAAATGTTTTTCTCACATTCAGTTGGGCCTTGAGAAATAAATGGTACTTGAATAGCTGTACCGAAAGATACTTCATAAGACGACAAATCTTCTTTAGGTTCCATGTCCTTTTGAAGTTTGGGACGTCCAACCCGCGATGCCTTGTTTTTGACTTTTGACACAGAAGAAGCCTCTTTTCTCTTCTTGCAGTTCGTTAAAGTTAAAAGTGATGACTCATCAATGTATCGCTTTGTAGGCTTACGTGATCTTTTACTTGCAGGTGCATCAACCCCATGATCTTGAGCAGAGCTAATGGGCACGTCTTGACAAAAAGGTGTTATTTCCGTCTCCTTTTGTTCAAATTGAGTATCTTCGATAGTTTCTTGGTCAATAAACGATTTTGAAAAATCCTCAAATCTATCTACAATTTTTGGCTCTGATGACTTGGTTGATAATCCAAAGTTGCAGTTGTTAAGGAAGTAATTCTGGCATTCAGATCCCGAAAGGCTTTCGGTCAATGAATTTCGTATTTCAAAGCTGCCATTCATTGGAAACTGACTTTGTGAACAAAAATTTCCAACATGCAAGCCTTCATTGGAAACATAGTCTATACACCCACCATGGTCAACGTATCCTAAATCTGTTGAAAATATGTAAACGGTTACGTAAACCGATATTAGTGGTTAAATGTGACATCGATATAAAGAGTAACAAAGAATGATCTTAAAAAGCACCTAGAAGATACTCATCACATGGTGAGACGCCGCTTGTTGATAGAAGATTTTCCATACCAGCTTTATGTGGCAAAACATCAAGTGCCTACAACAAGTACGCTAGTTCATAAATACAGTACAAAAATTATGAAAACAAGCGTGTAACTAATATGCGACATATTACTTACGCAAACATGCTAATGTTATTGACTGCCATGAAAAACATAGAAACAAGTATTGTTTGCCAGACCCAAGGGGTGGCCATTTCAACCCAATGATCAAAAAGTGGGTCCAATTGGGGTTCTAAGTTATCCCAATGGGTCAAATGGGCCAAAATTTTAACTTAAATCATCAAACAGGTATCGGTTGACCCATAAGTCGCTCAAAGTGTTTCGGAACCGAACGTTGCAGAAAGTGTTCACAAATGTTTTAAATACATTAGTTACTTACATAGTCAAATAGGAACCAAAAATAAGTTGACGTAACCCAACCCGTTTTAAGTGCAACATCCAATCTTCTATATAATTATGAGCCTCTCACACCATGTTTATATAATTTATCAAATAAATTTGTTTTCAGTTCGATATACTAGAAGACTTTTCTGTATATATGACAATGGTTATCTCCAGTACATTTGTTATGCATACATTAGCTCTATAATTTCACTGAACTTTTTTCCCTGAAACTAAGTGGATTAAGCCCAGATATGCTAATTGCAAAGTTGTATGGGTTTTGTATTCAAACCAAAGACGACCTTCAATTTTTAAGGACTCGTCAACTATAAAATCTGAACTCGAGATTACTATATCTTGCTTACTTCCCACCCTACTTAAAAGATCCACAATTTGACAGGTCCTAAAATGTTATACAACCCTTTCATATTATTTACCTATGAATATGCTTCTCCAAAAGTAACAGGATATGTAAAAGTAAAAATTTAATATTAACTTGAGAATCAGAAGACGTACATTAAGCTTTGTCCCTTTTACGTAACCCGTCCTTATATTTGAATCTGGGGATACATCAATAAAAAATAAGGTAAAAAGTAACTTTCAAGAAAAGTCAGAACTTGTACTATTATAATGCGTAAATAATTGTCAAAACTCAAATGTCCACAAAACCCTTGAAATATGAGGAACATTTGGCATTTAGTCAAAATCTTAAAATACCTAAACAAGATGAAGCTAGATCACCAAAATCACTAATTTTTAATCTTTTATAATTATGAGCTGGTGTTAACAGATAAATATTTAGCCTCACATTTTGCTAACGAACATTTGCAATAAATATTGTATGCCTAATAGTCTGAAATTGGAACTTGTTTGAGATTTTCATAGGACTAAAGTGAGCAATTTAATTATGTTTGAAAAACAGAACAGTAAACGGTGAAACATTACTCTAACAATAAGATAATTAATTATTCCACTATAATTAAGATTGGTTGAACATACCTAAATTGTAAGAAGCATCTTCAGTTCTTATGCATTTCCCTGTGTTATTTTCTTCATAACTCCATACATTATTTACTGAAAGTTGGTCACATCGTGGTTCCATAAGTAGACAGCCAACATCAATTGCTTCTTCCTCTAAAGAATGGTATATAGATTCTTCTTCAACCTATAAAAAATATCAACACAAGAAGACGTGAGATACGAAATACTCCCAATGAAATTGTTATTTAGTATTACAGTATCCTACAGCATCAGATAGGATTGAACACTCTAATAATTAACATACTGTCACCATTTTGCGATAATAATCATCCAAAGAAGATTGAGGCAAAATTCACTGATATGCATTATTGGCCACATATTCGAGACATGCATGCATTTTGAGAGCCAATATTACGTATCAATGTCTAAAAGCAAGTATGAATAAATGGAAGTCATGGTTTTCACCAAACTCAAAGGTTTGGAAGAGCATATCACACAGCTAGGATGGAATTTGGTTTGCACTAAGGAATCACTATGGGTTTGGGCTTGAGAATACGGGAATGAAAATGATTATGGTATGGATATTTAAATCCGACCCTCTAGGTTGTTATGGAGTATGGCTAATTTTATGGGCATCAAACCCATACCTTTACAACAAACATATTGAAACGCTATCAAGCCCAAATCCTCAAACAAAACAAACCCCAAGTCTTTGAGTATAAAGTTTGTATTTCTTCTAAGCATACTCATGATTGTTTAGTGTTTACTATTCTTTTTAGCTCAAAGTCGAAAATCTACAGATGTGCTAAAATTTTGCACAATAAACCCCCCTCTCCAATAATTTACTTTGAAACATAAACTAAGGGATGAATCTACTAGTTTATTTATTGACATTAGTCTCTCATGCTCAACATGTAGTGTCAACTTTCTATCATACACAAATAAAAAGGAAGAATGTTATTATGAACTGACACCAATTACATTCTACGATACTTAGTTCAAACACACTCCAGATTTTTTAAAATCTTCACGAACTACTTTGTTTTGCATTCTATTTCTCGTTTTCTTTACTTCGAGCACACTTTGCACACACTTGCCGGAGGTCTTTCTGGAAGCAGTCTCTCTACCTGCAGGGTTCCCTGGGGTAGAGGTAGGATCTGTCTACATCCCACCTCCCTCATACCCCGCCTAGGCGGGATTGGGTATGTTGTTGTTGTTGTTGTTGTTGTTGTTTTCACGAACCAACATTGATATTTCCAAAAAACTGGAACTTTATATACACAATGGTCATTCTGTAAAAGCTCTAGGATTATTTTATCAATCTTGAAAAGTTAAAAAACCAATTTTGCAATTTTCAAATACACAGTTACTCTGTATAGTTTCTTCATAGTTCATGAAGTTCTCGGCACGACATTTACCTATTACATCTTGTGTAATTTTATCAAGTGCCAACGCCCAAGTCCACGAATAGTAAAGTCACAATCTCTAAACACCTTTTCATATATTTATTTGACTTGTTATCCTCGGCCAATATGTTTCTCAAAGAACTCTCTACGGCAATTTTGCCAATGCCAACAGAATAACTTAAATGGTCCTATGGTGACTCACATCCTTCCATATCGTTGCTCTAGTGAGATCTCAAGAACACATTTTGAATAAGTCTAAACTAAAATCGTTATCTTGTGAAATTAGGAAAATTCATTATTGTTCTCCGGGCTTAAAAAGTGTTAACCAATAGAATATCGGTCACGTACTTTACATACGTGCTTCATGCAGCAAGGACTAGCACTCATATAACTGAATATCCAAGTTTCAATATCATAGTTTTTTCCAACATTTTAATGGGCATTTGCGCATTTCCTACACGGGTTTTCATAGCTATCACAACTTATTATTAGTATTACTATCAACCATTAGTCCATTAACGGCTAAGCTCGAGCTTGTTCGAATATAGGCTTACTGTGAAATTAACATTACAGAGCATAATAATCACAACAAACCATCAAATTTCCAACCCAACATTAATTACAAAAATGCCACTATCCACAAATGCACATGAAAAGTAGTATCAATTACAACCCCATTATCAAAACCCACAAATTAAACCACACAACAAAAACACTAAACACTCCACAAATATATATCATATCATATACTAAATCCTTAATAACATTAGTACAAAAAAAAAAAAAAAATGTGAATAAAAAAAACAAACCTGATTCATGAGTGACTACTGGTCTGTGTTTCATGGGATTAAGGAAACAAAAAATAAATAAAATAAATAAAGGACAGACAAAAGAGGATAAAAAAGTGAGTGAGTGAGTGAGTGAGTGTAAAGTGTAACGGAATTGAAATGTTGTTTAAGAAAGTGGATTGAATGTCGTGTTTGGAATCCGGTTGTTGTTTGTGGCGACGCGTGTTTTTTTGTTTGGGAATCTAACGTGGCCTGACCACCGTTGCTTTTGTTTAATGACTTCATTTATTATTAATCTACCAACTGTGACAGCTGTTTTTTTCGGGACCCGCAGTCTTTCCTTTGTATTTTTTTATTCAAGAAAAAGGATAATATTTTTTTTTAAAACTACTGTAGTTCATACCCCATTTAAACATCAAAATCACACAACTTTCATAACTCGGTCTTAGAAACGCTCGACTTCTCCAAAATAAGCACCCATGACGCGTCTATGTGGGGTGTCGTTAACAAGGGTGACTCGTGCTAATAGGGTCGAAGACGTGTATTTTTCTTCTTATTACCTCTGTTGTAAAAATTGGCCCGGGCTGCCAATTAATCCCCGCATAATCGCTGATCGCTCACTAAGCGCCTTGATTTATCATAATCGGTCTATTTAATTGTTTTGGTCAAAGATCGCTTAAAAATGGTCAACAAACCGATTAATCGGACAAAATCGTTTTAATCGGATTAATCAGACAAAATTGCTTAAAAATCGGTCAACAAAATCGCTAAAAATCAATCAAAATCGCTTAAAAATCGGTCCAAAAACTGATTAATCGGACAAAATCAGTCAAAGATCGCTTAAAAATAGTCAACAAACTGAGTAATATCTATGTTTGACTTTAAACTTTGAAAAATTATATATTATGTTTATATTTGAACACTTGAAATATTTGAACTTTGATGCATTATGCTTATCGCATACATATAATATAATATAATATCTAAAATTACAATTTTGTGCATAAAAATTACAATCCGATTAATCCCCGATTAATCCTCGCCTAACCGAATAATCGCTAGGCCCTACCCGACCGCCTCACTAGCGCCTAGCGAGTTTTACAACCTTGCTTATTACCACTAGTAGGGTACCCGCGCGATGCAGCGGCGAGTACCCTGTGACTATATTTTGTGGCGATCAACTATTGTTCGATTACATGTTTTTTTTTTTTTTTTTTTTTTTTTTTTTTTTTTTTTTTAAATAACGGTACAAATGAATGATAATTTAAATTAACATAACCTTAAGCAATAAGAATGACATATCATTTCTTAGCATTTTTAAAGAATGGTCTCAAATACTTTATATGTTATTAGAGATAGCAGGGCACCCGCGCGTTACGACGGCGGGTACCCTGTAATAAACAATTTTGGTGAGCGATATTTTTCGATCATATGTTTTTCATGATACTAACTATACACATGTCGATAACTTTAAGCCTAACAACTAATCTTATATCAGAGATAGAGATTTATAAATTCAACCTAACAACTAATCTTATAGCAAATTTTAGCCCAAGAAGAGATAATCAAAAATCAACCCAAAAGACTTAAACCTAATTCTAACACCCCTTACCCTTTATATATGTATTAACGAGCGAAAAATACACCCGCGCATTGCGGCGGAGCTTATTTGTTGGTGCGCTTTTTTGTTGGCAACGATATCGTATTTTATGTAGTGTGCTTTGTTTTAAGATGATTTTTTAGTATTTTATTTTTTTTAACTTAATTTTAGTTGTTTTTTTTTTTTTTTTTTTCTTTTGCTAATTTAAATTGTTTCATGCTACCTGTAGTTGTTTACCTTTGATAATGAATTTGTTGTAGAATAATACGTGCAGGAGAATAAACGGTTGAAGCATATACATATTGTAATTTATATACTACAGACACTTTACGATAACATCCGTGCCAAAAGCTTTGTTATTGGTCTCGCCTTTACACGATTAGATTTACATCTATTGCATGGTTTTTTAGGTTTGAACATGCACTGCTAAGATAACACACTTTCTATCCTACTATTGCTTAAAAAGCCAAAAACAAAGAGCCAAAGATACAAAATGACCCAAACGGGAAATAGGGGCCCAAAAAAGCAGTAACGACAAACAACTGAATGCTCTTTAGTATAACTACATAGTACAATACCCTAATATTTCTCACTATCCAAACCTAATTTTCACTCAAAAGAAAAACGTAGCCATACTATGTTTACACTCATAGACCAAACACTTACTCTTATAATCTTTATAATCAGCCCCGAAACTAACATACAACTCCTTCTTATCAAACCAAATGCAGTCACAATACAAAGTTCGCCTCTTTTTATCTGTCCTTCTCAAACGAGCCACGCACAAACACTTGTACAACAAACGAAACAATAAATCTAATCGTTTATTTCTTCTCTTGAAAACGAACATCAAACACAGACCAATACACGTTTATACTGTTCGAATCTTGTAACCCACGGTTAACGGCTTCAAGATCGTGTTTACGGTCTCGGGTAGGTAATATTTCTTGGCTTTTGTTTTCGTTTTTCCGAAAAAGATCTATGATGGGCTGTGGAGATATTTAAAGATATATTCTTTTAAACCCGAGGTCTTTTCTGTTTTCTTCTTTGCTTCGAATCTTGTAGCTACTGTGAGAAGGGATGAGATAGATTTGTTGACTCTGAAGGTGTTGATCTCGTGAGATTCGGAGTGGTATTGTGAGTGTTTTGTTTGTGGTTGTGTTGTTGACCGAGAGTTGTTTAGGAGAGAGGTTGTATGTATATTGTCAATCGGGATTTTGTTTGTTATTGTAGTTGGAGGTGGGTTAGGATGTTCTTGGTGGTTGTTGTTGTTGTTGTAGTATGATGGGTTTTTAGAGAGTTTTAGTTTAGAGATCATAAAGGGTATGATGTGTAAGGAAAGCTTTAAATTTATAATACTAGTTTCACCGATTCTAATAAAACCAAACACACGGGTAAAGTATAACCCTCGTTGGTAGTATAAGATTTAGGTAAGACCAGGTCGTATCCACATGGACTTAGTTCGTTCATATTAAGTATAAATGATTAGTAAACAAAACAATGATTAACAAATAGCGTGTGGAAACCGTAGAGGGGGGGGGGGGGGGGTGAATACGTTTCCATTTAAAAACTTAAAACTTTTGTATCAAATGACCAATCAAGTTTGATGTAATATGAAAAGTGTCAATACAAGTCTTTTAAGAACTAGTAATAATATAAAGCATCAAGTAAGGCATATCACAACAACACAAACTAAGACATATTATAATAACATGCCATAACACAAAACATAACTAACACAACATAAGCAACAACAAGACTAAATGCAACGCAAGATATAAATGTAAAGCGATAAATGAGAAAGTAAACGTAGAGAGATAAGTAAAGAAAATGCAAACTCGGACACGGCGATTTATAGTGGTTCGGTCACGAAGATCCTCTTCGCCCAACTCCACTCCCTGAGTACCCAACTCGAGAGTTACTTCACTAATCAACAAGCTCCATTCTCGGCGGAGAAAACCATACAACGTCACTTACATTATTTTCCGACACTAAGCTAAATGTCGAGTATGTAACAATTCGCAATTTCAGGTTAACTTTTATTTCCGAAAATTTCACTATTCACTTTTTACTATTCACTTTTACTATTCACTTTTAATATTCACTTTTCACTATTCATCTCAGAAAATTTTATTTTATATTCTCGTAAGTTAAACTATTTTAACGATAGTCCGAGAGTTTGACGCTCGTCGGATCATTTCTGCAAAAATCACAAAGCCGTGTCCGAGATTTACTTTTAGGTTTAAACGTCATTCCGGCATCCCGATATGTCCATAAAACATTATAAACAATAGAAATATGATTTTCTCTCATTTTAGGACAATTCCAAAAGTTTTGGAATTTTACGTTTTTCAGTTCAGCGTTTTACGCGAATTACGCGTTTTAGACCCGTGTTTCCAGTTTTTAGCAGGGTTTTAGCACCCGATAGATCCTACCACTCATTTTATATTTTATTATGGAGTATATTGATAAGTTCTAGCATATTTATAAGTTTCATATTTTTAGAATACCCGGTTTTACGTTTCGTGACTTAAAAACTTACGGTTAGCAATTTACGGAGTCAAAACTAGCTACATACTTAGGATATTATCATCCAAAGACCATGACTACTCATCTAGTCACCCTTATCCTTGGCAAACCGACCTAGGGGTGGGGGGAGTCACCATGTGTGGTTAAATCTTGACCATTGATTCTTTAGATCATTACAAGTGTCTTAAACTAACCATGGTTAAATTCTAACCCAATATATGGTTAACTATTTTTCCTACCCTATAAATACCAAGCTAAAACACATAGAAAACTTGCACCACACCTTCTTATAACCTTCAAGTCCTAAAACCTAAGGCACTTTTCTTATATTTTGTAAGAAAGTTAACTAGTTTTTGAAAGAAAACTAGTGTTTGATCTTCAATCTTGGAAATTTTCTAAGAAAAGTTGTTATAACTCTAAAGTCTCCAAAAAGACGTAGTTATAATCTTCAAATAGCTTTGGACTTTTAAGAAGGCATCGTTATAATCTTCAAATAACCACGGTTTATCATAGATTGCAAAGAGTGAAGCTTAAGTCTATCAAAGTCCGTACCTTACTAGTTACTTACCTTTCTTTTAGAAAGCCTCAAGTTGTAAGCAAATCCTATTACACTTTCTTGCTCATTATCATTTTCATGCTCTTTGTGTTCCTTTCATGCTATATATGTTCTTGTTATTGTGTTCATGATGTTTAAAAATTGATAAAACAAGTATTGATATACATATGTTAACTTATGACAAGTAAATAAGCAAACTAGTGATTTTTATGGAGAACCACGACCAAAATAGTATAACTATGATACTTGACACTTACTTATTGTTATAAAGGACTTCAAAAGGAAAACATAGCAATTTGAATCACCCAAAACGAGTACACGAGTCAAAAGATACGGCCATAAGAAGTTAGCGACACCAAAACGCCGAAACTGCCTATACCCTACTGTTTTGCATTCTGCCAATTTGAAAGTCACTCTTCTGGTCCGATTCATCAAAAAGTTAAAACACGAAAGTTGTCCGGAACGATGTTTTCGTTCAGGACTAAAGAAGCTCGAGCCCTGAAAATGCTTTCTGAGTGATAATTTTCTTCAAATTCTTAACAGCCCATTTTAGACCAAAGTCACTATATTATAGTTATGATTTACTAAGACCAAGAGGTCTAATGACCTAAAGCCAAGACCACAACCATGGCTAAAGCCAAGGTTGAGTCTCAAGACCATGGTAACAATGACCAAGGTCAAGGCAAAGCCACGGCTAAAGACCATATAACTTTTAAAGATCAAAACTTATATATATATATGTTATCAAATACTACAATAGTAGGGAACCTCATGTGAGGAGTTCATTAAGTAAGCCGTCGAGGTGAGTTGTGGATTTACGAATTAAAGTGTCCTGGCTCCTCGAACGTTTACTCCATGACTTCTGAATTATGTCGGCCCGAACGGTAGTAAGAGATATACAAACTATACATGTTTCATAAACCATTTATATTCAAAGACTTACACTATATACTAAGTACTACATCATGAACATTATGCAAGACATATATAGGCAATTCTTCGTATTCTTAGACGTTACTCCAAACCTAAGTCGCAACGTTCTATTATAGGCTGCTCTTAGAGACTTTCGCGATTCGACTACCACTTTCATTTCTCATTACATAGACTTAAGGTGAGTCATAGCCCCTACTCTTTTCATACTTGTTTTAACTCTTGGGGGGGATACATGCTCAACTACTTGCTTACTTGTACAAATACTCAAAACATTTATACTTGACTGTGTTATACTTGATTGCATACATACATGACTGAGTTATACTTAATTGCGTTATTCTATTTAGTAGCTAGTACTTATCTTTGGGAAGTGGCTCCCAGTTATCTTTGGGAAGTGGCTCCCAGTAAACTTTTATCTTTGGGAATTGGCTCCCAAGTGAGGTCTTCGGAGATGAAGTAGACACTCACTACTAATTGCTTAATTGTTTTGATGAACTATTACATGTCTTATTCATTCTATATATTTAGCAGTGGGTTGTGAACACACAGGTTACAAGTGTTGTTATGAGCGGGACTTGCAACTGAGTGGATTCTCAATGCCTTTGCTGTGTGAACATTCTTTTGAGACTTTTTCAACTGTTTTAAGACAAACTCTATGAACTCACCAACCATTGTGTTGACACTTTAGCATGTTTATCTCAGGTCTGTAAGGTGATAGTTGTTGCATGGAGCATAGAGTCGCTTGGCATGTTTTGAAGACTTATGCTTTTATCTTTACCATTCGATATGTTTTAAAACTCTTATGTATTGTATTATGGAACTCAAGTTTGTAACTCGGAATTTATTAATCGAATGGTAACTTTTCAAAACGTCTCATTTAGAGTTCGTTTTCTATACCTTGTACTTTGTATTATGAAGTAGCACCCCTATGACACAGTCTTCCGCTGCGATATTTTGGGGGTGTTACAGATTGGTATCAGAGCCTTGGTTATAGAGAACTAGGTTGCATATACTACCTAGACTATAACTGCTATAAACATTAAGACTCTCCTCTTTATATTGCCTTACACACACTTCATGCACATATGCTTATTGCTAATTGTTTGTTTAGGAGAAACCCCAGACAATAGTCAAGTCATCAAAAATTTAGAGCTAAGTAATAATTGTTTAATTAACTTAATCTTGTGACAGTTCTTGTTTGATAAGACATAAGATTAAGTTAAATAAAGATTATTAGTTTCCTGTAGAGATTTGATGATTTGCCTTATACTTACTTTATATGATTCTAATACTGTAACACCCCCAAAATACCGCAGCGGAAGACTGTGTCATAGGGATGCTACTTCAGGGCACAAAGTACAAGATATAGAAAACGCCCTCTAAATGAGACGTTTTTGAAAAGTTACCATTCGAATAGATAAAAGTCATAGTTTACAAAGCAAAGATCCCAAAGTAGAATGATACATAAGTTTTTAAAGTGTATCGAATGGTAAACGATAAAAGTGAAAGTCTCCAAAAGCATGCCCTAAGACTCTCAGCTCCACAAACCTGCTATCGCCTTTCTAACCTGAGATAAACATGCTTAAAAGTGTCAACACAAAGGTTGGTGAGTTCATAGAGTTTGTCTTAATACAGTTGAAAAGCCTATAAAGAATGTTCACACAGCAAAGGCATCGTAAATCCACTCAGTTGCAAGTCCCGCCATAAGAGACTTGTAACCTGTGTGTTTACAACCCACTGCTACAATATAATATGATTAAGATATGTATAAGTTCATAACAACGGTTAAGCAATTAGTAGTGAGTCTACACTTCATCTCCGAAGACCTCACTTAAGTATGTATATCTCCATGGTTGTGCCCAGAAACTTAATCTGGGGCCATTGGAAGTATATGTGTCTCCATGGTAGTGCCCAGAACTAAATCTGGGGCCATTGGAAGTATGTATGTTTCCATCACAGTTTAGTATAACACAGTTAAGTATAACACAATCACGTATGTATGACATCAAGTGTAATGTAATCAAGTATAATGTTTCCCAAGTATAAATGTTATGTGAATCTGTAGAAGTAAGCAAGTAGTAGCATGTATCTCCCCCAAAGAGTTGATAAAACAATTAAAAGAGTAGGGGCTATGACTCACCTCAACTGATGATACTGATGATAATATGAAGTGAACAATAATGCACGGTTAGTTGCCGCAACCTAAAATGAATGATGAATGATCTCATTTAGATCACCAAATGATGTTATGAATGTCCATGCTCATGTTTCTATACCACTCTAGTCTTTGGAAATACACTTGTGTTATCAAAAATATATAATCCAAAAATTTAGAAAAATATTGCTATTAGAAAATATAATAAGCTAGTTGTAATATATATATACTTATATATATATATATATCGTAAGTTTCCATGTTAGCGTTGAAATACTCGAGTTGTAATCCTTGAAATGATGAAAATATACTCGTAATAACTAATACTACATTAGTTATAAAACTTGGTACTTAATATTACTTCTAGCTTATAAATGTACTTCGTAGTTTTTGTGCCAAATTCTATTAAAAGCTGTCAAATAGAAATGGTTTTAGCCGATATTCAAACGTGAATATCTTTGTCGTTACTTGTCCGTTTTACTTGTTCTTTATGTCCACGGTTACGTCTTAGTATATAGTAATATATTTTGGAAAGCTCGGCTCCTCCGGGTTACGTTTAAAGTCTCTTTTTGTCCAATGAAAAACGTCCAACAGCAACTAATTTCCAGAAAAATACTTTTCGTCAACAATCTTGCAAAAATCATAACTTCTTCGTTATTAACTCTTTTTAATCCGTTCTTTCGCCTACGGATTCGTTTTTGAAAGTATTTTCTAAAAATTTTGCCAAAGTTCACTTGGTGTTTACTGATTTTCCAGATTTTTACAAAACGGGACAGCATGTCTAAAATAGGTTCCAAATCAAGTTTTCAAGGTTTATAACTAATTTCTACCATCACCAAACCTCTTGTAATCACCACATAGCTAATCTAATCCTACCATACACCTTCTTAGGGTGCCATGGACTCCTAACCAAGTTATTAGAGCAAGGGGATTCATAACTAAAAAGTTAGGGTTTGTATGTTTCATTTTAGACAAAATAAAGAGTGGTATAGCTAGTTGTACATGGTTTTTAGCATGATACTTATGTAATACATGTAAATATAAGATGATCCATGAAAAAATAAAGTTAAATACTTACTTGATAAAATGAGATGATTATATGATGATTATGCTTGATGTTCTTGTGTTTTTGTTGCTTGATTCTTGATTAGGCATGTAAAAGGAACAAGTTTAGTGTTTTAACTTATGAAAAATGATCACTTGAGCTAATTATGGTGGTTTGGTCGTGGGTTTGCAAGGGAAGATGGAGAAGATGAGATGAAATTTGTTCTTAGCTAAAAAGTGTGATTATGATTCTAGTAATTTGGTAAAGTAAGGTTATAAGAGGTTTATTAGTATAAAATGGGCAAGTTAATGCCCAAGGTTAAAAGGGTGTCTCATGGGCTGGTTTTTCAAGGGTAGAAGGGGGGGGGGTAGGGTACTTGGTATTTAATTAGGAATTTGGTGTAGCGTTAAGTGTTATTACGTGTTATTCGTTAAAATCGGGTACCGGGTTTAATAGAAATAAACGTCCACAAAGTTAACCGGGATGAAATAATGTTATAATAATGTTAAAAACATATTAAAAATATGTTGGGTACATTTACTGAGTGATCGGGTGATTATTGTTTAGTTTTCACGAAAACCGTCGTAATATTCATACGCGTACGTTATAAATAAAATAAATTTCCAAAATACTGGGTAACTGAATGTTATAAGTTGTATGATGTTAAAATGGATATAAAAATATGTCGGGACCATCGTGGGAATATTTAGATATATTCGTCATGTATAAACCGGGTGTTAACGTTTACTATGAATATTTATACGTAAAAACGTTAAATGTACTGAATATAGTAATTTGAAAATCCTGAGAGTGGTATAACATGAAAATGCAGTTATGATGATATGCAGACTATCTCCAGTCCGTATGCAGTGTTCTTAGCACTAATGAAATGAATTCGCACCTAAACCAATCCGGTTACGCGAATTTGAATACCCGTAAACTAAATTTACGATAAAATGAGTAATGCAAGTGAATGATGAAAACTTTTCCGAAAATGAATAGTGTTTAGTGAATAGTAAATTTCCCAAATGTTTCTCAGAATATCAAAATGACCTCGAAAATGATGAATAGTAAAACGATGAATAGTGTTTTGATGAATAGTGATTTATGAATAGTGTTTTTCCAAAGTTCCCGAAATGACCTGAAATGGTGAGTTGTGACAGTCTTCCCCTCTAAAAGGAACTTCGTCCCGAAGTTCAGTTAATGTTAATCAGTTAAATGTGTCAAAGCTTATGTATGTGGGTTTCTATCCAACTAGGTATGTTCTCGTGGTCAGACTTGATGAGGCAAACCTTCCCAATCCCGAGCATAGTCCTCAAAAGATCTCCTTTAGGTTAATCATTTAGGTAACCGATTTTCACTTAAGCCCACAACCCAATCAAACAAGAACAGTCATGAGATTAAGCTAAATCGGTTTGAGTAATGACTTTAACTTTTAGCTTGATTTTCGCAACCCAATCAAACAAGAACAGTCACTAGAACCAAGCTAAAAATCAAGGTCTGGATTCAACATCCTTGAAAAAGATCTTTTGAAAGATTGGCTCGACTTTGGAATTGCTTACACTAATCAAATTTCTAATGTTAGGGTGACTAAGATTAATGCTGCTAGGTCTCAGATTAGTCAGTGTTGTGTACAGGTCCTATACTAAGACTTAAGTGTTACTAAAATACGATAGTTGTTCAAGAGAATGTACCCGTTATGCTACCGCGGACATGTTGGGTGATAGGATTTCCTAAGAAGTAAGTTCTGCCAAGTGCGGGTGGAATCTCATTGGCCTCATCTCGTGGCCCTTCAATTGCTGCTGCTAAGTTTGAACGATTGCCTTCTTGGTTTAAAATTCCTTTTCAACTTAGGACAGGTGTTCCGAAAGTGATCCGGGCTGTTACACTCATAGCATGTCTTTTGGTTGTTCGTCATATTGCCCACATTTGCTAGTTCTCTACACTGGTTTGTAAAATGACTAGACTGTCCGCAAAATGCACACACACGGCAGGGCGAAATCTTTTGATGATGAAAGTTACACTTCGTACATTTAGGATGCGGGCCTAAATACTCTTTCTGACCAGAATTAGTTGCCGCAAAGGTCCTTGCCCTTTTGTTGTCAGCTATTGTGCCCATTCGCTTGTTTGACTCGCTTGTTCCCTTCCTTTTATCACTGTTCCTCAAGCTTCCATTTCTAACCATCTCATCTGTTAGAGTCCCTGCTCTCAATATTGCACTCTGAATTGTAGAAGGCTCAGTTGTTTTCACAGTCCCACGAATTTCTGGGACAAGACCATATATGTACCTCTCGATCCTCTTGGACTCAGGGGTAACTAGGTGTGGAACTAGTCTGGCTAATTCATGGAATCGATCTGTGTAGGCTGCATGTCCAGCCCCTATCATAGAGTGATGATAGAGTTCATCCTCCAGCTTCTGCATCTCGTTATCCGGGCAGTATTCCTCCTTCAATAATGCCTTAAAATCGTCCCATGTCATACCTACAGCTGCCGCTCTACCCCTAGCTTGAATCTGCGTATTCCACCATGTCAATGCCTTTCCTGATAGTAAGCACATGGAATACTTCACCATTTGATGTGCTGCACAGTTACTAATGTCAATCACCGTCTCCATCTTTTCAACCCATCGAGTATACACCAACGCGCCTCCTACACCATTGAAATCAATTGGCTTATATGACGTAAATTCCTTATACGTGCATCCGGTCCTAATGTTGTTGTAGCCATTACCATTCTGGCATATACCATTGGTGTTGTTAATTCCGCTTTCGTGGTTTGCCAAGTTATTCATATGATCACCAACTTGAGTGACAATAGTGGGGAGAAAGTTTTCAAGTTGTCGAGCGATGATGGCTTCAAAATCAGTATTTCCACCGTCGTTACTTGGGTTACTAGTGTCATTAGCAGCTCCTCTACCTCCTCATATATAATACCGTGCTACCAGTTGTTTCCTAAGTTGTGCCAACACCGATCTACATCTGCATAGTCATATGTCCACGTGTGTCGTGAAGCACTTATAATTATGTTGGCCACCACAATTATAAATGTTTCCTTTCACAAGTGTACATATCACCAGGCACACATATCTCAGTGGTAGACGTTGCTTAAATGGGCGTCTAGGGAATGTCACGCTTAGTACAAAGGAACAAAGGATTCTCCCTTAAGTGTTAAAGTCACTGGGAAGTCTAGTTTCTAACGGTTTCTACAAAGTATCTAATAGCGTGGGTCCAAAAATAAATAAATTACCAGCAAGCGTAAGTGTATGTAAAGTGCAAGGCGATAGGGAGGAGAGTCTACATGTATGTAGTTATAGTCTAGACTCTAAAACAACCTAGTTCTCTATAACCAAGGCTCTGGTACCAATCTGTAACACCCCCAAAATACCGCAGCGGAAGACTGTGTCATAGGGATGCTACTTCAGGGCACAAAGTACAAGATATAGAAAATGCCCTCTAAATGAGACGTTTTTGAAAAGTTACCATTCGAATAGATAAAAGTCATAGTTTACAAAGCAAAGATCCCAAAGTAGAATGATACATAAGTTTTTAAAGTGTATCGAATGGTAAACGATAAAAGTGAAAGTCTCCAAAAGCATGCCCTAAGACTCTCAGCTCCACAAACCTGCTATCGCCTTTCTAACCTGAGATAAACATGCTTAAAAGTGTCAACACAAAGGTTGGTGAGTTCATAGAGTTTGTCTTAATACAGTTGAAAAGCCTATAAAGAATGTTCACACAGCAAAGGCATCGTAAATCCACTCAGTTGCAAGTCCCGCCATAAGAGACTTGTAACCTGTGTGTTTACAACCCACTGCTACAATATAATATGATTAAGATATGTATAAGTTCATAACAACGGTTAAGCAATTAGTAGTGAGTCTACACTTCATCTCCGAAGACCTCACTTAAGTATGTATATCTCCATGGTTGTGCCCAGAAACTTAATCTGGGGCCATTGGAAGTATATGTGTCTCCATGGTAGTGCCCAGAACTAAATCTGGGGCCATTGGAAGTATGTATGTTTCCATCACAGTTTAGTATAACACAGTTAAGTATAACACAATCACGTATGTATGACATCAAGTGTAATGTAATCAAGTATAATGTTTCCCAAGTATAAATGTTATGTGAATCTGTAGAAGTAAGCAAGTAGTAGCATGTATCTCCCCCAAAGAGTTGATAAAACAATTAAAAGAGTAGGGGCTATGACTCACCTCAACTGATGATACTGATGATAATATGAAGTGAACAACAATGCACGGTTAGTTGCCGCAACCTAAAATGAATGATGAATGATCTCATTTAGATCACCAAATGATGTTATGAATGTCCATGCTCATGTTTCTATACCACTCTAGTCTTTGGAAATACACTTGTGTTATCAAAAATATATAATCCAAAAATTTGGAAAAATATTGCTATTAGAAAATATAATAAGCTAGTTGTAATATATATATACTTATATATATATATCGTAAGTTTCCATGTTAGCGTTGAAATACTCGAGTTGTAATCCTTGAAATGATGAAAATATACTCGTAATAACTAATACTACATTAGTTATAAAACTTGGTACTTAATATTACTTCTAGCTTATAAATGTACTTCGTAGTTTTTGTGCCAAATTCTATTAAAAGCTGTCAAATAGAAATGGTTTTAGCCGATATTCAAACGTGAATATCTTTGTCGTTACTTGTCCGTTTTACTTGTTCTTTATGTCCACGGTTACGTCTTAGTATATAGTAATATATTTTGGAAAGCTCGGCTCCTCCGGGTTACGTTTAAAGTCTCTTTTTGTCCAATGAAAAACGTCCAACAGCAACTAATTTCCAGAAAAATACTTTTCGTCAACAATCTTGCAAAAATCATAACTTCTTCGTTATTAACTCTTTTTAATCCGTTCTTTCGCCTACGGATTCGTTTTTGAAAGTATTTTCTAAAAATTTTGCCAAAGTTCACTTGGTGTTTACTGATTTTCCAGATTTTTACAAAACGGGACAGCATGTCTAAAATAGGTTCCAAATCAAGTTTTCAAGGTTTATAACTAATTTCTACCATCACCAAACCTCTTGTAATCACCACATAGCTAATCTAATCCTACCATACACCTTCTTAGGGTGCCATGGACTCCTAACCAAGTTATTAGAGCAAGGGGATTCATAACTAAAAAGTTAGGGTTTGTATGTTTCATTTTAGACAAAATAAAGAGTGGTATAGCTAGTTGTACATGGTTTTTAGCATGATACTTATGTAATACATGTAAATATAAGATGATCCATGAAAAAATAAAGTTAAATACTTACTTGATAAAATGAGATGATTATATGATGATTATGCTTGATGTTCTTGTGTTTTTGTTGCTTGATTCTTGATTAGGCATGTAAAAGGAACAAGTTTAGTGTTTTAACTTATGAAAAATGATCACTTGAGCTAATTATGGTGGTTTGGTCGTGGGTTTGCAAGGGAAGATGGAGAAGATGAGATGAAATTTGTTCTTAGCTAAAAAGTGTGATTATGATTCTAGTAATTTGGTAAAGTAAGGTTATAAGAGGTTTATTAGTATAAAATGGGCAAGTTAATGCCCAAGGTTAAAAGGGTGTCTCATGGGCTGGTTTTTCAAGGGTAGAAGGGGGGGGGGGGGTAGGGTACTTGGTATTTAATTAGGAATTTGGTGTAGCGTTAAGTGTTATTACGTGTTATTCGTTAAAATCGGGTACCGGGTTTAATAGAAATAAACGTCCACAAAGTTAACCGGGATGAAATAATGTTATAATAATGTTAAAAACATATTAAAAATATGTTGGGTACATTTACTGAGTGATCGGGTGATTATTGTTTAGTTTTCACGAAAACCGTCGTAATATTCATACGCGTACGTTATAAATAAAATAAATTTCCAAAATACTGGGTAACTGAATGTTATAAGTTGTATGATGTTAAAATGGATATAAAAATATGTCGGGACCATCGTGGGAATATTTAGATATATTCGTCATGTATAAACCGGGTGTTAACGTTTACTATGAATATTTATACGTAAAAACGTTAAATGTACTGAATATAGTAATTTGAAAATCCTGAGAGTGGTATAACATGAAAATGCAGTTATGATGATATGCAGACTATCTCCAGTCCGTATGCAGTGTTCTTAGCACTAATGAAATGAATTCGCACCTAAACCAATCCGGTTACGCGAATTTGAATACCCGTAAACTAAATTTACGATAAAATGAGTAATGCAAGTGAATGATGAAAACTTTTCCGAAAATGAATAGTGTTTAGTGAATAGTAAATTTCCCAAATGTTTCTCAGAATATCAAAATGACCTCGAAAATGATGAATAGTAAAACGATGAATAGTGTTTTGATGAATAGTGATTTATGAATACTGTTTTTCCAAAGTTCCCGAAATGACCTGAAATGGTGAGTTGTGACAAATACCTAGAAGTGGTTCATATGTCCTAGTACGACACTCAAACCTTTCTACAAGCGTGACTAGTCCATTTCGTCATATCACCTTCTCTAGATACCCAGACTACGTTACCCTTTCACAACTTAAGAGCAGATGATAGAAAGTCTACCCAATTATGTAGTACCAATTATTGAGTTATGTGTGCCTGGTAAATATGTATACGTGTGAAAGGAAGCAATTATAATTATGGTGGCCAACATAATTATAAATGTGTCACGACTCACGTAGACATAAGTGACCATGCTTACATTAATCAACGATTGACTCAAATTGACAAGATTTAAGACTAAGTAGTCTAGGAATATCACCTCATATCTGACGTCGACAAAATATCCCTCCTTGTAGATATCATGGCACCAAGAGAGTAACTCGTAGCACTAGCCGAGGTGGTGCAACACCAAGAGGTGGAAGAACTGGTGGTCGTGGAGGTAGAGGAGCTACTCACGACACTAGTAACCCTAGTAATGATAGTGGAAGAACTGGTGGACGTGGAGGTAGAGGAGATGCTCACGACACTAGTAACCCTAGTAATGATGGTGGAAATCCAGATGTCTCCACCATTATTGCCCAACAACTACAAAACCTACTTCCCACTATAGTCACACAAGTTGGCAATCACATGAACAATTCGGGAAACCACGGAAGCATAAATGACGCTAAAAATGATGGAGGAAGGAATGGTAACAACAACAACAACAACAACAACAACAACAACAACAACAACCATAGGACTGGATGTACGTATAAGGAATTTACGTCATGCAAGCCAATTGAGTTTAATGGTAAAGGAGGTGCATTGGCATATACACGATGGGTCGAGAAGATGGAGTCAGTGATTGACATCAGTAACTGTGCAATCCACCAGAGAGTGAAATATTCTGCATGCTTGCTATCAGAAAAGGCATTGACATGGTGGAACATGCAGATTCAAGCAAGGACTAGAGAAGCAGCTGTAGGCATGACATGGGACGACTTTAAGGGACTACTGAAGGAAGAATATTGCCCGGTTAATGAAATGCAAAAACTAGAAGACGAGTTTTGGCATCACTCTATGGTAGGGGCTGGTCATGCAACCTACACAGATCGGTTTCATGAACTAGCTAAACTAGTTCCTCATCTGGTTACCCCTGAATCCAAGAGGATTGAGAGGTACATCTATGGCCTTGTTCCCGAGATTCGTGGGATGGTGAAAACAACCGAACCTCCCACAATTCAAAGTGCAATATTGAGAGCAGGGACCCTAACAGATGAGATGGTTAGGAATGGAACTTTGAAGAATAGTGACAAAAGGAAGGGAACGGGTGAATCGAGCGAGCAAGTGGGTACAATGGTTGATAATAAGAAAGCAAGAGGATTTGCGGCAACTGTTTCTAATCAGAAAAAGTATGAGGGTCTACATCCTAAGTGTACTAAATGTGCATATCATCATCAGAGGTCTGAGCCATGCCCTGTGTGTTATAATTGCAAGAGGTCTGGCCATTTTGCAAGTCAGTGTAAATCAATTACACGGCAGGCGAATGCGGACAATATAGGAAACAACCAAAAGACATGCCATGAGTGCAACAGCCCAAACCACTTCCGAAATACTTGTCCTAAGTTGAATAGGGCACAGGGACAAGTGCTGGATAACCCAACTTTAGCCGTTATGCTTGAAGAAAATAACCCAAACCGTGGATACAATGTTAGTCCACCTCGGGGTCGAGCATACTATTTGGGTGCTAAGGAAGCCCGCAATGCGTAACGGGTACGTACCTTATCCTACCATATTATTCTATTCTAAATCTAGCTTTATTATGCCGCTATTAAGATAAGAGACCTAGACACACTAAACTTCGGGACGAAGTTTTCTTAAGGGGTAGAGATTGTAACAATTCGCAATTTCAGGTTAACTTTTATTTCCGAAAATTTCACTATTCACTTTTTACTATTCACTTTTCACTATTCATCTCAGAAAATTTTATTTCATATTCTCGTAAGTTAAACTATTTTAACGATAATCCGAGAGTTTGACGCTCGTCGGATCATTTCTGCAAAAATCACAAAGCCGTGTCCGAGATTTACTTTTATGTTTAAACGTCATTCCGGCATCCCGATATGTCCATAAAATATTATAAACAATAGAAATATGATTTTCTCTCATTTTAGGACAAT
This sequence comes from Artemisia argyi, assembly GCA_030686995.1. Classification (NCBI taxonomy): domain Eukaryota; kingdom Viridiplantae; phylum Streptophyta; class Magnoliopsida; order Asterales; family Asteraceae; genus Artemisia; species Artemisia argyi. The sequence goes on from CM060686.1 coordinate 52,467,459, forward strand.
TCCAAAAGTTTTGGAATTTTACGTTTTTCAGTTCAGCGTTTTACGCGAATTACGCGTTTTAGACCCGTGTTTCCAGTTTTTAGCAGGGTTTTAGCACCCGATAGATCCTACCACTCATTTTATATTTTATTATGGAGTATATTGATAAGTTCTAGCATATTTATAAGTTTCATATTTTTAGGATACCCGGTTTTACGTTTCGTGACTTAAAAACTTACGGTTAGCAATTTACGGAGTCAAAACTAGCTACATACTTAGGATATTATCATCCAAAGACCATGACTACTCATCTAGTCACCCTTATCCTTGGTAAACCGACCTAGAGGTGGGGGGAGTCACCATGTGTGGTTAAATCTTGACCATTGATTCTTTAGATCATTACAAGTGTCTTAAACTAACCATGGTTAAATTCTAACCCAATATATGGTTAACTATTTTTCCTACCTTATAAATACCAAGCTAAAACACATAGAAAACTTGCACCACACCTTCTTATAACCTTCAAGTCCTAAAACCTAAGGCACTTTTCTTATATTTTGTAAGAAAGTTAACTAGTTTTTGAAAGAAAACTAGTGTTTGATCTTCAATCTTGGAAATTTTCTAAGAAAAGTTGTTATAACTCTAAAGTCTCCAAAAAGACGTAGTTATAATCTTCAAATAGCTTTGGACTTTTAAGAAGGCATCGTTATAATCTTCAAATAACCACGGTTTATCATAGATTGCAAAGAGTGAAGCTTAAGTCTATCAAAGTCCGTACCTTACTAGTTACTTACCTTTCTTTTAGAAAGCCTCAAGTTGTAAGCAAATCCTATTACACTTTCTTGCTCATTATCATTTTCATGCTCTTTGTGTTCCTTTCATGCTATATATGTTCTTGTTATTGTGTTCATGATGTTTAAAAATTGATAAAACAAGTATTGATATACATATGTTAACTTATGACAAGTAAACAAGCAAACTAGTGATTTTTATGGAGAACCACGACCAAAATAGTATAACTATGATACTTGACACTTACTTACTGTTATAAAGGACTTCAAAAGGAAAACATAGCAATTTGAATCACCCAAAACGAGTACACGAGTCAAAAGATACGGCCATAAGAAGTTAGCGACACCAAAACGCCGAAACTGCCTATACCCTACTGTTTTGCATTCTGCCAATTTGAAAGTCACTCTTCTGGTCCGATTCATCAAAAAGTTAAAACACGAAAGTTGTCCGGAACGATGTTTTCGTTCAGGACTAAAGAAGCTCGAGCCCTGAAAATGCTTTCTGAGTGATAATTTTCTTCAAATTCTTAACAGCCCATTTTAGACCAAAGTCACTATATTATAGTTATGATTTACTAAGACCAAGAGGTCTAATGACCTAAAGCCAAGACCACAACCATGGCTAAAGCCAAGGTTGAGTCTCAAGACCATGGTAACAATGACCAAGGTCAAGGCAAAGCCACGGCTAAAGACCATATAACTTTTAAAGATCAAAACTTATATATATATATATATGATATCAAATACTACAATAGTAGGGAACCTCATGTGAGGAGTTCATTAAGTAAGCCGTCGAGGTGAGTTGTGGATTTACGAATTAAAGTGTCCTGGCTCCTCGAACGTTTACTCCATGACTTCTGAATTATGTCGGCCCGAACGGTAGTAAGAGATATACAAACTATACATGTTTCATAAACCATTTATATTCAAAGACTTACACTATATACTAAGTACTACATCATGAACATTATGCAAGACATATATAGGCAATTCTTCGTATTCTTAGACGTTACTCCAAACCTAAGTCGCAACGTTCTATTATAGGCTGCTCTTAGAGACTTTCGCGATTCGACTACCACTTTCATTTCTTATTACATAGACTTAAGGTGAGTCATAGCCCCTACTCTTTTCATACTTGTTTTAACTCTTGGGGGGGGATACATGCTCAACTACTTGCTTACTTGTACAAATACTCAAAACATTTATACTTGACTGTGTTATACTTGATTGCATACATACATGACTGAGTTATACTTAATTGCGTTATTCTATTTAGTAGCTAGTACTTATCTTTGGGAAGTGGCTCCCAGTTGTCTTTGGGAAGTGGCTCCCAGTAAACTTTTATCTTTGGGAATTGGCTCCCAAGTGAGATCTTCGGAGATGAAGTAGACACTCACTACTAATTGCTTAATTGTTTTGATGAACTATTACATGTCTTATTCATTCTATATATTTAGCAGTGGGTTGTGAACACACAGGTTGCAAGTGTTGTTATGAGCGGGACTTGCAACTGAGTGGATTCTCAATGCCTTTGCTGTGTGAACATTCTTTTGAGACTTTTTCAACTGTTTTAAGACAAACTCTATGAACTCACCAACCATTGTGTTGACACTTTAGCATGTTTATCTCAGGTCTGTAAGGTGATAGTTGTTGCATGGAGCATAGAGTCGCTTGGCATGTTTTGAAGACTTATGCTTTTATCTTTACCATTCTATATGTTTTAAAATTCTTATGTATTGTATTATGGAACTCAAGTTTGTAACTCGGAATTTATTAATCGAATGGTAACTTTTCAAAACGTCTCATTTAGAGTTCGTTTTCTATACCTTGTACTTTGTATTATGAAGTAGCACCCCTATGACACAGTCTTCCGCTGCGATATTTTGGGGGTGTTACAGAGTACTAATCTTAGCTAGTACCAATCTACCACGATCTACCCGATCCTCACAAATCACACAAGCTAGATCCACATGATCTACACACGATCTACCCGATCTACTCACGATCTACCCAATCCTTACTAATCACACAATCAACACACCGTACACGTTCTAGCCGATCTACCCTTGATCCACTTGATCAACACACAAGCTCACTAGCTACAAGAGATCTCCAAGATCTCAACAAGATCACAATGATCCACACTCACAAGACTAAAAGATAATGACTACTTGATGTATATCAAGATACAACAAGCTTACAACAATTAATGCAAGTGCACTACTCAATGACTTTTAACACTTTGTATCTTCTTGATACTTTGTGTTCTTCTCTTGGACTAGAAGAGGAATGAAGGTGATCACTTGAATGGATGATTGGATCACTCTAAAACAAACTAAGACTCTCTAAATGATCAAAGAAAGTGATCTAAATAAGAAAGGATTAGACTAGAGAATAATGACTGGAAAAATCAGCTTGAAAGTGTAAAATGGTCCACTATTTATAGGCAAAGAGAAAAATGACCGTTACATGGTGTAACACCCCCAAAAACTCAACAAGCAGCGGAAGACTTAATTGGGGTATTACTTCTCGGATCACAGTCATAAAGATAGAAAACGACTCAAAGGAGACGATAGAAAACGACTCACAGGAGACGTTTTTAGAACATTTTGATTATCATTCAATACTCATGATAATAAGTTTCAAAAGAAGTTCCACGACAAATTTAAAGTTACACACATAAAACAGTTTACGTTTAAACGTGAATGATAATCTTATTAAACATGGTTCTTAAATAGGGGTCCCTTGCCAACTCCGTGCCCGATTTGCCTTCATTAATTACCTGAGATAAACATGCTAAAAGTCAACACAAAGGTTGAGTGAATCCACAGTGTTTAAGTTATAAGAGTTGAACACAAGTTTCAAGTAGTTAACTGTATAGAAATACAATTACAGTAAAAACATCAATACCGCAGTCTTGGAAATGTATATTGCCTTAAGCCTCATGACACGCAAACCTTAACTGGTGACATCATTTAATAATGACGTTAAGTACTACATCATAGAGATAATGTTAGTACGAATGCCCTCGTGCAGGAGGTTGCCGTCCTCCTGTTTAATTCAATTATAGTGCATTTGGCTGCTTATCCAGCAACTCAAATGGGGCATCAACTACCAATAGATCTATTCACTAAATTCGCGTTCACTCGCAAGTGATTAATGGTTCATGATATGAGGGACTTTAGATGGCAATAGTAGGTAACTTAAGCAATAACAATCAGGATAGCATACAGAAATTACTTGTGTTCATGTTTAGAGCATGTATCTCCCCAAGGGATTTGAGAAACATGTAAAAGGTGGGACTATGAACTCACTTCGGTAGTACAGTGATCCAGATATAGAAATAGCAAGTGTGGAAAGGAACGGCTCATGATACGCGACCTGAATATGGCAACCTTTAATTTAGACGGTTCATGATTTAATACTTGAATGTTCCAAAGGACAATGTTTTAAAAAGTATTTGTATCGTCGTTACTTGTGTGGCAATTATTCAAAGTAAAAATATAGTTATATATCTATATAACTTGTATGTGTGTAATAGTTTCTTGACATTACGTAGTTTATACTAGAATCGTCAATTATTAATTCAAAAGTTAGTGATAATAATTAAACGTTTAATTTAGATATTTCTAATGTGGTGAATGATAAGATATTAAAATATTTCCATTTATTTTTAAGTTGCTATGATTATAATATCGTCAATTTTATTACGAAAATGTCGGACTTATATAGCGTATTTAGGCTTTTATCGAGATCTTATGAAGGATTTTGTAAATATAAAATGATGAAATTTTTGTCAAGTTATCCAATGTACCCATATATAAAAGTCACCTTTTCTACTTCAAAATCTATAAGTTATTATTTTAGTCCAAGATATAAATTTATATCCTTTATTAATATTCACTATAATGATAATTTGTTTAACAATCTATTAAGGTAAAATGACGACAGAAAAGAAAGAAAAAAAAAAGAATGGCCAAGACCAAGACAGGGCTCGAACCCCCGACCTCAGTCTTAACAGCAGACGTCCCAGCCATCTGCGCTAGCCATTTGTTGTGTTATGTCATGCAATTATATAGTTATATAATAAATCGATTTGGGTGGTGCATTGCTACCAAGTGGTTACCCCATGCATGTGCATGTGTATATATATATATATATATATATATATATATATATATATATATATATATATATATATATATATATATATATATATATATATTACTACTCCTTACTTCCTAACTGTATTTGTCAACACTTCAAGTAGTCCAAACAAGAATTCTGTGACTGTCAGGAGGGTGTCAAGGGGACACAAGGTGGCCCTCGACTTGGCTTGTTTATCAACTCAGTGTTTCACACGAGCCAAAACTTATGTTCTTTTCATTTTTGTTTCTATAACTTGTAGGGTAAATGGGTTGGCTTATGAACTATCGTAGTAATCTATATATATTCGAGCTCGTTATCGTGGCAAATTACCACACAAGTATCCTAGATATGCATACTATTAATATCCTGGTTGCAAGCAGATCGTACGTGGTTCGAGTTTGAACACCCAGCGTGGTTACCTACTGGCTGGTTACATGGTTACAAGACCCATACCTACTGGCTGGTTGCAAGCAGATCGTACATGGTTACAAGACCCATACCAGCGAGGCTATATTGGAGTAACCTAGGGGTGAGCGTGTTTCAGTAACTAAACTCGTTTCGTTAGTAACATCAACCTGCTAGTAAATGTCATTGTATTTATCGTTTGGGCATGGTGGTGTAGGAGGGGAAATCATTAGTAACGTGAGGTTTTTGATATTACTTCTAACACAAGGTCTCGCGTCTTCCCAAAAGAGATAAACTACCTGTAAGCTTGTACGTGTATATATGTATATAAAACTTGGCATTTTTCATCTTGTGCATAACACAGAAACTATGGAAGCAAAATGAAATACGTTAGAGATGCATGTTCACTGTTTGCCTTTTTAGTTTTTGTCTCATGTTTTACTAGTGGTATGTCATGTGTACGTGGGTACATGTACATGTATATAGTACTTGGGTTTTTCTCATGCAGGATACAGAAGCAAAAAGAAAGGTGGTACGAAATGAATTTTTAAGTTGCATGCATGCCTACTGTTTTGTCAAGTTTCGAGAGCTTGTTGAACGGGTTTACTTGGTCATTTGTTAGTTCATTAAAGTAGCCACACAAGATCGCGATACGTTAAGATTGTTTCAAGTGATCTCTATGATACGTATAGTAATAGTAGCATATATTACTTAGTTATAAAGTTATAAACGAAATGGTCATGAAATGTCATCGTACTATGAAACTTGAGAGAGGAGATTTACCTCACTAAAAGAGTGATGAGTAAACAAGATGGAACGTGAGCGAGAGGTGAACGAGATACAAGTCAAGACTCCCCAAGCTTCCAAGCTTTTCAACCCTTTACGTACTAGAACTAGCAAGGCCCTAGGACTCAAAGACTCACTCGAAACCTAGCCCCTTTGCCTCTCCCTCGTATTGTAGTTGTATTACAAGATAGTTATTTGTTTTGATTTTTGGTTCATGACAACTGGTGGAGGGTTTGCATGGTATTTATGGCAAAAAGGGATTGAACATGGACAATTTTATGTATAGTATTAGTATGTAGCAATTGAATGCTACCCATTTGGTTTGGTCAAATATGCAGCATATTTTCCGAGGGAAAATGAAAAGGACGAAGTGAATTAATAATGTGAATAGACACTTTCAAATAATTCCACTGTAACTTTCAAAGTATTATGAATTATTTGGAGTGAGGTAGTTTTTGTAGTTACGTCTCATTGGTGGCTCAAGAATCTAGTGGAAAAATTTTGTATCTTTCTATTTGTATATCTTGTGTAGTAGTAATATTTGTATGTCGGTAATACTTCAAAATAAATATAATGGTCTTATTTTTAATGGTCTATTGGGTGGTCGAGCCTAAATAAATAAAGTGTCCGTTTGGTTTGTTAGTAAGCGGCTAAGGGCTAAATTTATTTAGAGTGGGTTGGGTTGAGCAACGAGACTCAATATATTCATAAATTAATTATTTGGGTTGGTAACTTATTGTGGTACGCGTATGAGCCCGTTCCAATTGAAATGTGAATCGCGTCACATAGATACAATTTGCTCGTAAAAAAAATATCTACTCATAAAAATGGTTAATCAACTTGAAATTGAATTTATTTCGAGTTTAACGTTACTTAATAACTAGGTAAATTACGAGGTATTACACATGGGGACGGTACCACTAAATTTAGTGGTACCGTAATTTAGTGGTACCGTCTCAGACAGAGACGCTCCAAATTTTATTTTTAGGGTGAAAGTTTATTTGAGGGAGTTTGGAGCTGATTTAGGTAAAAATATAGCTGTTCGGATTTTTGAAATGATTTTTCCAAATAAAATATTTCTTTATAATTCCAAAATAATTTGTAAAATGTATTTGTGAAATTTTTTTTTGTCACATTAAGAATGTGAAGTTTAGAAAAATATAATCATTTGATCATTCGTCATGTAGTAAATTTGTTTGTCCATACCTTGAGTGATTTGCGTCGGGATGGAAATCTACGACTTTGTTGAATCATGCTTGAGACGTCGAGAGATGTTGATGTAAGTATGCATTGATGATTTGTGTAAACAAGTAACTTGCGTATTTTACATTATGCATTACAAGTTACATGTTTGTCATTATTAAAACCAAAGAAACCGTTTAGTTTAAATATCGTAATATTTGCACTAACAATCTCTCCCTTTTTTATGATGACAAATGATGTAAGTATGCATTGATGATTTGTGTAAACAAGTAACTTGCGTATTTTACGTTATGCATTACAAGTTACATGTTTGTCATCATTAAAACCGAAGAAACCGTTTAGTTTAAATATCGTAATATTTGCAACATAGCGATTAAAGGTAATATGGAGAATTCAAATGATAAAACGAATGATTGCTTGGATAGCTTAGATAATTCAGTGACAATGCTTATGCTAGATATTAGTTTGATAATAAGAGTAGTGCACAACTTATAACTTAGCCATTTTCGTCAAAAGAGCAATTTCATAATTTGTTAGGTTTAATTCAAGATTTATGTTTATCCACCAAGAGATTTCTCTCAAGATAGTATTCTATATATTGTCTAGATTATTATCAATTCTCCTAAGCGGATTTCTCCATTCAAATGCTAGAAACGCAGACAAGTTTCTAGAATTGCATGTAACAAATTGGTTCTTTCGACCTATCCCAACAGGTTAAAATCAGTTTCAATAAACAAACGTAATAAGACTAGGGATACAATAGTTCACAGCATAAACTTGAAATTGATAAGATCAAAGCATAATCATAATTCTGTTTATTATAGTTCACATATCCAAACAATCACAAGAGGTTTAGCCTTTCATGGCTAATGAGTTCATGACAACAGAAATGACCGTAAGGACCAGAACAGGATGATAACAGGGCTAAACAACCCTAACTTCCAGCAAAATCCATCACAAGACCAAGATAATAAACAATTAGCTTAAGATCTTTGAATATCGGATTAGAGTTTTTAAACAAGGAACCCTAGAACTTGACTGAACATCTCTCTTTAACCCACTTAACAAAAACTTCCATCATTTGAAGAACATGCGATCCATAATAAACCCTACAAATTGTACTCAAAATAAACCCCTGACGAAGGTTCACTTCCAGCATCAAAATTAAACCCTAGAAAAAGGTTCCGTTAAGCACTAAATCAACCCCATACCACAGATCATAACTGTTGGGTCTATTAAAACCAAAACTCCTTAATCTAGGATTTGAACATAAAATATCCTAAGTGTATGATAACCGAGAACACCAAACAAGTCACTGAATGCATAGTTATTCAGTGAGTGATGAGTGCTTATTCACTCATCCTTTTTAGACCTTATTACAGACCAAAAAAACCAAATACTAACCGAAAATACCAAGAGAATGCATGTTTTTGTATTTGTGTATGTGCAGGTACGGATATGAGAAAAATGAACAAAAACAAAGCAAAACCGACAAAAACGAGCACGAGAATGGAAAAAGGTCAAAAGCCAGAGCCGGGGAAGCAAAATGATAAAGAAAAGCTCAAATTGTCATTAGAAGTCCTCAGAGAATCACAAAAGTTGCATATTTAGTCCCTGGTCAAAGTTTGAAGAATTGACGATTCCAGTCCCTCATCTTTCAGAAACTGACAAAAATGGTCCTTTGAAGATAAATTGGAAGAAAAGTCAAAGTTGACCCTTCAAGAAATCAGAAATGACATTAAATACCCTTGGTACAAAATTACAAAATTGATCCCTGATTTTCCTAAGTTTCACATTAGGTCCTTGTGATTTCTAATACTTTAAAATGCTACCGGATCCAAAACACAACCTCATCATTCCTAAGCCCAAGTATAACTAGCCCACCACCCTTACCTTTTTTTGACCCGGCCTGTTATCACTACCCAGTCAAACCCACTTACATCCGGTCAACCCTCCCATTAACCAAATAAAATAACAAACACACCCCGATCCTTTTTTCCCCCAATTCATACCCAGAAAATTACTGTTTACCGAAGAACCCTAACATCCCAATCCACCAAATTACCCAACGTTACTAATTATTACCTCATCATTGTGTTTCTAGAAGTGTCAGTAAGGGTCAGGGAATGTAAGAGGCTTACACGTGGACCAATAAGCTTACACACGGAGGATACATCATATCCATCAATCAATCTGACGGCTGAGAGGAGTGGATTGGTGACCAAGGCTATCCAAGGGCTGAAATCAACTCAAACTAACACAACTATCACCTGGATCAGTGACGTGGATATCCAGAAGCATCCTCAACTCATCCCAGCTCAGAGGCTATAAATAGCCCCACTCATCTCACATTTGAAGGTGTTAGATTAGGGTTAAAATTAGTAGTAGGAGTAGATTAAATTAGCTTAATGATTTTACTTTCAGTTTCAGTTTATTGTATTACTTGTTTCAAGCCTTGTACTCAAATTCTAAGTTTTTAATAAAATTTTAGTTTCATTTTAATTCGTTGTCATTTAAATTCCCAAGTTTATTATTGATTTCTGTATTCAAGTTTTCATTCCAAACTCAATAGTTTACATTAAGAATTAGAAATTATAATTGTGCAATTCAGTGTAAATTTCCTTTAAATTCAAAACAGTCAAACAAAAGGTCAACCTCAGCTATTTAGAATAAGCTTTAGCTTATTGAGGAGTTAAAGGCAGCCAAAAGGAGCCGTTTGGCCTGTCTAAGAGACAGGCTGTGTGGGATTAATCCTTCTGTTTGGCTGAGGGATGAGTGTAAGTTTTCAATTTTAGTTTTCAAAGCTGAATATTGCATCACATTGAATAGTAGTGTAGATTTTTTTATTGGTTTAAGTTTTGCTTATATTGCTTATTTAGTCTACATTTGCTTGTTACTTGCTGTTTTATCTTATTTGATAGTTTTATTTTGGTATTCACTTGTATTGGTAATCAACTGTTTCATTTTACATATCTGTCATACTACTTTGTTGTGTTGCTGTGGTATTGAGTGATCAGCGTTCTGAATTTCTGGTTTGTGTAGTTTGTTGGATAATTCTATCAGCTTATTCAGTTGTAGTTTTTATCATATATCTACTTGTACTGCTTATTTAGAGTTAGAATCAGACTTAGGATTAGTTACTGCATACATTAGTCTAAAGTTCACCACCATTACTTATATTTAGTTAACTGCATATTGTGTTCTTGTTGATTTTAGTACTGTTCCATTAGTTTTTAATTCAGCTTAGTGATTCAGTTAAATCCATAGTTGTAGTGCATAACTGCTATATCAGGTGTGTTTGGATCACACTAGTTAGCTTAGGTGTAGAAGTTTAAGAGTTGATTTCTTTGCATATGTAGTTCATAGTAGGCAGTAGTAGGATTTTAGAAGCTTAATATTGGTAGGTTACTTTGCTTAAAGTCAATCTTAACTTAGAAATAAATTTCTGATAGCATAAGTGGAAGTCGTGATCTGAGTTTTTGCAAGTGATTAGAATTAAGGTGCATCTAGGTGAATCTGGCCACAAAATTCACTAAACACTGCATTTAGGATCAGATTTGGTAGACGGAATTTGAGTTTAGTCAAAGTCCCATTGCAATAAAAAGTCAAATCAAGCTTTGTAACTCAGTCTCTGGTCTTAATTTCGTAAGTGGCTGTGGAATTCATTTGTAATTGGAAATCCATTTGGTTTGTTTCTTTTTATAGTTTGGCAGTATAAGAAACAGATTCAACAATAAATTTTTGGTTGGGATATCTTTTGCTTGTCGAAATAGTCACTTGAAGTGAGCTAATTGAACCTGATGTTACCCCTGCACCATATGTTCTAATTCCATTTTTAGGGATCAGTTAGGATAGCCATATAGCCTTAGAGTAAGAGTTTTTGGTTATTGCTGATTCTCAGCTTGTTAGTGAGTAAATTGCCCTCCTAAGTTTGCCTTCATCAGATCGTTAGCACTGCTTTATTGCTTATTCAGTTTAGACACCTGAGCAAAATTTCTGATTCTAGTATTAGGCTGCTATTGAGTTTTATTGATTCTTTATCTGAGATTTGGAGTTAGTCTAGCTATAAAGTGCTTATTATTACTCATTTAATTGTCTGGGATTCAATTTGCTTATTCTGAATTCATACTGCTTATTTCCTTTTGCTTAATTAAGCTGTTTGAGGACCATACATGTTCTTCTGTGCCTATTTTGGTCTTATTCTGTCCATTTCAGCTTTATTTTGTCCAAAAGTCAATAAGTCAAAGTTTTGGTCAACTGGGTCAAGGAGTGCTTATTAATAAGCACTCCAAATAAGCAGTTTTTAGCTTTTTAGCATTTTTACAGCTTATTTTGCTTTCAAATTTTTTTCTCAAGTTCAATTTAATATTTTAGATTTACTGTAATTTTTTCAGATTTTTCCGAGTCCATTTACTATTTTTCTTATTTTATTTTCCTTTTTAATCATTTTTAAATACTTTTTAATTACCAAAAATTCCAAAAAAATCAGAAAAAGTCCAGAAAAATCCAAAAATATATTAGAAAATTATTTTTAGTTATTTTAGATTTTTAGAAATTTATTTTGCAATTTTCCCAATTATTTTGAATTTCTTTTTAATTTTTAATTAGATTTAATTGTTTTTAATTTCTAGAAAATACATAAAAAGCCCAAAAAAATTAGTTTTTAGTTTTAAAATTTCTTTTTAGTTATTTTATAATTTTCAAAATTTAATTTTTATTTTTCTCACTATTTTTGCATTTTCTTTTAATTTTTAATTAGTAAAATAGTTTTTAATTCATAATAAATACATAAAAAGTCAAAAAAATATTTTTCTTTTTCTCAAAATTTTCTTTTATCATTTTTGATTTTTAGAAATTATCTCCAAGTCCGTAGGAGTCGTGTAGCTTAAAAGTCGCGTTTTATTTCGCGCGTTAGCGTTTATTTTACGTTTTAAATTACGTTTTCGATTCTACGTTACGTTTTTGGTTTGTTTAGTTGAATTACGTGCTTAATTGATTATTTGTGCTTCATTTACTATTTCATTAGTATAAAATCATTCAAACCATTTTTTTACCGTTTTCACGACACGTTTCACGATTCGGGAATTCGAAATTCCATTCACACCTTCGCTGGGACACGACCCGGGGAAATACTTTCCTAAGCATTTCTTCGGTAAAACAAACACTATACTAAAACGAATATATCAGTGAGTCATCCTCAAGATGCTCAGGGCGAATCTATGGAGAAAGGTTCACCATTCAGTGAGGCGGTTCTCAGTGAATGATACCTGAGCCAAAGAAGAAGATGATGGACTCAGTGAGGGATGACAATAACTCACTGAGTCCCATGACTCCTCACCAACTAAGACACTGAGTGAACAAAGTCTAAAGATAAGAAGACTGAAGTAAAGGCAGGATAAGTTTGAATGGATAAGGGAAGGTCCTTATCATGCAAAGGTCAACTTTCTCTGAATCAGTATAATACCAAGTCATGTGTCAACACTGAAGACGAAAAAGCATCTCTGCCCTTTACTACTTATAGTTATTTGTAACAGGGACAAAATACATATGTATTTTGTCCAATGCAGGATGATGTAATTTGTCTTATAGTCCTTGTCCATTACGTATATGTTAGAATCTACTTGTGTATAAATAGAGAATAAGTAGGAGAGGTAAAGATTAAGTTTGTGCACTTAATGCTTAGACATTCACAAACTAAATCTTTACTCTCTCCAAAGAACAACACAATCACTGAGATAGCTCAGCTGAATCTTAGTTGTCACTAAAACTTAGTTTGAGTTTAGTGAGGAGTATACTATACTTGTCATTTCAATCCAAAATGTTGTTCCGCAAACACTTGGGTATAATTCTTTTGATTAATTTCTAATAAAGAATTAAACGTTGAAAACCTTGTGTCTTATCTTTTACGTTTATTTACTTTTGATAATTAATCAATACTTTGCTACATCATGGAATTTGGTTAGATTAACTTTGTAGTTAACCATAACCAAGTAAAAGGGTCCAACAAGTGGTATCAGAGCCTCTGATTTATAAAAATTTTCAAACAAAAGAGTGCTCAAAGTTTTTAAAATCAAGATCCCACCATGACTGATAGCGATGTACCCCAGCTAGTTGATAAAAAGGGAGGTGGCTATTCAACTGTAGCTCCTAAACTAGAAGCTGGTAAATTTAGCAAGTGGAAAAAGCGTATGCTTTGCTACTTGACTGGTATGGAACCATACTACATCACATGCATCAATGAAGGTCCCTTTGTCCCTAAGACTACTCAAGGTTTGCCCAAACCTGAAGCACAATGGACTCCTGATGAGAGGAGGGTGGTCAATCAGGAACAACGCCTGAAAAGCATCATTATATCGTGCCTCCCTGACGATACAATGGAATCAGTCATTAACTGTCCTACAACCAAACAAACTTGGCTTGACTTGGTTCATAATGATAAATAATTGTTCAAGTGTTTGTTACTTCTCCATATTTAACAAAAGGCATTTGCTTATGGTGGTTTGGATTGTAACTGTATGTGAGCTTCCCAATTTTTTTACTAGTTTAGTTTAGAGGTCCTGGTAAAGAATGCATTTAATCGAACACATGTTACAATGACATTGAACTAGTGAAGCATTTAATCGAACATGTGGTGTGCGATTCATAAACACTTGTTAATAGTACCTGTATATTGATTATTTGATTATGATACAGAAGATGATATCCCATCATTTGCTTATTAATTGGTTAGTCATAAATGGTGGTGGCAGTTACGGAGGCGGTGGTGGTGGCTACAGAGGTTTAATGATGGAAATTACTGGAACAAAAACTAATGTTCAATGATGGGAATTTTGACTTTAATTCAAGATTTCAATTAGTGGTAGAGGGTGATGGTGGTGTTGGTTGTGTGGTGGTAGAGGGTGGTGGTGTTGGTTGTGTGGTGGTAGAAGGTGGTGGTGGTGGTGGCTGTGTTTGCATTTTAGCATTTCTGGGTTTTTGTTCTTGATTTTATATTAAAGTTAAATATAAATTAAAAAGAAATTCAAATGGGGAAGATGACGAGGGTATATTAGTCATTTCACTGCACTTAACGAGGAAAACTAACGAAAGTTAGTGAATAGTGCGTCTCAGTGGCGTTTTTGCAAATTTTCTTAACGTTAGTGGCTTTTTTGCGTGATTTTTTGTCTCGGTCCCATATTTGCGATTTCGTGATAGTTTAAGGACCAATTTTGCATTTTACCCTTTTTTTCTTTGGGGGGGGGGGGGGGGGGGGGGTTTGGGGTTTCAGGTTTTAGATTGAAAAAAGTATCGGTGGGTTTTTAATTGAAATTAGATGATGATTAGGCAATTTTCGAAAAAAATGACTCAAAGTCGTGGTGATGGCCGGTGAAGAAGATAAAGAGGCGTTATTGTCTTTTAGGGCACGTTTGTTTTGATACATTTGGCATTGGATTTAGCTTTGGACTCATAATATGCCATTTGGTTGACAGTTATAGGTTTTACTTTTAGGGTTGAACCTCTTACTGTAGGGCATGTGCAAAATCCAGTCCAAATAGGTGACTTTTACAATTATTTCAATATTTGCCATTGTAGGATATCATCCACTTGTACGAATTATACTTAATTTTTTGTCTTCTTCTTAGTTTTTGTTGGCAGTCTTACTTTTTAGTGGGGCCACTTATTTTATTTTATATAAAAATAATTATTATTAATTTAAACCTTTATGCCAAACCTATTAAACAAACAACTTTTACTCTTTCAACCCAAACCCAAATTCAAAACCAAATCCTAAACCCACCTATATACCAAACAGGCCCTTAATGTATAATGAGTGATTTATGAATTGAGAAAGTATAATCAGTTATATATGGTACTATATAGAGTATTTTTGGCTTTTACCTATTAATAGTGTAAAACTTTGTTTTGGTTTCAATTATGTCATGGAAACAAAATTTGTGTTTGTTTGTTAACAAAACCGAAAAAAGCTAGTTTTTTAGACGAAACATAAATCAATTAAGCTAATGACACAGCTTGTATTTGCTTCAATATAATTGTTAGAAATGATATAAACTACGCACAAGATTTTCTGATCTTCTTGCACTTGGTGTTACATTCAGCTGGATCGTCGGTGCACGAATGTGTGTTGCCACAACAACACCATATATCGTTTATTTGCTTACAAGTTGCGGGAGGAGCCGCTGAGATCGCTTGCGCTGTTATGTCACTAAGTTCATTTTTGTAACCTATAAGTCAAAAAATGTAACTATTGGTTATGATATTCATGTAAAAGAAGATGCAACCTAGAAAAAAATATAGATTGTCAAACTTACACTCATGGCAAACGAGCAACACAAGAAAACTTATACATAAAGCGATTGTATGTAATTCCATGTGCTTGGCCATTGTAAGTAGGGTGTTGCTTTATATTGCTTTAACTTTTTCTTTGAAATGGAAAGACTATGAAGATATTTGGTGAATACTAGTTGAGATAGCATATATTTATATGAACATCTAAGGTAGTGACGTTAAACGGCCTAGTGGTTAGATAGTCCGAAGTCGGTCTTAAGCTCAATCCTTACCAGTTACGTATCTTGGGATAGTTAGAAAAAGAGTTAGAAACGATCACGGTGATAACATGATTAGACCGGTTACATTTGAGTCATAAACTCTTCCTCCCCTAGATAACTCGAACATGAAAAACCTTATCCGTTTATGAAAGATACTCACGAAAGTCATCAAACACGTGTTTTCATGATATAGAAGTGAAGGTTCACTTGAAATTGAGTTACTATTCACGCAATTATTGACGAAACATGTTAAATGCAACTAGCATTTCTTTAGATAGTTTATTATTTTGTTGTTTGCAAAACACGTATCCTTTGTATCTCATAAACAAAATTACATCGGATAAAAATCAAACAAAGTAGAACCTCTGTAATTACTTTGTACATAGCATTGCTTGTTTACTTTATTTTTTAACTGAGATCTAGCGACTTCAAAGGCCTACAATAAATGGAAGTGCAAAATTATTGTATCGAAGTAAATACTAACTTTGGAAAGTATTTTCAGTTTTTAACCTTCCCGAATTCATCAAGAATTCAGGATTTGAATATAAAAGTTTCAATCAAATCAGCTAAATAAGAAATAGTAAATGAAAAATGTATTGATCAAATGGATCACTGAGACTAGCGGTAATAAAGGTACTACCATGCGTTTTGTGCTTCCATGGCACATCCAAAGACTAGTCTTACACTCACATCCCAAAGACGAGTCTTCATGCAGATAAGGGAGAACTAACGACCGAGTTGTGGAGGTGTGTTTGTGTGGGTGTGTGTGTGATTTTTGTTTTTGTGTTCAAGTGTGAGGTATGTTTTGGTAGTAATGTTGGTTGTGTTATTAGACTATGTTAGTGGTGATGTTAGATGTGGAGAGAGAAGCTGACGTGACGCTGAGTTGGCGGTGGTTATGTCGCTTGTCATTACCGCTAGCCTAATCATAGTTGATCGATTGTCATTACCACTAGCCTAGTCATGATGAGAAGCTAATACAAATAATTTATTGCGTAAAAGTTCTTCCAAAACTTTTGAAAAGGTAGACAACAAACGAGAGGTCAAAATATAGCAAATTCTATTTGTTTTTGCCGCTTCGGGTTTTATAATATAGCTTGAAACGAGAGGTCAAAGTATAGCAAAGTATGCCCAAACCCTCAAATCAAACGTCCTCAAAGACAAAAGTTTTTATGCTATTCTTTCATGAACACAAAAGATAAGAACAAAAATAAAAATGATTGAATAAAAAAGTTTATGCATTTTTGTCATCACATGTTGTGAGTGTTCTTGTGTTGCTTTTTATGCTTTCATAAATTGGACTCTTTTTTATTTTTTATTTTTTTTTCTCTTTCTCTTTGTATGATTCTGTAACCAGTTTTAGTTAAATTGTTTTTTATTCATGTTGACATCGTACCTTTTTTTTGTGAGTAGTTTTTAGGGTTATTTATAGGTAATGAACTTAGAAAAATTTTCTATGTTATGTAACGAACTTTCAAAAATATTAAGTTAAGTAACAAAGCTTTCAAAAACCGTTAAAGTTAGGTAATTTTACCCAATGTTGCAACTGGTAACCTGTTGAGCCGGTTACTTTTGTTTGACCATTATTTTTTACCACTTACAACGTTTTACATACATACTTTACCCAAAAAAACATTTTCCCCCTGTTGGTCCCGTTTCTTTCCTGAGCTATCCCATTTCTTTCCTTAACCTTTTCACATAGCCAACAATAATTTTAACCTGAGTTTTAAAAACCTCGGTATCCGCCTAAGTTTAAACACCCGCGGTTTTTGTCTGATTGAGTTGGGGTTTAGGGTTAAGATGTGACGGTATCCGGTGGGTTTGACGGTTGTCGCCAGTTAGTGAAGGATCTAGGTTCTTGATATTGATGGTTGTCGTGATTGATTTTAAGTTTGAATCTAGATCGATTGTGTTATCTGGGTTTTGGATATATGTGAGATGTGTCTGGTGAATCCAGTGATTTTTACGGGATAGCTGATAAAGAATCAGGGAGTGAAGGAAGTGTTGATGATAGGGTTGATTAGAATCAGGCACTATGATTGTGACTCAGGGAGTGATGTTGTGTGGGTCATGGTGCTAGCAAGAAAAAATGGGTGGTGTGTTGTAGAGAATTTGGAGCATCAGGGAATGGTAAAGGATTAGGGAATATTGCTAGCAAAAAGGTCAGTGATACTTGGTGTGGGATTGAAAATAAGTCTCATCACATGTCCCAAATGGCTCTCCAAACCCAAAAGAGACTACCTGAATTGGCCTCCCCAATGAAGCAAGGGATTAAAGGGAGTTGTATCGAGGGTTGCTCTATTGCGGAATGAGCCAAACGAGTCCCTAATGACAAGAGGCCTGAGATAGATTATGGGTCTGTCATGGAAGTAGTGAAGTGGAATTGTGGTATAAAAACTCAGCAGTGTCCCTGAAAATGGTTCCCGGTAAATTACCTAACGTTGACGGTTTTATAAAGTTTTGTTACCTAACTTAATATTTTTGAAAGTTAGTTACATAACATAGAAAATTTTTCTAAGTTCATTACCTATATGTGTAAATAACCCTAGTTTTTAGTGATGCATATTTTACAAACTGGCTTTTACGATTCAAAGTTTTACTGTACGATGACAAAGTGACTGAAAAATAACCTCCCTTTTGAACTACTCGATAATGCATCAAGTTTACGACCAGACTAGACGGAAACTACCAGTTCAGATCAGGTAACTCACTTTCACTGAACTTGTTTCTTTGAGTTTTTAAAAACCTTTTAAGTCGAAATTCTTTTTCTATTACTTCACCTCTGTAACAACAGGGAATTTTTTTGTGAGATAAGATTCAACAGTACAAGTATTGTATAATATGATACTCTAGTTGATAATGAATTTACCAAACCAACAAGGAGAATATTGGTTGTTAACTGATATATATGATTGCATAAATGGGACGATCTAGTTTTTTTTTCCTTTAAGTTATGTATACTTTCTATGGTAAAGGCCTCATGCTTATTGACAACCAACACTCATAAGCAGTCGATAGCTCCCTTGAAATGAGCCATGATAGACATTGATCGGCGGCATGCACAAATGATGTATTCTATTATATATCAGGGTCAATCTGGTCTTGACTCTCGAGATTTTCAGGCAACTCTATGTGAAAATTATGTACCTTATGTTAATCTGAGTGCAGTTTCCTTTTTTGGCACCTTTTAATATACCAAGTAGCATGTTTATGAAGACCCATGCCTACCAACACTTTAAGGCTTGTGACCATCACAAACGTCATGACTGTTAGTATCAATATCCACACAAGTCTCCATAGAATTGGCCCACAGGGTAGATGTGCAGCATAAACTGGACTCAACACTCTAATAACCTGAAATAACAGTATCAAATTATTTGCAGCAAACAAATTGAACAGTCAGATTTACAAAGGATATAACCTTGTGCAGTTGCATGTGAACCAGATTGTCCAATTCATGCAGGACATCCATATACTTGTCTCGACCCATTCACTTATGATGAGAGATTTGGGTTCTGTTTTATCTTTCATTTTTTGGGTTCTGTTTTATCTTCAAATGGGTCAAAACTCAGAAGTAGTCCAAAGTGTTTTTTTATGCATATGACCTCCTAAATTGGCTTTATTAAAAGATGCAGAATATTCTTGTAATATTTAAGTGTGTATATATAACGCGTTGATTATTTGTAGAAAACTTAACAGAATGGGAGAAAAAAAACCCGACCCATTTTAATACACAGCTAAAACTTATATCTATTTAACCATTAAACAACTCGCCCATATTGTCCCCTCTAGCTCAATGGCACACTACATCCAAACTCAAATTCGCTGTGGTTGCTCTCATTGCCCTAACTTCTACAATTTTCAACTTGGAGAGAATTATTGCAGAGCTTTCAAGTTTTTGTTCAAGCTGATGTCAGTAATGAGAATATGTCAGCTGGAAGCAACCACATTTGCTAATAGAATAAACATAAATAGTCATCTAAATTCTATGTTTAATTCACAAAGTCTTTGCAAGAAATGAGAAATCTAAAAGAAGTTGAACCTCATTTACCCTTAATGCAATCCCAGTAACAAGCAAATACGTAAAAAGTGATGTTTGGTAATTCTTTTTAGGCTCACTAGTAACTTAATTCCGTTCCCTATTTACTTAGCAAGAATAAACTACACATATCATTGGGAACACACACAGAGAGAGCTGTTTTATATATTACTTACAACACAAGCCGGTGCCAGAGGGACAAAAGTAAGGTTTTTCTTCGGATTCTCTGGCTCCATATTTAGAGTCTGTAAAAGAAACATGATATCAAGAAGAGTATCCATGAACAATACATGCTAATCAACTGAAAATGAAGGTATAGATGAACTAGCTCCACAATCCATTAACACTTATGAGAACCCTATCAAATTGAACGCATCAATCTCCATATTATATTACAAAAACTATACAAACATATATCCAATTATTTAAGAGCAATACTGTATAGATCATCTATCAACATATACTTACAAATCAAGCAAATAGAATAAATTTGAGCATGCAGCGGAACCTGCCTGCTAATCATAAAATGAAAATCTGTGCATATATAGCAATGTAACCAATGTTACCTGCTTGCATAGGTCTTCAAGAAATTCAGAATACACGATGGGCTTTATTTCATTGAATTTAGCAATGAAAGAATGTTTGATTATATCAATCATCAATTCGCAAAAGTAAACCACAAGAGCATTCTGCAACATCCAAAGTTTGAGGAATTTAAATTAAATGAGGCGATAAGGTAGACAATATTGGTAAATTTGCCTTTGCATTCTTCAGTTCAAGTAAGTTGCATATGCTAATTTTGGTTAATGATACGATGGTCAAATAAAAAACATAAGTACAAGTTCTTTAGTATACGCTGCTCAAACTCTATTTTTAAGATGAGGAAAGTAAATATGAGGCTGCTGTGCATGTAAGCTTAAATGTGAAACCTCAAAATTATGTTGTTTGATAATTTGATCATATTTTTTTAATCCCAATCTCCTGATATTTTTAAAACGTGTGATTTATGTATGTTAATCTCGGTATTCTAATTTCAGTACTCTCGATTTTGGATTTGGTTGAGGTCTTATCTCTTCAATACAATTTTCAGTATAAAATATTCAAGTTAAAGATATTGTTTCAATTAATAAGACGCATGCATCTCCAAATCACATACAAAGAGACTGATCCTCAAAGGATTGACAAAAAAAACTGAAAAAATCTATGCTCTAAAAGTGATCTAACAAAAAAAATTGATCAACTTATATGATTTACTCATTCAAGCATAATAATTCCTTTCAGTTGCTTTACCTAATAAAGAACGTCAATGTAGGAGGAGATGGAAACTAAATTAGAGCGAATTTAGGAAGGGTGGTTTTAGAGAAAATTGATATAAAACCACGTAGTTTTGAGGGTTTCGCATCTAAGCTTACATGCATAACAGCCTCATATTCACTTTCCTCTTTTAAGATATTGCAACTAACTTGACTGGAGGTAAATTTCACAAAACAAAAGAACATTGAACTTGCATAAAAAGAAACTTAAACTTACATAAAGAAAATTCTCAAACCAAGGACCTTCAGCTTCCAGTATATTCTGAGCCAAGACAAAAACGAGAAAGGATGCAATATGAAACCTCTCCACTGAATCTGGAAATTGGGCAGAAAAAAATATTCACATCAATTTGATAATAGCCAGAAGCTTGTCGTATTGATACACAATTCATGAAATAAAACAGAAAGCATCACTGGTCCCTTTAAAATCCCTTCTATGTTACCATAACCTCATACTAGTGTTTCACAAAACTGTGTAAATCATAACATGACCATAAAATTTCCTTTTTTTTTGTGTGTACTAAAAATATCCTAAGTACTCAAAGGCATATATTTCTCGCTCCTTACAAATAGTATCTTCTATATAAAGACATTAAATAAAAGGAAAGTAGACAAATAATATTAAGTACAATTTCAAACCAAGTCAAATGATAGAAAAGGAGACTCACCAAAATATACCAGACTCTGTATGTTATCCTTGCTAAAACGTTTAAAAACATTGCTTTTTATCTCTGAAAAATTGTTTGACACCAGCAAAGCAAACAAGGCATTGTTGTGAGCAACTATACAGGTGGATAAAGTAATGGCCTGGGCTAATAAGATGAAGGAATGAACAAGTGCAGCGTGTTAAGGAAACAAGACCAAATAATTTAAGGCAACATTATCAAATCAAAGAATATATAAATATCAAGAGGATTGTGGAAAAAAGGATATTTGATGACGCCACAGCTAAGGCTTCATCAGAGATGAACCTCCACAGCCAGTATCTCATGTTTTCTGATGAAGAATTTGCTAAGCCATCAGCAGTGTTAAATAGTGTTTGCAAGACATCTCCTCCAAAATTTTGGCATAACTTATCAAATATCTGTCAATCGGAGATATAATTCAAGTTAGTTACAAAAGCAAGGTATACTAAACCAAAACACAACATTTGAATCCTGGAATTGATAAAGAATCTATCTATACATGTTAATAAGAACTAAGCTACAGCATTACATGAATGTCCCATGAGATTATCCCGATGTAGTCTAGTGAATCGTAAACCCTGACCCTAAACTTTTGAGAATCCCAGATCGGGTATTCTGACTGCAGACCAATTATTCACTCTCATATCTAGAACTGTGCTTTCTAAATGACATTAAGATTTAACATGAATCAACCATTCCCTCTGTAGCAACCATATTAATCCATCAAAGTAATATAATTTTGATGGAACTTCTAAGCCTAGTGCATCACTGATTAATGATAGGGGTGTCAGGAAGAAACGGTAGCCAAAAGTATCGCCTGAGTAAACAACTGCCATAAGAGCCATCGGAACCAACAAAGTATAGGCTTTATCAAACTACGCAAAGGGTTAGGGGCCATGGTTACTAATCATTAACCATAATACTTAACACGTTCACATCGTAACCATGAGATCATACAACCTCAAAGATAATCATAAAAGTGGCTACAAACACTCATCGAACGAAGGCAAAGTGCTGAAATTCGATATAAGCAACATAAAACGGCCTTTATGTATTGTTATGCTTGTGGTAATAGAAATATTTAAAGGTGGCCCATCAACTGTTGGAGCATGTCACTTTGCTGGCTGGGAACATACTGTAAAATTTTAGCAGTCCCAAAATACTCAGTGGCCCACCACGTTTTTTCGAGCTCCATATACTGAGGAGGCACTAAGACTCCCCATGCATCACTTACTGACACCTATCACTTTCCAAGTATCAGTGAGAGGTTACATTCCACAATCAGCTTTAGCTATTTTCTTCTAAATATCAGCCATCTGCCATCCTTCTTGCATTGTGTGTATTATACTTTTCATAGAGCATGTTACCCTTTTAATCAGATGTACAATACAAAAGAATAGGTGGTCTCAAGAAGAAAATAGCAACGACGAAGCCAATATAATTTTGCAAGGTCACTAACCTGTTACTAGGGGTGGAAATGAGCCGAGCCGCTCATGAAAAGCTTGCAATTGGATAGGTAAAAAGCTCAAACAAGCCGAGCCTAAATCAGCTCGCCCGAGCTCGAGCCTAAGTTGAGGCTCATTTATTACTCAAGCCCGAGTTTTATATACAAAGCTCGATTGGGCTCGCGAGCCTAGACGATACTAGGATATCTAACACATTAAACATATATAATACGTTATGTATTTGTATTATAGGCGAATTTATTAACTAGCTCAATAACAAATTAACAAGCTTATTAACGAGCTCAAAATAGATATACTACGAGCCGAGCTTTAATTTTTTTCATTGGCGCGTCGTAAAAACGAAGCGGAGCCTGTATAATATACCACAAGCCGAGCTCGAGCTTAAAAAAAGGTTCGAACCGAGCCGAGCTCGAGCTTGAGCTTTAGAAAACTTAAACGAGCCGACCTCGAGCTCTGACAGGCTCGGGCTCGGCTCGTTTCCACCCCTACTTGTGACCAGAGACAATGTGTTTAGAGAAAACGCCACAGGCATGCCTGGAAACATGTCCAGTTTTTCATCGATACTTCAAGGAAAGGTGGGTGCAGAAATGAGAGTGAGAACAAAACAATGATTGTAAATCCCTCGTGCAGCCTCTCAAGTCCCCGACTAATGAAAGCTTAAAAGACATGTAATGTACCACAACAAGAGCATTATAAAAATGCTAACAGAATTCATCACTCTCGACCAGCAATGTGACATGCTCCAACAATGACAAACTACCGATGTTAGACAATCTCATGTTAATATCTCCCTTTCAGAAAAGTATGTTCACTATCATCTTTAGCTTAGTTTTGATTACCTCTAATGTACACTCTATGTTTATATGCATTATCATGGTTTTATACCCTTACAAAAACGTGTTGGGCGTGACAAGTATTATGGTTCTATAATGTGTTATTAGTTGTCAAGCTTATGATGCTTGATTTACTTTGATACAAGTTTATGCGTGGTGCTTGCTATGGCCCTCTTAGCTAGTTGTTTAACCTGAATACATGATTGTCTTGTTCCAATTTTCTTTATGATAATTTCATGTTGAGGACTTGTTGTGTATCTATTCATGGTTAGCCATTATGAATTCATGGTGAAACTGTCTATATTAAATGTGTTATCCTGCCAAGTGTTTTTGGATACATCCACACTTAAGGAATGCACCTACCAATGACATTCACATTTACAGATAATTGCGCTTTTCATTTCATTCCCAAGTTCCTTTATGACGCGAGAAAAATTTAATAAAACATTGGTAATTTATCCTTTCTTGATGTTTTAAACTGAAAAGTATAAAATCAACTAAACGAGCTCATTACATACTAATGAAATTGCTGACAACTTTAAGAAAAGGGAAATTGTTGGTGCAAGTGTAAACAACATTTCGCAAATACTTAAGTTGTACTTTACACCTCTCAAGTTCACATGATAAACAAATGAGCCCCTAATTTCTTTACACCTCTCAAGTAATTATTGTATAGGTGTATGCTTGAGCTTACTGCTCAACACAGCTTGAAAGATATGTGTGTGGGTGGGTGTTTTTTTTTTTTTTTTTTTTTTTTTTTTTGCCTTGTATCATTTATTTCCCAAGAAATTATATTGCTATCACTTATATCCCTATATGTCTCTTAAATCCTCAGCTCCTTGTAATGAAGGTATGACTTTAGAGGATCAGGAAATCACAATATATTTTGAGGTTAACAGTTGACAACAGAGATCACAGTTCTATAGCTTGCGAATCAAAGCCTAGATATTATTGAACCATGTCACAATATACAAGTATCAAACACTACCATTGTATATAGATAATAAAACTCTAGCAAACCTCACAGAACTTATGTAATACCAAAAAGTCTATGGAGTAGTATGTGTGCATCACTTGAAGGAAGTCAGAAACTGCAACTAGCACCAAAATATATCTTTTGTAAGAACGGCCTAAGCAATGCAGCATTTTAGTCTATTATAGTGTCATGGCTGACAAGCACCTAATCAGAGTGTCATTGTGTAATAGCATGCTTTCCATCCAAGTGTGTATAGTCGACAATTCAACATATATTGATAGCATAGCTCTCATCATGTACGAAAATTAGATTTACTAGTCGGTTCCATAGAGTACCAACTATATTTTCATATTTTGCCTATTAAACATTATGTAAAGTAAACATGAATGTTATAAAAAAATTCTCACCTCCAATACATTATAAACCACATAGAGTTTGATCGTTCCTTGGCCCCGAATCATGTGATAAATCAGGCTGATATCTAGGTAGCAAAACATTAAAAAATGTACCACAAAAGGAAATTAGGAACGGACCAGTCAAGACTAAAATGAAAGAACTTATTAAGGACTAGATTCCCTTACTAAACCTGTTTGTTGCAATAAAATAACTCCAGAAGCCAGCATAAGGAAGCAACCAAAGTCCGAAAGCTCCGCTGATGAAAGCATCTTAAACTGCCTGTCAAAAACATAGAAATTATTATGAGCAACATTTAATATTTCTATCTGTCATAACATAATGAATAGCATTATAAGCACATCAATGTCCATTGAGGCAGGACAATACTGACATTTCATTAAGAGGCTTGAAAACAAATAAAATAGATGAATGAGGAACCAAGATTGTTTCACAAGCAGACCATAAGTATAACCTGTCACACCTCATTAGCATATCGAGTAGTTAATACAATGTCAAACAGGATCCCAATTCCCAATGACATCATATATCATATACAAGTAAATTTGTGGCCACTTCACAAGATTAAGATATCATGTTAGTAATTTAAGATTGTTATGATGCTTCAAATTGAAGATGAATTGCTACCACTGTACCAAATCTGCTGGGAGTTAAAAGTTATAGATTGTACCAATGGTGACTGGTTACTATTCTCGCCTTCTCGGTGCAGATATAAATACGCAAAGTTAAAATATCACATGCATTTAATAGTTCCAAGGCGGTTAAATAAATTGTTCAATGCACAGCTATTTGACCTAAAAGATACGACTAACTTAATCTGGTCCATAAAGGCATAAATGCAGTAAAATATCAACCCCAAAGAAAGAAAACTGTAGAAAGTCCTAAGGTTAAAATCGGTGTATACTAAATACCTTTTTAGCTATAAAAGAAGTATACCTTGTTTTCAGAAGCCTCCAAGATGTAGTGAGAAGCCTAATTGGCATGATCGTTAACAGTGACAAGAATGAGTCCAAGCAGACAAAGAAGCCAACATCTATGATCTGCAAAAGAAATGTCATTAATGCTCCCCAATGACTTGCAGACCAAAAATAAATGCCATTGCAAGAAAAAAAAATGTTTCGACAGATACCAATGGCATAGTATCTTTGTTACTTGCATTGCTGCATAGTAACCATGTATTAACAGAGGGTCACAATAAAAATATAACACGCACATATCTGTATAATGTGTGCACATGTGTCCATATGTACACATTCATCTATGTTTGGTGAGAGGCCATAAGAAAAACAGATGTATAATACATTTCTCATGTGAGAGAGCTTTAAAAGGCTATATACTAGTTTTAAGAACCTAGGAAATATGTATTACATTTTCAGATAGGAAACACAGAAACAAACAAAGTCCATGCACAAATTAATATATATGATATTAAAGTTTTCATATAAAGTTAGAGATGAATATAAATTACCAATTCACAACGCCATGGCATTCGAAATATAGTGTCGTATACTCTTTCTCGGTCTTTCTCATTGGCAAGGGTAGTTGTTGTCCTTAATGAATTTCCACCATGCATTTCTTCCATAAAGTATGTAACTGGTGACCTCTCCAATAAAAAATTGTCTGTCACAAATGTAAGTATTACATTTTATAAAAAGACTCCTGTAGTATATATATTCATAATAGTGATATAATTCAATAAAAAAACTAATCATGCTTAAGTTACATGTCCATCACAAGATGCAGTTGATCACAGTAAACAAAATCCAAGAATGTAAAACAAGCAGCTTACAACCTTTATAAAAAAACAGGAAATGACATAAAAAGGAGCCAGTGTTTCAACTTCAAATGATAACTCTATAGAAGCTATTATTACTGTTAAAAGCATAAAAAGCATAATTTTGTACATCTCCAAGAGATTCAAAAGAATATTACCTAATATACACGAATATTAAGCATAGTCATCCTTATCTAAACAATCATGAAACTGCTACGACTTTGAACAGATAATGGGAGCAAACACATCTCAATCTATTAGATGCCTAACATGAAACACATGATTTAAACATGTTATGATATCTATTAGAGTATTAGCTTATCAAAAAAAGCATGAAGGTTCACAATATTAGATTCAGCCATTCAGGAGTGTTAGCCCTTCCTCGACTTCAATGAATGCACTACAGAAAGGTTCTTTAGCAGTTTTATACTAGAAATAACTGAAAATGGTTCAGTAGCCAACTTAAATCAGGAAGCAAACGAAGTATTTATTTATCTTTTTGATTGTGTATGTAGGGTCGTTGAACTAGCATTCAATTTTTGATGTTTCAAATTCATATCAAGCTAAGCAAACCTATCTACATGCTGTTGGTTCTCAACATCAGGACTTCATTACGCATAGTACATATATCTAACTCGGACAATACTATGAAGCATATTAGGGCCTGTTGTTAATAGACTAAAGTTTTGGGTCAGATGACACCAAGGTCCGACCAATCAATCGCCTAACATTGATCTTATGTCATAAAAGTACCAATTAGCAATTTATAAGTAAGAAGTATTCCGAAATACTAATAGACATGCTGGACTCCTAAGACCTACATGCTAAAATTTGCATTTGTGGCTCTATATAAAATCTAGTCGGTTACTGAATAACTCTCTTGACTTGAATAAACCACCAAGATAAGTATAGGGACCAGAGCAGACCAGACCATACCAAGCTCGATGAGACAAATTAGACTCTAAGTTCATCCAGTTACCTCTTCCTTCATGTTTCCACTATTTTCACTTTTTGGGATCGAAAGGCTGGATAAAGTATTTAAGTTTTTAACACCAGTGTAAATCTATGCATACCAAAAGTGTCAGTTCCCCTTTCCAAAATAATTCTAAATCTTAGACCAACAAATCAACAAGCTGTCAAATCTTGTTACAAACTAATTTCTAATTCCGCAAAAGGCAAAACTATGAGTCCTTGTACAACTTCAAGTTCAACTATTTAGGCAATTAACATCAACCATACCACAAATCTAAATATTCAAAACGACTAAAGACAATCAATCAAGAACATATTCAACTTGAAAATGGTTGTGCATATCTAATAAAATGCAAAATTGCAAACCTAACAATACATCCGTTATATAGATTTCCAATTCACTAACATCAAGTTCGCAAATGTATCAAAAAATCAACCACAACCTGTTAGCAAAACAACTTAATATAACTAGATAGAAACAATTTAACATTAAAACGACAAAAATTTCTTACATGTTATAATCATATAAAAAGTTCAGGACGGTTGTAGATCCTAAATGTCGGCTTACGATTTTCCAATTTACTAATTTGCAAAGAATATGAATAAAACGATATAAAATGAAGATAAGTGAAAATACAAAGAAGCTCACAATTAGGATCGTCATCCGGCAACAACTGTCTCCAATCCAAGGACTTATCCTTCTCAAGCATCCTACCAACACAATGCCCATTCATTACGGACTCCGTATCACTGGCTCTAGCACTAGTACTAACATTATCCATCTCCTCCTTCAAATTCAAATCCTCCTTAAAACTAGTCCTCTGCCTCAACTCAGGCATCGAACTAATAACCTCAGCCGCCGCAACCACCTCCTCATAAACAACAGATGATGACGTGGCACCACCACTGGTGCAATTAGTGTTGATAACAAAACTATTCTGATCATCATGATCAAGGTGATTGTTTTTTTTCTTGTTTTTGGAGGGTTTGTGTTTGCGTTTCCGACGTTTTTGGGGGAGGGTTTCGGAGTCGTCCAAAAAGGTTAGGACGTCGAATGAGCCGCCGGATCTTAGGTCTGACATTATGGATTTAGAGTGATGATGTTAGGGTTAGTGATGAGACTCGATTCATTTTACAAGTGTTTGTTTGCGGGAGGGAGAATGACGTCTTGGTTGGTTTGTTTGTTTGTTACATGGTCCCAAAAGTAGCAGTAGTAGGCCCGGGTTGACCCGACCCGAACCCGGAACCCGCTTTATCTGGTCGGGTTAAAAATCTTGTCGGGTTATTTTGACATGAACCCGATAACCTGATAGTATTATCGGGTCGTGTTTGGGTTAGATAATTACTATTATCGGGTTATCGGGTCCACCCGATAAGACCCAAAAAGATGCTAGTTATCTTTGCTGTCATATAGCTTAAGAAATGGTGTGACTATACTGTGTAAAACTTTTATTGTAAAACTGTGTAAAAAATGCTACTCATTTTTAATTACATTTTAGTCTACACTGTGTAAAACTTTTTGGTGACTAAATCTTTTTCTTCATGCAAGTTGTAAACAAAAAGATGTTAGTCATTGGTGCTAACTCTTGTAAAACTTTTATTTGCAAGACCATATTTGATTATTAGAGCATTTACATTGGTAACGCCGGATTGACGTTAAACCAACTTTAACCCGCGTTAAACCAAAGTGAATCGTTGCAACCTCTTGCGTTAAACCGACGTTAACGCCTTGTGTTAACCCCTTAACGTTGAGTTAAGGGTGTGTTATGTAAAAAAAAAAAAAAAAAAAAAAAATCACTTTCCTCCCTAAATGAATGAGTGTTTTTGTAACTTGTTGTTGAGTTAAGGTTGAGTTATGATTAGGGGTGTTTTTTTGTGAGTTAAGGTGAAAAGGTTAAAGCTGATGTGGCACCGTGTTAAACTTTAACTCAAGTTACCATTTGGGAGTGCTCTTAGTGCTAAATGTTGTAACTTTTATATATGCTACTTTTAGTTTATTTGATTCAAATATACTCGTAGTTGACTGCTAACTCTTGTAAAACTCATATTTGACTCGCAAGAAATGAAGAGCTATTAAAAAAATATGAAGATCTTGTCGTAAAATTTTTAAGGTTCATAATGAATTTGTACATGATAAAATTGAAGTGCTTAGCAGATTTTAGTAATTTGCTATGGTTATTAACAAACTGGTCCAAACAAACACAAGATGAATTATTTCTTTGTACCCGATAACCCGAACCACCCGACCCGAATATCACCCGAACCCGATAACCCGATTCCTTATCAGGTCGGGTTGCGACTGAGTTTTTAAAACGCAAAACCTGTAACAACCGTGGTTTTAGCAGACTGATAGTCTTGACTCGGTTGACGTTTGTTTGGTGTGTCCTAGGTGATTTAAGTGATATAGGTGAGTTTTAGCACTAAATCCCTTTGCGTAAATGGTTTTATTGTGATTTTGAAAGTTTGGAATTTGGGAAAGTTCATTTTGATCACCTTTGGTGTAGAAGTGACTTGTGTAGTTTTGGTGTTTTTGTGATTTTTGTGTAACGAGTCTTCGTTCAAGTATTTGAGCATTAGCAAGTTGTGAGGAGTTTATTTTTATGTGTTATACATTTATAAAGGGTGAAAATCTATTTTTGGAAACTTTATTTTTGAAAATGATATTTTTCCGGTTTGTCGTAAAAACTAAGGTTTATCGCGTAAGACGCTAGGATTCGCTACGGGTACTTATAAAATATTAAAAGTATGAGGTTTTGAGTGTAATAAATTAATTTAATAAAAAAATATAAATATATATCCATTATATATAAAAAAAATCGGCTAGAGGGTTTTTAGAGGAAAAAGGAAACCCAATTTGAGTCCAAATATGACTCTTAGGCCCAAGGATTATCCATAATTAATATAAATACAAACCAAACAACCCTCAAACGTTTTTTTATGATTTTGGTCGTTCAAGGGAGGCCAAGGAAGAAGAAAAAATTAGGGTTTATAATTGGAAGCAATAATCAAGAATCAAGGTAAAATTCTTAAAATACATGTTCAATTGTTTGATTAATTATTCAAATTAATGTAATATTAAGTATGATGGATCTAGGGTTTGTAAGTTTCTGTAAATTAATTAATTAAAACATGTTGAGATCAATTAATTATTATATTATGATGATTGGTGAAGAGAATTGAGTGTAAAACACGTTAGTTTATGTGTTAGGGTTTGGACAGAAAACTATGTCTGTAAAGATGTGAGTGTAAATAACAGATGGTGAAGAGTTAAGTCACTAATTTTAGGTCTAAATTGAATTTTAATGAAAGAGTTTTCCAAAAAGTCCAGCCACGATTGATTTCAAGGTCGGAAAGTTGGTCTTTTGATTTTTCTTTGTTAAGGTGTCAAAGCTGTCAAACCGGGACAAAATTTTGGTAAAAGTTTGATAGTGTTTTGTGGTTGTAAAAGTGGTATTTTGACTAGGCCTTCTGGAATAGTTAAGTATTAGGTTATATTAGACTACCACGAAAAGGATTCGCGATAAAAACTTGTGGAAGTATTTTATGTTAATTGAAACTTTTTGGTGTGCGTTCAGATCCGAATTTGAGTAGTTGACAAGTTTGATTTTATTTTGAGTACTTGTGTGTGTTATTGGTCCATGGCCTTCTTG
Organism: Artemisia argyi; assembly: GCA_030686995.1. NCBI lineage: Eukaryota > Viridiplantae > Streptophyta > Magnoliopsida > Asterales > Asteraceae > Artemisia > Artemisia argyi. Next base: position 52,499,441 of record CM060686.1, read on the forward strand.
GATTAGCTTGTATGCTTATGAGAAACCATGGTAAATTTTTGGTGTGAGTTGTTGAGCTTTATTTGTCGTGATTTCATGTGGGCGAATGTACCCAAAAATTCTGCGTTTTCTGATTTTAAGAGTGCAAGGGATTTAGTGAGTGTTAGGTTATGGTGGTGGTTAGTATGGTGTCTAGGAGATCCATGGTGGATCATATGAGTCTTAGACATCTATCCTATGTGTATTACATGGGTTGTAACTTTTAGTTTGACCTTGTGTAATGTGGATTATTTTTGTGTGTTATAGATTGTGAATTGTTTTTGTGGAAGCTGCGGAGTTTAAGGTGAGTTCATGGTCCCATATTTTTAACTTGTTTTAAACTTGGGATGGGAATGATTCTTGTCTTAAATGATTTGAATTACTGTGATTATGTGTATGTATGTTAAAGAACTCGGACTTTTAATGTTATCGTATTTATGCTATATGTGAACGGTAATGATATGATGTGTGATTCTGTGTGGTCCAATTGGGAGGGTGCTTACCTTGTTGCTCGTGCATACGACCTAATTGGAGAGTAGCAGCTCTACTCACTTTTTATTCTGTGTGGTCCGATCGGAGGGTATTAATTTACCTATTTTTTTTGGAGCGGGGGTTACGTTCCGGCCCGGTATGTTGTGAATTTGGATCGGTGGGCACGTTCCACCCGATGGTTACCTTATGTGTGATGTTGCCTTGTGAATGCATGTAGCTTATATGATAATAGTAATTATTTGTCCAGCTATATTTTATAATTACAGTGATTTTGGTTGCCTAGTGTGTTTGAGTCTTAAACCTATGAACCTCACCAACGTTATGTTGACATTTTAAGCATCATTTTCAGGTGAGCTTTCTAAGGCTATGATAGAAGGAAGTGATTAGACGAGACCTTAGTTGCATTGGAAGTGCTTTATATGTGCGTTTGGAGTTTATCATGTTGTTTCCTTTCGGGTATTGTTATGACACTTTGTGTCTATACTTTGCCATTTTTATTGCATGTAGTTATTCTATATATAGACACCATGTGTTGTAATGATATCCATGAAGTTACACCCTCGCCTTTCCGCCCTGGCGAGGTGTGACAAAGCCCGACTCAACCCGACCCGACAAGACTCGATAACACCCCTAGTCCCAACTACCAATGTTCTCTACTCCTCAATTTTTGTCTCACTAATAGATTATGATTTTTTTGAAATCGAATAATCAGATAAACAAAATGTAGTTTTGAAAAATAGTGTTTGAATTTGATGTTGTTGTTTTATATCACAATAATCAGAAAATCAGATTTTAAAGTGACCAAAAGAAACTTTTTTATGTTCAATTAATTTACAAAACATTTTCACATTTTAATTTACAAAAACGTGACACTTACTATGACATTTCATTTTTTTAATTACCGTTTATAATAAAATAAAAAATCTTTTACACAAATAAAAATACGGTGATAAATCTTGACACTCATTCATTTTTCACCTAACTTTTTTCCCCTTCATCCACCAAACATCTTATCTGCTTCTTTACCTTTCATGAATTTTTTTTCAACTCATTCCAAGAAGAAACTCCTATTTTTTTCTTTGGAAAAATACCGCTAAAATGTAGTAAACTTACCACCTTTTGTAATTCTGTGTATAAATTACTAACAAGCTTTCATCGTTAAACTATTATGTGTATCGATGACATCATATACTTGCATCGTTAGTCAATTATACTAACGACCGCTAATAAATAACTTAAAATTTGATTATCTCATCGGGATAATTGTTTGAAAATGTAACGATAAACCCTACCACTACCACTAGGATAAACCCTATAGAGAGACTGCTTCCGGTAGGACCTCCGACCATGTGCGATTGAGAAAAGTTCAAGAAAAAAGAGCGTGAAAGTGCAAAAACAAGTACATGGAAACACATAAAACATACAACATGAAGCAAGCAAACAAGCCATTCACAAAAACCATCATAAAAACTTAGAGAAAAAGTACAAACAAACAAAAAGCATATGCCACAGGAGAAACACATACACAAGGGCAAAAATAGGCATACAAAGCATACAAAAGAACATACAAACATACAAAGCAAATAGGCATAATACCATCAAATGAGTGTGAAAGTGCAAAAACAAGTACAGGGAAACACATACAACATACAACGGGAAGCAAGCAAACAAGCCATTAACAAAAACCATCATATAAACTTAGAGAAAAAGGACAAACAAACAAAAAGCATATGCCACAAGAGAAACACATACACAAGGACAAATAGGCATACAAAACATACAAGCATACAAAGCAAATAGGCATAATACCATCAAAAGAACAAAAATGACAAACACAAATAAAAGTAGACACCGCAAGAGAAAACTGAAAATAGAATAGATAAAGCGCAAAAGAGACCGTGCAAACGAGCAATATATTAGATTCCTGACACATCTCAATCTATTAGATACCTAACATGAAACACATATGATTTAAACATGTTACGATATATATTAGAGTATTGGCTTATGAAGGTTCAATATTAGATTCAGCCATTCAACAGTGATATCAACTTCAATGAACGCCCTACAGAAAGGTTCTTTAGCATTTTTATACTAGAAACAAGTGAATATGGTTCAGTAGCCAACTTAAAATCAGGAAGCAACCGAAGTATTTATTTATCTTTTTGATGGTGTGTAGGGTCCTTGAACTAGCATTCAACTTTTGATGTTTCAAATTCATATCAAGCTAAGCAAAACTATCTACATGTTTTTGGTTCTCAACATCAGGACTTCATTATGCATAGTACATATATCTAAATACTTACATCAACACCTCTTAACGTCTCAAGTATGCTTCAACAAAGTCGTAGATTTTCATCCCGACGTAAATCAATCAAGGTATGGACAAACAAATCTACTACTTGACAAATGATCAAAAGATTATATTTTTCCAAACTTCACATTTTTAGTGTGACAAAATATTTTTTCAAAAATACACTTTAAAAATCATTTTTTGTATTAAAAAGAAATGTTTTATTTTGAAAAATAAGTTTAAAAATCCCAACGACCATTTTCCCCCCCAAATAAACCTTCCATACTAAAGACAAACAAAGGAGCGTTTTTGTCCTACACGGCACCATTAAATAGACTTTAGTGGTGTCGTGCCCCCTGTAACGGCTATTTTCTCTTTGCCTATAAATAGTGGACCATTTTACACTCCCAACTTAATTTTTTCAGCCATTTCTCTCTAGTCTAATCCCTTCTTATTTAGATCACTTTCTTTTATCATTTAGAGAGTCTTAGTTTGTTTTAGAGTGATCCAATCATCCATTCAAGTGATTGTATCAATTCGCATTTTCAGGTTACTATTCATCGTATTTTGGGTCAGTATAGAAACTTGGAACTTTTTCCTAAAAATTACTATTCACTTTTTACTATTCACTTTCACTATTCATTTCCAAAATTTTTATTTCATATTCTCGTAAGTTAAACTATTTTAATGATAATTCGAGAGTTTGACACTCGTCAGATCATTTCTGCAAAAATCACGAAACCGTGTCCGAGATTTACTTTTAGGTTTAAACGTCATTCCAGCATCCCGATATGTCCATAAAACACTATAAACAATAGAAATATGATTTTCTCGCATTTTACGACAATTCCAAAAGTTTTGGAATTTTACGTTTTCCAGTTCAGCGTTTTACGCGAATTACGCGTTTTAGACCCGCGTTTCCAGTTTTAACAGCATTTAAGCAACCCGATGGAACTTACCACTCATTTTATATTTTATTATGACGTATATTGATAAGTTTTAACATATTTATAAGTTTCATATTTTTAGAATACCCGATTTTAAGCTTCAGGACTTAACGACTTACCGTTAGCAATTACGGGACCAAAACTCACTACGTAACTTATATAAGGCCAAGATTCATCCACCTAGTCCCTTCCCCTTTTATATGAACATGTATACCATGGCCTTGGTGGCTTGGTGTGATCCATGGAACCATTAAGCACTCATGTGTTACATTAGGAGCCTTAGAAAGACTTATGGCCTAAAAACTTCCAAGTATGCATCATGTGGTTCATTTTAGACCATAGCTTAGTGCAAACTAACCTCCTTAAGGCACTATAAATCCCCCTCCCCCTATCTTGGTCGTTCATAACATCAAAAACACCAAACTCTCTCCATTTGATTTCCAACTTCAAGTATTACTTGAAGTTTCAAGCTCAAAGTTCACCACATCAAGTCCTTTGCAAATTTTCATCAACTCTTAGCAACCTTTGGTGATTCCTTAAGTTTAAAGCTACTTAAGTAACCAATAGATTAGTACAAGTCCTAAACACATTCACAAGAAGTAGGAGACTTCAAAGGAGTGGAGATTTCTCAAAGTCCTAGTTCCTAGTTCTTGTCCTAGTTTCCCTTTTCATTATGGCCAAAAGTTGTAAGAAAACTTATACTCATCATCCTTACTATGTTTTCATAAGCTCTATATGCTATATATGGTCTTTATATTGTGTTCATGATGTATAAAAACTATTAAAACAAGTTATGGAAACTATATGTTAACCTATGTTAAGAAATCAAGGAAACTAGTGACTTATGTTGAGAACCACGACCAAAATAATATAACAATGATATTAGACACTTACCTACTGTTATAGAGGGTTTTAAAAGGAAAACATAGCAATTTGAATTACCTAAAATGAGTATATGAGTCAAAAGTTATGACTAATAGAAGTTACCAAAACTTTGCGGCAAAACTGTCCCAAAAGTTTCTGTGACAGAACTAAAATACGCAAAAAGAAGCTTTTCTGCTCCGTTTCATCAAAAAGTTAAAACACTAAAGTTGTCCGGAATGATGTTTTCTTCAAAAACTCAAGTGCACGGGTCCAGAAAACCCATAATGAATAATATTTTCTTCAAATTCTTAACAGCCCTTTTAAATACCCAAATGACTATATAATGGTTATGGTTAAGTAAAACCAAGAGATCTAATGACCTTAAAGCTAAGACCACAACCATGGCTAAGGCCAAGGATGAGTCTCAAGACCATGGTAGCAATGACCAAAGCCACGGCAAGGCCACGGCTAAAGACCTTATGGATTTCTAAGTCAAAAACATAAACTAAAGAGTTAATTGTAACATAATCATCCAATTTGGATCTACTCCATCAAAATGACCATGAAACTTTGCAAGTAATATTTATTCTAGACTTAAGAAACTCATTGGAATAACAATCTTCATTTAAAATAAACTTTCCTAAGTTTATTCAATTATTTGGACATGTAACTTTTCGGATCAAAAACTTATATATTTTTATCAAATACTACAACACTAGGGAGCTTCATGTGAGGGGTTTCATTTGGGTAAACGGATCGACGAGTTGCTGGATTTACGAATTAAAGTGTCCTAGCTCCTTGATGAGGCGAAAAATGAACCGTTTTTAGGGGGTCATTTAAGCCCGGAATTGAATTTATTTGATCAAATATTGCCCTAAATCTTTCCTTTTGTGATTTTAGGTACTTTGGGAGTGAATTCTAGAAAAGAAAGCATTTTGGACATTTTTGTAGCATGAAAGTGAAGAAAACGACAAAGACTTAATTTTCCATGTTGAGAACAGTACCTGACGGCGTCAAGAAAAAAATGTGACGGCGTCAAGAGTAAAATCCGTGACGACCCAGAGAAAACCTGAAGGCGTCAAGAGAAGGGCGTTAAGAGTTAATATGGTGACGGCCTGCATAAGGAATACACATGACGGCGTCAAACCCAGATCTAGGCAGTCCGAGAAATTATTTGGCGGCGAGATGACGGCGTCAGAAATTTGTTCTTGACGCCGTCACCCCACATAATCGATATATACTTTTCTATTTTTCATTCATTAGAGGAGGAACTTGTGTGGAGAATTCTAAGGCCGAACCCTAATAACCCTAGGTCGTTTTTTACAGTATTTTCAAGGGTTTTCACCCCTTGAAACCTTTCATGTTCAATTGAGATAAGTCTCCTTTCAATTCATTCAATATGTCTATGTGTTGTTTGAATATATCTTATGATTTTCTTGATTTTAACATGCTAGGCTAGATCTTTCATGTGTTTGCTTAGATGTAATGAAACCTAGATGTTGATTATATGTTGATTGCTTGTTTATAGTTGTAATAGATGAATGATTTCAATGTTAGGCTTAAGAAAACTGGCAGATCTCCATTGTGTAACTTGCTTGAACGTCTTAAGAAACATGAACCGATGTGTACTAGGGTTTATTGGTTGTATTTAATGCATGAGCAAATTCTAGTGATCCCATGTTAGGAGCTTCTTAGACGGCTCAACATAGGAGTGAAGTAGGCGCTTATAGGATTGGGGAAGTAAGTACGCCACCCCATGAATGGTATTAAGGAATACAATCCGTCATCCACGCAACTTTAACAAGTAATTAACCTGTGAAAGAAATCTAGGGAGTAATGAAATCTAAGTAAACACAATTCTCCCATATATTGCTCACACCTCTAGTTTAAATTTAGTTTATTTTCATTTTTAGTATTTTATTTTGATTGCATCTTTAGTAATTGGGTTAGTTGACTAGCAACTAATTCCGCCCAACTCCTTCAAACCCGAGATTTTTATTTGCTTTTATAAAAACTAAAAAAATACAAAAAGAATCATCCCTCATCTCTAGACCTAGTCTTTAGGTTTTCTAATCCTAGCGACACTATTCCTAGCTGAACGATCAATCCCCCGGTACTTGTCATTATACTATACTACATCGATCAGGTACACTGCCTGGTGGGGGTTGTAAGCTTCTCGAGATCCCTCGAGAGGTAAAGCCTGGTGCAATCCCTACGCATCAAGTTTTTGGCACCGCAGCCCGGGGAATAGTTATTGTCTAGGTTAGAATCTTTTTTTATTATGTCTACTTGCTAGATTCCTTTCTAGTAAGATTTTATTTTTATTTTTTAGGTTCTCTTTAGTCTATCTTATTTCTTCGTGTTTTTGTTCGTAACTCTTCGCCATCCGACATCATGGACGATGGTAACATCTTTGAACCCTTCATCCCACTACAACAAGACCACCTACAAAACCCACCACTAGCTAACCAACCTCTTAGGCCCCGAACCCTAGGAGAGTACTCCCGACCTAGCCACCAAGGCTACCGAAATACCATTGAGCTCACCCAATGAGCCAATGTGTCTCCCTTGCGATCCGACACCATCCGATTGGTGCAAAGCGGATGTGCATTCCATGGACTTCGTTCCTAATATCCAAATCAACATCTCAAGGACTTCCTTAAAATCGTAGATTCTATAGACCTTGATGTTACAACTAGAGAGTCAACCCGATTACGCCTATTCCAATTCTCTCTACGTGATCAAGCTAGTCAATGGCTTGAACGTTTCCCCGCGGGATCCATCACCTCATGGGATGATCTCACCACTCACTTCCTTACCCAATTCTTCCCACCGGGGAAGACTGCGATGCTTAGAAATGACATTTTGATGTTTCAACAACATCAAGGTGAAACCTTTTACGAAGCATGGACTCGATACAAAGACCTACCTCTAAAATTCCCTCATCATGGCATCGAACCATGGCTCCAGATTCAAATCTTTTTCGATAAAGTTAACTATCAAACGAGAAGGGCTATAGATTACGCAGCCAAGGGCAGGTTAAACAGACTTAGCATTGATGAATGCTGGAAAGTTCTTGAGGAGTTGGCACAGTACGAAGAAGAAGGATGGGAGGACCCGATGTTTTCAAGTAAGGGAAAACTTGATTACGCACACGCCACCCAAGAACAATTATTGGGAAATATCGAGAAGCAGGTAAAAGAATTAATGAGAGATGAAATACCTGCTGCTGAAACCGCAAGGAATCCTAATATACGTAGGAAAGCGGTTATCAAGCATAATTTTCCTGAACGTTCACGACAAGAGGAGTTCGAAGGGATAATGGTAACCTTCATGAATAATCAGGAAAAACAAATCCGGCACTTAGAAGAACGCATGGAAAGCACTCGCAATGCTTTTATGGATTTAGCAGACAAATTTATATCAAGGATTAAAGAGAAGATTAAGGAAAAATCCGCACCAAGAAAAATCGAAAAAAATCTTTGAGGTTCCAACCCCTTTGGTGTTTGACCAAGAGGATAACGAGAAATCCTTTTCAAGTGCTTCGCCGTCAATCACCTCCTACTTTTGTGACCATCCTCAGGAAGAGAAGAATTCGCAATTTCATAATATTTTCGTTGGATGCTTGCAAACCACGCTCCCAAATTTGTGCAAGAGACGTTCCTTTGGTTTTAAACCCGGTGTGAAGAGGTTGCACCTCAAAAACACCACAGCTTTGATACCCTCTATGGAGCAATACCTCTTTGTACCCACCGTTGACCAATGCGAAGGTTACAACTTAACTAAAACCTCACCCACCCCTTTCTACAACCACACCTCTTTCCGTGACAGTAATGAAACGTTCGACCCTGGTGGACTTCACTAATGGGATAGCTACTCATAGTTTTTACTTGAGTTCAGCTATTCACACTAGTGCAGGGACTGAATGTGGAATTACCACTTTTTATTCCTGATGCGGGCATCTGACGACGTCAGATGTTAACTCTTGACGCCATCACCTCGCTATCTCAGCAATAATAACCCAAACTCCATCACTTTCAAATCATACCCCACAAATTACACCCAAATTGCTGCTCCACCTCCGAGTCTCCATCATCCAATCCGACATCTTCCGTGACAAATCTCCACTTGGTAAGTAGTTTTTCTTCACTCTTTTTCGTTCAATTGTCCTTAGGTTCAACCAATTTTAAAAACCCCCATCATCCGAAACCCATTTTTGACCCATCTTTGATAAATCGTAATGCCTTCCCTTTGATGATTAGTAATCATGAGGTTACCATTAGATGATGTTGTTCTACTTAAATCATGCGTTAATTAAGGAAAAATCTTTCACACCACGGATTTTTTTGACCCCCACCCATGTTTTCTGCATAAAGGAGTGTTTGGGTAATGGGTTTAGAGTTTGAAAATTGATTTTTCCCTCGTAATTGCATGGTTCGATTTCTGCTGGGTCTGACGGCGTCAGGATCTCCTTCCTGACGGCGTCAGGTGTGTCTGACAGCATGAGCCAAAAAAATTCTCATTCTAATCGTTTTCGTCCACTCTATCTTTTTCCAGGAAAATGAGCAAGCGATCACGACAACACCGTGGCAGCTCCTCTAGGTCCCAACAAGTTAACTATGGGGAAATGGTCCACAGTTGGGGTGAGTTTGACAATGACGCCGCTACAACTAAGTACGCGGAGCTTGTTAATCACCACATTGATGCTGGTGCTGTGATTGATTGGGAGTTTCTGAGATCCCAAGGTCTGGAGGCTGAGTTTTTGGGGAGGATCCAAACTGATGGGTTTACGGGTCCTTAATGGGAGAGATTGTTCAGGATGAGGGAGACTGTGTATAGTGAGCTGGTTAGGGAATTCTTTGCGACTTTTCACTTTGATTTGGCGGAGGCCAGGACGGATATGGGGGTTACCACTATTTACTTTAGGTTAGGGGGAGGTTTGATCATGTTCGATTACTGAGTTTGGGTGGAGGATTGGTTTGTACACTAGGGAGGAGGCTGTTGAGGGAGGTTTTATGCAGAGGTTATTGTATGGGGAGACTGTGAGGAACGAGATGAGGTGTGCCACTTTTTGGCCGAGTATTGGGAACGGGGTGTACACCTCGACTACTTGGGCAACCTCAATAAGGGACCCCATGATCAGGTTAGCCCACAGGTGCATCACATACAGCTTGTCGGGGCGTCATGGCACCACTCACCGTGTCACTGCTTCAGATCTTTTCTACCTGTATACCATCTTTTCAGCGGGTGTTTATTGCAACATCCCATTTTGGGTAGCCAGTTATTTGAAGACCAGTATGGGGGAGAGGGATATTGACAAGGTGTATGGGGGATGCTCGTGACCCGGTTGGCTCGATCTTATGGGCTGCTTGTTCCCCAGATCATGGGATACTTGAGCGACTGCAGGGCTTGTAGGGTGGTGAGGGCTAAATCCCTCAGGCAGATGAGCATCGTGATGCAGCTGGTGGATGGGTCCTATACCTGGTACATGGCAGGAGGACCTGATGGTGCTGAGGATGATGATGATGATGATGAGGGAGCGTCCCAGCAGCATCAGTTCAGGGATTATGAGGTTGGGTCTGCTGATTACAACCGACACATGAGTCGGGGAGACTGGCAGGCACACCAGGGGGCCTGGATGGGTCAGGTGGACGCATGGCGGACCACCACTGACAAGCGCTTTGATTGGATGTATGATCATACCATCCGCCAGATGCAGCACCTCTCCACCCGTGATCAGATCGAGCCCTAGCTGCAGATTGACCCATTCCCCGGTCGTGAGATGGACTACCCTCCCTACGGGTACACTGGGCACCTCCCTCCTGGTTATGACTACCGTTATGGTCCCCCTCCCCAATGATCTGTCTTGATGTCTGTTATGTTTGAACAATTTATTGATGGTGATGTAATTTGAAACAATTTGAATTGTAATAGTTTAGGTTATGGCCTTTGTTGGCCTTGGATGATTTTTATTTTTATCTTTATGCTTACGTTAATTAGTAATAATAGGTAGTGTTTATGGTCTCATTCTTCATTTTGTGTGATTTTTATTTGCTTCCGTATGCATGCTTTATTTTTATTGTTGGTAGATCATGTTTCAAAACTAAAATAGTGAAAATACTTTACCTTGTTGTTTGGCCTAGTCTTAACTTCATCCAAAGGTATTTTGCAAAAGATAAGTGTGAGGGGAAACCCAAATATGTTTTTAAGAAACAAAACCGATCATGATTCTCCACAATATTAAGTGAACATGTATATTCGTATTTGTTAGAGTCAAATGCTTGTATCGAGTCATAATGAGGTTTTGCAGGATTTTCCAGGAAGTAGGACGAAGTTTTTCCAGAAATTTTCCGGAAACTTAACATAAGAATTTTTGCAGGTCACTTCTGATGGCGTCAGGAAGAAATTCCTGACGGCGTCACGTGTAAAATTCTGGAAATTTTACCAGTTTTGTTTTTCTAACGGAATCTTAAAGTTTTTGTTGAATCATTAGTTTTATAATCTCCAGGAAATCTGCAAACATCATTCCACAAGCATTATATCTTATTCTGTTTTCTAGGATTTGTTAGCATATGTAGATTGCCGCCGATTTTATGCGAGGTTGCCTTGTCTGTTTTCTCAGGTTTTACAGGTTATGTATGACAAGAAGATGATTTATATTCTGGAAGGGAAGCTTTGATTGTTCATTTGCATGGAGGAAGATCTAACCTGACCACCTTATTATCCATACCGAGCGAATCAGGGGAGTATTTGATTTAATTCGTTTTACTTATTTCACTTTTACATTCTTTACTTGAACATTGGGGACAATGTTCATCCTAAGTGTAAGGGGATGGTAAAATGATGATACCTTACAGATACACTTTCACTTGAGTTTGTTTGTTTGATGGTAGATGTGTAATAAAACTATGAGAAATACTTGTTAGTGCAATTTTAGCGCCAAAATTAAAATTTTTTACAACATTTAGGAGTGAAACTTTAGCCATAGCAAGCGTCTCATGGATAGGAGATTGTATGACTAGCACAAAACCGTACTATTCAGAAAAATTTTCACCCAAATATGTGAGGTTCGCCTTTAGATTTGATAGGAAAAGCATTTACTATTAGTGCTTATGAGTGTACCGGTAGCATTTAGATTCTAGAACTTGCGTTAGTGATGCATCCCGAGACCGCTAGTGAGACTACATTCGTGTGGTAGAATTTACTACATGATAAGAGGCATTAGGATCACCCTTGTGTTAAACCCGTATCATAATTACTTGACAATTTAAGTCATATTACTTGGCTAGTTAAGTCAACTAATTTTTCCCACACCCTTAGCGGTGTACTCATTTTTAGTACACGAAACCCCTAGTACACCCCTCCGAGCCTATCTTTTCGTTTCTAACTTTAAGCATTTTACTTAAAGGAAGAATTTGTTACACCCCACTTAAATGTACAACCAAATCGCCTTAGCCTTCCGTGTATGCACTCATCTTTAGTGCATTATTGTTATTTGTTTAAACCTTTAGTTAATTATCTAATTGATTACATGGTTGCTAAGTCGAGTCATATCCTTGTACATATTGTTTTGGAACGATTGGGACTCATGGGCAAAGTACTTATTTTATGGAGTAATGGGGAAGAACATCATATTATTACCCCCCGTATGTGCGCTAATCTTAAAAGTACTCCAAGTGTTTTGATTATCTTAATTCGAGTCATTAGATTAGTTTATTGTAAAGTACGTAAAAATTAAGTGTAAGGGGAATGTTCATTCCCTATGATGTATTATTTTGGATGGTAGGGTAAGAGTGTATGCAAAAAAAAAAAAAAAAAAAAAAAAAAAATCGAAAAAATAGAAAAAGAAAAGAGAAAAAACATACGGACTACCATCCCGTTTCATTCTATGTTTATTGTATGTTTTTGTTATTTTTCATTTATTAGCTTAAGTCGAGTCTAGTCTTGGCTTAGCAACGCCATATTGTACATGTAATTAACCAAGATTGTTAACTCGCCACCAGTAAAGACTGCCTATATCCAACAAAACCGTGTATTCCATATCCCTACACCTAACGTTACAACCCTTTTTAAAAGACCTCTTTGATAGTTTATCCTAGGTGCTTACGCCATGTGGTGGAGGTTTGATCATTTCCCAAGCCTATGGTGATCTATTTTGCTATGACAGGTAGTGAGAGATGTTTTCCATTTCCATATTGTGATATTACTTTATTACACCCGAGAGATGTGAGTATCTAAACACTATTTGTGAGGTGCTAGTATATGACCTCCGTGCTTGTCTTTGGTTTTTAGTGGAATGATTATTTGTTGTAATTACTTTTATATTAGTGTTAAATGACCCCTAACTTGTATTTTGATTAGAATAAAAGCGCATTTGCTTGAGGACAAGCAAATCTCAAGTGTAAGGGTATATGATGAGGCGAAAAATGAACCGTTTTTAGGGGTCATTTAAGCCCGGAATTGAATTTATTTGATCAAATATTGCCCTAAATCGTTCCTTTTGTGATTTTAGGTACTTTGGGAGTGAATTCTGGAAAAGGAAGCATTTTGGACATTTTTGGAGCATAAAAGTGAAGAAAACGGCAAAGACTTAATTTTCCATGCTGAGAACAGTACCTGACGGCGTCAAGAAGAAAAATGTGACGGCGTCAAGAGTAAAATCCGTGACGACCCAGAGAAAACCTGAAGGCGTCCAGAGAAGGGCGTCAAGAGTTAATATGGTGACGGCCTGCATAAGGAATACACATGACGGTGTCAAACCCAGATCTAGGCAGTCCGAGAAATTATTTGGCGGCGAGATGACGGCGTCATAAATTTGTTCTTGACGCCGTCACCCCACAGAATCTATATATACTTTTCTATTTTTCATTCATTAGAGGAGGAACTTATGTGGAGAATTCTAAGGCCGAACCCTAATAACCCTAGGTCGTTTTTTACAGTATTTTCAAGGGTTTTCACCCCTTGAAACCTTTCATGTTCAATTGAGATAAGTCTCCTTTCAATTCATTCAATATATCTATGTGTTGTTTGAATATATCTTATGCTTTTCTTGATTTTATCATGCTAGGCTAGATCTTTCATGTGTTTGCTTAGATGTAATGAAACCTAGATGTTGATTATATGTTGATTGCTTGTTTATAGTTGTAATGGATGAATGATTTCAATTTTAGGCTTAAGAAAACTGGCAGATCTCCATTGTGTAACTTGCTTGAACGTCTTAAGAAACATGAACTAATGTGTACTAGGTTTTATTGGTTGTATTTAATGCATGAGCAAATTCTAGTGATTCCATGTTAGGAGCTTCTTAGCCGGCTCGACATAGGAGTGAAGTAGGCGCTTATAGGATTGGGGAAGTAAGTACGCCACCCCGTGAATGGTATTAAGGAATATAATCCGTCATCCACGCAACTGTAACAAGTAATTAACCTGTGAAAGATATCTAGGGAGTAATGAAATCTAAGTAAACACAATGCTCCCATATATTGCTCACACCTCTAGTTTAAATTTAGTTTATTTTCATTTTTAGTATTTTATTTTGATTGCATCTTTAGTAATTGGGTTAGTTGACTAGCAACTAATTCCACCCAACTCCTTCAAACCCGAGATTTTTATTTGCTTTTATAAAAACTAAAAAAATACAAAAAGAATCATCCCTCATCTCTAGACCTAGTCTTTAGGTTTTCTAATCCTAGCAACACTATTCCTAGCTGAACGATCAATCCCCCGGTACTTGTCATTATACTATACTATATCGATCAGGTACACTGCCTGGTGGGGGTTGTAAGCTCTCGAGATCCCTCGAGAGGTAAAGCCTGGTGCAATCCCTACGCATCACTCCTTGAACGTTTACTGCGTGGCCTCTGAATTATGTCGGCCCGAACGGTAGTAAGCGATATACAAACTATACATGTTTCATAAACCATTTTTATTCAAAGACTTACACTTTATACTAAGTACTACATCATGGACTAAATGCAAGACATATATAGGCAATTCTTCATATTCTTTGATATTACTCCAAACTTAAGTCTCAACATTCTATTATAGGTTACTCATAGAGACCTTCGCGATTCGACCATCATTTTTACTACTTACTACATAACTCACGGTGAGTTCATAGCCCCACTTTTCATTACTTAATTGTTTTACAAACCCTTTGGGGGAATACATGCTATTATTTTTCAACCGAACACAATGCTTTTCAACTGTATGCTTGCCTGATTGTTTTATTACCACTAAGGCACTAAGTACCATCCTTGCTAATCCAATATCCCTTATCATGAACCATTTAATCACTAGTAATAGTGAGCGCGAGTATTGTGAATAGGCCTATTGGGATTGACGAATCCCATTTGTATTGACTAAGTTCAAAAAAATGCACTATATTTGAGATTTAGGTATGACAGCAAAGTACCTACCGGGATAACTCCGCCGATTGATATTGGTACCCATTAGTGTTTTGGTGTCATGAGCTTAGTATAATAATATATGTTTTGTTTTCCAACCATTGGTGTGAGTCTAATTAACTCACACTACCAACATATTGTGTTCAACCATTTAATAAACTCTATGAATTTCACTCAACCTTTGTGTTGACAGTTTAAGCATGTATTTCAGGTCCAAGATGTTAGAGGCTGACACGGAGGAGCACAGATATTCAAGAGGGCTATAAATTTTATTATCATTCGAAAACTCAGTTAATGTAAATTGTAAACATGGAACCATCTGGGACCTCATTTTCTAATCTCTGATATTTATATAATTTGAATGATAAATCTTTTAAAACGACTCAATTAGAGATCGTTTTCTATTATTATGACTGTTGTGCCGTCGAGTAACACCCAGTTTGAATTCCGCTGCATCATTGAATTGGGGGTGTTACAGTGATCACCTTCATTCCTCTCTTAGTCCAAGAGAAGAACACTGATGTGCAGGGATTGCACCAAGCTTTACCTCTCGAGGGATCTCGAGAAGCTTACAACCCCCACCAGGCAGTGTACCTGATCGTTTTAGTATAGTATAGTGACAAGTACCGGGGGATTGATCGTTCAGCTAGGAATAGTGTCGCTAGGATTAGAAAACCTAAAGATTAAGTCTAGAGATGAGGGATGATTCTTTTTGTATTTTTATATTTTTTAGAAAGCAAGTAAAAATCTCGGGTTTGAAGGATTTGGGCGGAATTAGTTGCTAGTCAACTAACCCAATACTAAGATGCAATCAAAATAAAATACTAAAAATGAAATTAAACTAATTATACTAAAGTTGTGAGCAATAAGTGGAGAAATGTGTTTACTTAGATTTCACTACTCCCTAGATATCTTTTACACGTTAATTACTTGTTATAGTTGCGTGGATGACAGATTGTATTCCTTAATACCATTCATGGGGTGGCGTACTTAACTCCCCAATCCTATGAGTGCCTACTTCACTCCTATGTCGAGCCGGCTAAGAAGCTCCTAACATGGGATCATTAGAATTTACTCATGCATTAAATACAACCAATAAAACCTAGTACACATCGGTTCATGCTTCCTAAGACGTTCAAGCATGTTACCAATTGGAGATCTGCCAGTTTTCTTAAGCCTAACATTGAAATCATTCATCCAATACAACCATAAACAAGTAATCAACACATAATTAACATCTAGGTTTCATTAGATCCAAGCAAACACAAGATAGATCTAGCCTAACATGGTGGAATCAAGACAAGCACAAGTTATAGACAACCAACACATAGACATATTGATTGAATTAAAAGAATACTTATCTCAATAGCACATGTAAGCATTCAAGGGCTGAAAACCCTTGAAAAAGCTGTAAAATACGTATATGGTTCGGCCTTAGGGTTTCTCCAAACTTCTTCCTCTTTAATGAATGAAAATTAGAAAACTATATATAGATATTAGAGGCTGACGGCGTCAAGAACAACCTTGTGACGCCGTCATCTCGCCGCCAAAATAATCCTCGGACTGCTTTGATCTACATTTGACGCCGTCATGTAGTCCACTTTTGCAGGCCGTCACACATTTAACTCTTGACGCTCTACTTTGTGACACCTTCATTTCTGTACTGGGTCGTCATGATCTTTACTCTTGACGCCGTCAGGAAAGTCTTCTTGACGCCGTCAAACACTGTTCCCAGCATGGAAAATTAAGTCTTTGGCGTTTTCTTCACTTTTATGCTCCAAAAACGTCCGAATTGCTTCCTTTTCCAGATTTCACTCCTAAAGTACCTAAAATCTCAAAAGGAACGATTTAGGGCAATATTTGATCAAATAAATTCAATTCCGGGCTTAAATGACCCCCTAAAAGTGGTTCATTTTTCGCCTCATCAAACACAAAGTATCAAGAAGATACAAAGTGTTGGAGTCATTGAGTAGTGCACTTGCATTACTTGTTGTAAGCTTGTTGTATCTTGATATACATCAAGTAGTCATCATCTTTTGTTTAGTCTTGTGAGTATGGATCATTGTGATCTTATTGAGATCTTGGAGATCTCTTGTAGCTAGTGAGCTTGTGTGTTGATCAAGTGGATCAAGGGTAGATCGGGTAGATCGTGTATGTCGTGCTGATGGTGTGATTAGTAAGGATCGGGTAGATCGTGAGTAGATTGGGTAGATCGAGTATAGATCATGTGGATCTTGTAGCTTGTGTGATTTGTCAGGATCAGGTAGATCGTGGTAGATTGGTACTAGCTAAGATTAGTACTTGACATTTAGCTTAGTGTCGGAAAATAATGTAAACGACGTTGTATGGTTTTCTCCGCCAAGAAGGAGCTTGTTGATTAGTGAAGTAACTCTCGAGTTGGGTACTCGGGGAGTGGAGTAGGGCAAAGAGGAGCTTCGTGACCGAACCCCTATAAATCGTCGTGTCTGGGTTTGCGTTTTCTTTACCTATCTCTTTACGTTTATTTTTGCATTTACCGCTTTACACTTATACTTTGCATTGCATTTATATTTGTGTTGCTCGTTGCTTATATTATGTTAGTAGTGTTTGTGTCATGGCATATTATTACTAATATGTCTATGTGTGTGTTAATGTGACATGCCTTACTTGTTGATTTTTATTATCTCTAGTTCTTGTAAGACTAGTGTTGACACTTTTCATATTATGTCTCACTTGATCGGGTGTTTGATACACAATTTTTTAAGTTTTTAAATGGAAACGTATTCACCCCCTCTACGGTTTCCACATGTTGTTTGTCCCAACAATATCAGTTTTATAAACAAGTAATGAAAAAGTTTAAGTACAACACACAATTTAAATTGTGATTCAATATTTCTTATTAATTTCCCACCCTTTATTTAGTGTTTGTTTTTATACATTTTTTAGTGGATAAAGTTTTTGATTATTGTGAGTAAATTGTTTCAATTTTAACTTTCTATTAACTATTGAGATGACTTCATTTTTGTTACTTGGCAAAATCGAGGTCTCTTTTATTTACACAACTATTTCTTTTTCAAAGATTTAATTGTCCATTTTATATATGTAAGAGATATTATTTCCCCTATCAATTTTGTCAACAAGGTGCGTGACTTGTTCTCATAATGAAAGTAAAGCGTTTTATGCGAACTATATCTTACTTTGGTAACATACATATAACCACTCCTTAATAGATCACTATGCCGTGTTACTTTTATAAATAACATATTTAATAATTACTACTCTACATAAACTAATGTAAGCAAGTGATAATAAGATCGTTTATTATGAAAAATTACATCATCAATCTTCTCTGCTGTTAGAAAAAAACCTCATCAATCTCCTTCTTTTTTATTTTACTAGCACCTCTAAGTTCGTGATGGCGTAGTCCAAAATATGACATTATGTCATGTACTTTAAGCACGAGCATGTGGTCATAATCTGACGGATTATTGCATTAAAGTTCATTCCATCCCGCTATTACCAACAAGACAAAAAATCGAATACATAATCTCTATTTTTGATGGTTGGAAAAATCGTTATATGATAATATGTGTGTTTTTAATTATACTAAAATGAGGATAAATTAATTTCAGATTTGATGGAGAGAAAAAGTATCACTAACAATTTTACGGTGAGTAAATTAAAGAAAAGATTCTATGACAAATGATAATGCTACACATAGATGAAACTGAATGAAATGAACAATGTAACACGTTCTTTGTTTAGATAAGACACACTAAACTAGGGATGAGCAGTGGGTCAAACCCGACCCAAAAACCGAATAAGAGTAAAACGTGAACCGAGAACCGAACCGAGTAAAAGCTATCGAAATCGAATAAGATCGGATCGGCTAGGGTCGGCTCGGTTTATCCATTTCGAACCGAATAACTGTGTTTTGACCTGAATTGAAAGAACCTACGATGACCTACGACCAAGGTTCTGTGACCTTCCGATGACCTACGACCAAGGTTCCGTGACCCTCCGATGACCTACGACCAAGGTTCCGTGACCCTTCGATGACCACCCCTTAGGGGGAGATTGTTAGCATCAAAGAATTATATAGAAAAGTGATAGTCATTCTCATATTAGGAACTTTGTCTTTGTGTCGTTAAAGTATGTAATTGTCTAAGATAGTTGGGCATTGGACTTGGTAATCCTAATGTAGGCTTTTTACCTTTATAAAGTTCATAAGAAGTTTTATTCAAAAATGGTCTAATTAGGACTCGATTTAAAATGTACGTTGATGTGTCAACGGATGTATCCGAACTTATTAGAGTAGAATCATAAAAGAATGAACTACCTAATCATCTTTGCAATATAAATACTCACTGTTAAAACATTACAAGAATAACACCGTTTCACTGTTACAACGGTAACCTGACAACGGTAACCTGTTATCGTTTCTTTTTCTTTCCTTTTCTTATACCAGGTATATATACTAGGTATGGAACCCTAGATCTGATTCGTTGTCGTTCGTTATTATTTAATAAAACCAAAATAATTATACAAAATCGAAAACTGAACTAACGTCTCGGTCAATTTGTCGTCGGTTTCCAGATGATTTTGCTCAGCCTTACACTAAACGAGTGAAGATATCATGGAACTGTTTGGGCCGAATGATAGACAAAGCCCAAGAGGGTCTAACTTTCAACAAAGTCAAAGCCCATAACCACCTACATTTCAAAACACTGAATAATCCTACCTGGCAACCTTTGATTGGCTCAATTGATGTGGCAACTCGCAACAAAAAGTAAACCTTGTATGTATAGTTGACAAATATTCATTCTTTCTTGTCTCGAAAATATCGGATCTTCAAACACAAAGCAGCAGTTTCTCAACAATTAATCTCTTCAACTAAAGGTTAGTTAATTTGAATACTTTCGTTATACAACAGATCTATTAATAGGGGCAACAGGTCGGTTGATTTTAATCTTTTCAAATAGAT
The DNA here is from genome assembly GCA_030686995.1 of Artemisia argyi. Classification (NCBI taxonomy): domain Eukaryota; kingdom Viridiplantae; phylum Streptophyta; class Magnoliopsida; order Asterales; family Asteraceae; genus Artemisia; species Artemisia argyi. The sequence goes on from CM060686.1 coordinate 52,519,424, forward strand.
CTGTTTGTTTAAGCTTATATGTGGGCTTATTAGCTTATTTGATTTCGCCTTATGTTTCATAAGCATCAATTTTCCGGCTTTTATTTTGAGACTTGTGGGCTTATATTATAATATAAGTTTATTATGATATAATAAAGTTATATAAGCCCACAAGTCTCAAAATAAGCCGAAAAATTGGGGCTTATAAAATATAAGCCGAAATCAAATAAGCTCATAAGCCCACATATAAGCTTAAACAAACACCCCCTAAGTTGGATTTTCTGATCCATAAAATTTACTCTTTTTGGTACACAGAATGGCTTTGAATGGGGGAGCTCCACAAAGAGGAAGTGCAGCAGCAGCTGCAGCCAACTTACGAAGGAGAAGGACTGGTGGTGGAACTGGAGGGGCATCAGGTGGGACTGCAGGGAACATGCTCCAATTCTACACAGATGATGCACCTGGATTGAAGATATCTCCAAATGTCGTTCTTGTCATGAGCATTGGTTTCATTGCTTTTGTTGCTGTACTTCACGTCGTCGGTAAGCTCTACCTCGTCCGTAAGGACTAAGAGCAGTAGTATCATAGTCTAGTGACTTTTGTTTGGTTAAGAAGAGATAATGTTTTCTTTTGTTGAAATATTATGCTATATCTTTTATAAATTTTTTTGATTATGGTTGAGGTGGATGTATGATCACTATAAGTAAAATGATGGATAACTGTGTTTAGTCGAGATTTATTTGCCACCCTTACGTATATGTGGTTGGACCATTAGAGTGGCATTTGAATTCATAGCCTGTGTAGTTGCAAAAGATCTTGATATCTATATCTTAACTGTGGCCATGAAAGGCCATAGTTTAAGACTTACAAAACAAAGGTTCGATGGCAAAAGTAGAGTGTGATTTGTGATCGCATTCATTGATTGTGTGTATTGATGTGGATTAAGTTTTAACTAAATTATCCAAACCATTTAATTATGCCCACAGTTAAATTTTCAAAAGCAATCCTTATGTGAAACCTAATAACCTATTGCTGTACTCTATTCAATATTTTCATTTGTGTTGATTGAGTTTGAGCTTGGAATGAAAATTATTTTGAGAGATTGTATTAAGAAAGGGCTCAACCTTGATTATATAACTTCGTGCGAGGTAAAACAACTACAAAATTGAACTAATCATATAATGTAACATCTGAATCCAATCTTGATTCAAGTTCTTGAGGAGCACAGGCCCCAAATTTGTTTACCTAGAGTTTAATGATATGTTTAGCTGATACCAATGAGTCATGATAGAAGAGGCTTCAAAGATTTAGCTATGATTGCTTTTGATCAACCACTTTTTGGAAGGCGGAAAACAATTAGATATCGTTGCTTGTAATCAACCACTTTTAATCATTAAATCCAACACAAACTTGATATCATGATATACCGAGAAAAATTTGTTTTCAAAGTATATTAAACATCATAGGACACTGCGAATATGCGATAACTAAAGATGATATCAAGGCGATGAAGAATATTAGAGGTAACGCAATCGGATGGAGTTGCATGACAATCAAGTGAGTGGCTAACTCGCTTTAAATTCACAAACATGTACTACTAAGTTACTAGTCAAAATGGGTGTAATATAAACGACAAAGTTACTTATGCCCAAATAAGTAACTTTGTCGTTTATATTACACCCGTTTTGACCCATTTCACCCATTTTTAGCCCAAACGTGTACATGTTTGGGCTAAAATGGGTGAAATGACTCAAATAAACGGCAAAGTTACTTATTACTACATGTTTGGGCTAAAATGTGTAAAATTAAGCGACAAAATCACCCGTTTTGACCAAATAAAGTAATAAACTCCTACTACAGCAGCAAGAGTGTTTGGTTACTACTGCAACAACAACCAAACACCCAGCAGGAGTGTTTGGTTACTGCTGCAACTATTATTAGTAGTTTTTGGTATCTTATTATTATTGAAAAAACTGTTGTATTATCATTAATAATATTTTACAGATGTTATACATAGTACGTAGTATAGAACTTTCTTGTATCTACACAACAATTTGCCATGCCAGGATGGGAAAGCGCAAAAAGGGAGACATCTTCATGTGGATGAACAACAGGGAAATTAAGCATTCCAATAAGTTTAGCCACTGTGAATACACACATTGTTAAGCACGCTGGACACTGATGAATGAATGCTAAGACGGTATTTGGGATTCATATTTTCTTATTTTCTGCGGCAGCTAAAGAAATAAGCTCTTAAGAAGGTGTTTCGATTTGTTCGTGTTTAGTTAAAAATGAAACTTTACAAAGAAAAAAAATTGGTTCAACTTGTCAAATGAATCCATTTTAATCAAGGAATGTATGTTAGGTATAGTATGGGTGCAATGATTTTAGATACGTCTCAAATAAGCACTTTATAAAATAAGGTTTTAACATGCTTATTGAGAAATGCTTATCTGCTTAAAAATGAACAACACAAATAAGCAATCCCAGTTACCCTCTAAATTATTAAACTAAACGAGGATAAGCTTCTACCTGAAGTACTTGATTTTGAAAAAACGAGAGATCGCCGGGTCGAGGATGAAATGCTTATCCAGTTATCTGTGCTTCCTTCTAACTGATAAAATCGTACTTCAATTTCCAATTTATTTTTCATTCCATTTGCATTTCAAGAATACAAGACCAAGCTCACAGAAAATGCGCAAAAAAGTAACCAACTTTGCTCCGGTTTCTATTTCAAGTGACCATCTCTTTCCCCTACAAAAGAACCCTTAAACTAATAAAAAAATTTAGTAACATTCCTCAAACTTTCAAAATTATTTTGAGACACTGTTACCATGTTAAAATGCTGGCATGGCAGATACCGCATTATGATCATGTTGACTTTTAATGACATGACATTATTTTGGTGCTGAAATTATCTTAAATTCAGAAGTTTGAAGGTTTTTAACGAAGCAAAAAGTGTTGGCTGATATAGTAATCGGACCAAATTTGGTTATCTTATGCAAATAACCCATTTTAATACATAACTTATAGAATTATATTTAAATTTAACACTTTTTAGGAAATGTTTTTTTTGAAATTTCAGTTATAACTAAATTTATTTGTATCAATCTTTGTTTTGCAGCACTCTTGTGCATGATTGGAGCTTTAAGAACATTTTCGCTCGATAAGTTACAGTACAAAAGGGAGAGCTCAAGTGGCATGAACAGTCTATCTTATTTTCTATCCAAAGATACAATGGACCATATAAATACAATTCTGAAGCCTCTAGTTTATCTTTGCTTGTTCTATTTATTCAACTATCCAAGATCGACCTTCGGATCCAATTACTTAGTTTTAGTCTGCCTCGTTTATTGTGTGACCGGCATAGCTTACACACTCACCATTTCCCTTGAGTTTAGTCAAGCTCAACTGGTATGCAACCTTAACTACTCACCATTATATTGGAAAAAAAGTCTAGTACTATAATGTCGTCTATCTGCAGTGGTCAGTGCTTCTTCCTGTTGTTCTGACTCTCATTGCGAATCAGAGCAAAGATGTGGATGCTTCAGTGATAACCCGTTTGTATTCCCTAAGTGGGCTTTGGAAGCTTTCATAATTGCGAACGCCAAAGAGTACATTCTCTAGCCTTTATCATATAGAATAAAATTCTACTTTAGATACATAGCCATGTTGCATGGTCTGGAGTAGTATTCTACTTAGAGTGTGTTTGGATTTGCTTTTAGTAACAAATTATTATGGCTTTGAGTTGCAATAATCACTTTTTTTATGTTCATTTAAACAGATTTTGCTTCACATTATCTAATTATAATCACATAATCAGTTTCATACCTGCAATTCAACATCACATAATCACTTTCAAAGCACACACCTAAACACCATGTTACAAGTTGCATAATATGCAGGATTCTTTAAAACTTGATGACTTGTCTACTTGTTCAAATGTCTGTGTTTACTTGCAGCCACAGGATTAGGTACCCGTATTATAGTTTTCGTTTGTTTGCTCACTAGGCACAGATAGAAAATTATTTAGCCTTTTTTTGCAAGTTAACTAGTTATGAAACCCCGAGCAACGTATCAACGTATCTTTTGTATATTCTTTGTTTTCAGATTTCCTTTTATAGATAGCGAAGAGTTTCCACATATTTTCAATGGATTGTATGAATGAAATGGCAAACATGCTGACTTATAATTAGCTGACCTCAATGATAATTTTAGGATCATAAATTTCTTCTAATCTTATCAAAATTTGACTCATTTCAGGCCTTCGTTCAGGTACTACATCAGTACATTCAAGGGCTAATTGGGCAATCTTCAGCATCTCTTCATGCCCTTCTTTTTCAGCTAATATTGCCAAGTCAAATATATCCATTGACCAATCGGTATTCACGACACCTTTAACCCAATTTGAAAGATCCTCGTGGTTATCTCCCGGTACTTTTCCTGTAATTATCTCCAATAGCAAAACACCAAAACAGTAAACATCTGATTTTTGTGTTGGTTTCTTCCCATCCATTATCTCGGGGCATTTTCCGATAGCCAGTTTTGACTGTTGTGATCCTAAGAGTGGGAAGTAGCCGAAATCTGTTAGTTTGGCGTGTGCGGTTTCACCAGTGAAGTCGAGAAGTATGTTTGTCGACTTCAGGTTTCCGTGTGGCACTTTTTGAGAAGATAGAGACTCATGCAAGAAGATTAGACCCTTTGCTACATCTTTCATGATTTCTACCCGTGTTCTCCAGTTGAGTGGTATTCTCCCGATTCCTCTACTTTCTACACATTGCAAAACATAGGGATTAAGATATGGCAGTAAGCACAAACCTAACTTGTGAACAGCGCAAGTAATAATTCAGCACCAAAAACAAACAGTTAGGTTCGTTAAAATTTTTAAGCATATAAACCAGAAATAGGCAATCCCAAGCAACAAGATATTAAAAACAGTACAGAACATTAAACACGAACCATGTAATAGCTTGAATAAGCTTCCATCTTGGATGAACTCATGAATGACCAACTTCTCATCTTTCGAGTAGTAAAACGAAGTCATTTCTACAAGGTTTGGATGCTTCATATTCCCAACCAACTGCATTTGCTGCACAAATTCCTTCTTACTCAAAGAATTCATTTCTTTGAGTCTCTTCACAGAAACAATAGAACCTGATTCCATTGTCGCCTTGTAAGTAGTCCCTAAGCTTCCCTTCCCAAGCACTTCAGCCGAGGCCCTCAGCAAGTCGTCCAAGTCAAAAACGGGCTTTTGTTTGTCAACAAATTCCAGATCCAACGTTCTTCCGGGATCTTCTGTAGACCATCCTGCTTTCTTTTCAATACCTTCGTTAGAATGCTCCTCTTTTTTGCCTTCTTTTTCTCCAATCTTTTTGTAGCAACAAAACAAAAGCAAGATCACAGAAAATGGTATAACCGCGGTTGCAACAGCAATCAACACAATGATCCCTACTTTGAGAGCTTTTTTCTTGTGTTTTGAAGGAGACGGAGGAGGAGAAACGGGACATTGGATGTCTAAAGGCCTTCCACATAACCCGGAATTATGATCAAATGAACCAACACCAAATCTTTCCAGTACTTTTGTATCCGGGATGGGTCCTGAAAGTTGATTGTATGACACATTGAAAGCAGTCAATGAATCTTGATCAAAAGATGGGATTGCCCCAGTTATCTCGTTTTCTTGAAGTTCAAGTGTGGTCAGCTTTGGTAAGTTGATGTAGTCCAATGGTATTGGACCCGAGAACCCATTACCGGAAAGGATTACCGAGTCCAAGTACATGAGATTTCTGAGGCTTGGAAGATTTCCAGTGAGGAAATTATTCTGAAAGCTGAGTTTTGATAAAAATGTAACATTTTGTAGGAACCCAACGGGAAGTGTTCCCGTTAAGTTTATAGATTCTAGAGTTAGGTGGGTTATATGGGAATTGGTACAGCCAATTCCCACCCACCTGCTCAGATTGTTACGACAAGGAGGCCCAGTCCAGTTTCCATGTAAATTTAAACTGGACTTTACAGAGTCGCGAAATGGGATCAATGCATCCCTTTCTCCCTCGTAGAATTCTCTTGCTACAACATCCAACTTAACAAACACGAACAGAGTTAGCACGATGAGAACATGATAAACTTTCATTACGTGACGCATGGTGGTTTTAGGATTGTTAATGGTAGTTCTTTAGGAGAAAGAATTGTGTGTTAAAGAATGGAATGTGAAAGCTGACATCAAAGGAAAGTGATACCTTATTCTAAGGTATCAATCAGGAAACCAATCTTTAATATTATCAAGAAACAATATAGTTACAACTTTATATGACTTGTTTAACTATGCTACTAGGCAAAAAATGTATCAATGTTTCTGTCTTTTAATACTGTTTTATGGTTCATTTGTTTGCTTGGCTGGTTCTTGTTCGATGATTGGTAAGAAAAAACATACCGTATGTCTGTATATAAAAGTCTTGAATTCATGTAATAAAGTCTTCGTTTTACCAATAATTTAGAGTATTTGTTGAAGAACAATAATGACAAGAAACGAAAAATATTCGTATAGGCCATAGGGGTTAGATATATAGAATAGCGTGTTGATATTAACGTGAAAATGATATAATTGATTAAATATAGACTAATAGGAAACTGTTTACATCTTTGCTTGACTTCACATGTTAACAAATCCTTTGTTTCTTGTTGGTTTTTTTCCTTTGGTATCAAAAACTTTTTTCAGATTTCAAACCTTGATTGCCAACTTTGAAAGAGACAAACAATTTAAAAGAATCAAAATGTTATTACAGCAGTCTGAATTTTGTTATTGTCATCGTAAAGTATCTTAAAGGAGTAAACGCCGGTGTGGATGCCCCATATATCAAGCAACTCTGCGATGCAGTTTCTGCGGCTACAGTTGCAAAACTTGCGATCCAGCTCAAACATAAAACATCAGTTGTAAAATTCTCACTGTTTTATTGTTACAAGCAAATGTACAAGTATTTCTTATTGTGAGCCACTTTTGTAATGGCCTTATCCTATTTGAGTATGTGTAATTATGGATTCAGTAAACCAAAGTCCAAAGGTAAACATTTCTGATATATGTTAGTTAGAGAGATATAACTACTTTCTAATTTCACTGATCCTTTTTCACCCATAACGTCATAATTAATGTGCATAATTACAGAGGCATAACGTATAAATTGACTACTTGACCGCAAGAAACATATATTTCAAACAAGTAATTTGAATATTGACTTGTTATGTATGTAACATAGACGCACCTACTTCACACCAAACATCTACTTCTTTTGATCGTTTACTTATTTACATAATGAAGTACTGTTAAACAGAAGGTGGTACCATCATCTTCAAATTTAACCATGGATCTGCTTGCAGAATGAGTTGTACTGATAAGTTTTGCAGAACATATTTGAGAAGCCAAGGGTGATTCTAATATGGAAACAAGGACATTAACTGGTCAGATATAATACAAAACAAAATATGTGAAATTCAGAACATGACCCGTTGCTAAATGCTAATCAACCCACAAGACCAGAGGAGGAGACAGGAGGGGCGCAGGGTGGGCATGTGCGCCCCTAGTGAAAAAAATTGTAGCGTAATTTTTTAAAAATATCTGGGTATTTTATTTAATTTGCCCTCTAAATTATCAAAGTTTGCCCGCTCGACCATAACTTTCTAGCTCCGCCCCGGTACAAGATGCTTCTATTTTGCTAGCATCGAGGAATTCTTTAGAATTTCGACTAATAATCAATTGGTGAATGTCAAATCGACATAGTGTTGGGTAATATACTTGCTACTAATCTTTCTAACCATCATAGTTCGCAAATCGTGTATGTGACAAAGCACATAACAACAAACTTTGCAATAACAAGGGAGTTTAGATAAAAAGTATCAAAACACATTTTATTGCAAATTTTGCTCAGATTAGCTTATTTAGCCGTCTTATGTGCTTATTTGAACATGGAAAAGTTCATAAGCTCGCATTCTTAGGCTTAAGAACTTATCAACTTGAGCTTAATAGCTTATGAGCCAATCGATTATTTAAGTTCTAAGCTGCTAAGCTCATACGCCTACAAAAGTAAGCTTTATGAACCTTTTCACATTCGAATAAATCTATCATAAGCCGGATAACTAAGCTAATCCAAAGACCACTTTTAGCTTATTTTCAGGCATGTGAGCTTACAATATACCGTTCCGAAAAAAAGTTAAAACAAACACCCGAACAAAACATAAAACATGTTGGCATATATGAAGTTTTCAAATGATCAATATTTACTATCAAATATAAAATTAGAATAAAACCTTAAGGATAAGAGTAGAAGCAGCAGAAACAACGACAACAACGTTTGAAGCAGCTACAATACAAGTAACGGAAAGGTGATCGACGTGAGTTTGATGAAGATGTTGGTGTTGTCTCCATTTGTCGACCGGTCAAAGGCGGAGGGTGATCGGGGTTGCTGTGACGTTTTTAAAAGTTCGACAACTGTTATCAAGTTCGAGAATTGCGTATTCTCAAAAATTAAAAAGTAAAAAAAGTTCGAGAATTGGGGATTTTTTTTTTTTTTTTTTTTTTTTAATTTTTATTTTTATTTTTATTTTTTATTTTTTTTATAAATGTCTCGATCCATTTTGATTTGTTACGGGGGTTTAAATTATTCGCTTCATGAGAATCATTTCCTCATTTTGGAATTTACACCTGTTGATTATGCTTTACTTGTACACTAGCAGAGTATTTACGTGTTATAGTTTTAGATACTTTGTAATTACTAAAGTTTTTTTTTTTTTTTTTTTTTTTTTTTTTTTTTTTTTTAATATACGCTTTTTGTGACAAAACATTTATGGATGACGAATCTTTTAGGTTGGAACGACATAAAACAATAACAAACTCTTAAAATAGTGTATTTTTTTTTTAAATGTTTATTAATGATAACTAAAACCAGTTATTTTACAAATCTATTTAAACATGTTATTATGCTTTTTTATACTACTTATTTGTAGAATTCATAGAAAATTATACCACTAAATTCTAATTGTTTTATTTCGTATGTAACCCCAAAGTTTGAGAAATAAAAGTTTTTGACGTCCTAATTTCATTAGGCTGGTAGTCCGAATTCCGCTTATGTGAAGGCCGTAATGAATTTTGGTTACAATGTGCCAAGAGTTCATGTAAGGCTTCGTGAAGTAATTTTAACAAGTTGTACATTTCTTTTTAATTTTACGCTTTTCTTGCTTTAACCAGATTATAAATTTAACCTGTCCTTTTATAAAATATAAATCCATCCAAGAGAACTCAATTCCTATTCACATTTTTGTAATACTTAAAAGTTTAAAATACAAATGTTTTCTTTAAGCCAAATGATTGTTATGTAACTACTCATGTTTTTTAAGCATGTTTATTAATGATAATTAAGATCTGTTATTTACAAATCTATTTAAGCATGTTAGTATGTTGTTTAATACTACTATTAAATTCTAATTGTTTTATTTCGCGTGTAACCACAAAGAAATAAAGTTTTTGACGTCCGAATTTCGTTAGGCTGGTAGTTTGAATTATGCTAAAATGAAGGCTGTAACGAGTTTTTGGTTACAATGTGCCAAGATTTTATGCAAGGGTTTGTGAATTAATTTTAACAACATGTACATTTCTTTTTATCTTTACGTTTTGCTTGCCTTCAAGTTATAAATTTAACATGTCCTTTTATAAAATATAAATCCAACCAATAGAATTCAATTTCTATGTACATTTTTGTAATACTTAACAGATTAAAATACAATTGTTTTTCTTTAAGCCAAGTGATTATTACGTAACAAATTATATTAGTATTCAGATTAACGTTATACCATTCCGTTAACCCGAACGGCCGAACACAGTTCGATTATCAACCCTATTAAAACTACAAGTTTTAATAAATTTCATAAAACTATAACAACCCTAAAATCAGAATGTACAACTCAGTGATGCACAACCCCAAAACTCATAAACTAAGTGATGTTTTGAAAACCGAATTGGATCAATCAGTTTGACCAATTGAACCGAAAACCTGTTGGTCGAGATCAACCGCCTAACCGGTTCTATAAAAAAAACCAAAAATCGTTTGAAAAAACCTCGACGCCCGGTCCAGTTTTAAAAACCATAAACCACACCAACCCAAATTTAAAAAAAAAAAAAAAAAAGAAATGAAATCCACCATCGGAACCGCACTAGCATTAACCACACTCTCACTCACCCACCACCACCCCTTCATAAACCCTAACCCTAAACCCTTCATTTCCCTCCCTCCAACCACCACCATCAACCACCGCTTCTCCACCACAATGTCATCCGCCGGCAACACCTCACCCACCTCCTCCGTCGTCGAGAAACAGTTCGACGAGTTCCGTCACCGTTTAAATGAAAGTGGAACTTTACGTGACAGGATTAAATCTGTTGCGGCTGAGATTGAGTCCACTACTAGGGTCATGCATTCTGTTGTGTTGCTTGTTCATCAGTCCAGACCTATTACTGGTATACTGTTATAGTTAGAGTTTGTGATTGAATGATATGTGTAAAATGTGGATAGTTTATTTTGGTATACTAGAACGGTACCCGCGCAATGCGGCGGCGGGTAACGTGTGATTATATTTTGCGTTATTTGGCTACACGTTTAGTTGTCTTCATGTTTTATAAGTAGAGATATTAGAGATGGTTAAGCCAAATAATTTTAGTTTCAACAACCAACCGCTTCCTAACAAACTTCCTAACCAACTTGCTTCCTAACAAATTAATTTTGAAATCTTTCCATAATAAGCAAGAAAAAAGTCTGAATTTTAAGCCTTTCTAATTATAGAATAGTCCCAAATGCATTATATAGTAGTATAGATATAGATATAGATATAGATATGAGAAATGTGTTTGGCTGCCATTGCGTGTTTTTTCTAGTGGTCGATAATATTTTGGATTAGTGATATAGGGTGACGTTGATAATTATCTGTCATTTTGTACTTATGTGATCTCGGCTTATTTTTATAGGAAAGCCGGAAAGTTTGAGCTTAAGAAAAATAAGGGGGTGTTTTTTAAGCTTATATAGCGGGCTTATGACTTATTTCGTTTTTGGCTTATGTTTCATAAGCTTACTTTTCGTGGCTTATTTTAGAAAAAAATTAGCTTAGATAAGCTTATCATGACATGATAAGCTTTATATAAGCCGAAAAGTCTCAAAATAAGTCACAAAAAGTGAGCTTATGAAACATGAGCCGAAAACCAAATAAGCCATAAGTCCGCTATATAAGCTTAAACAAACACCCCCAAGCTGAAATCACATAAGCTTGTAAGTCAAAAATAAGGTTAAATGAACACCCCTAAGTGGTTAGCGTGGTAATGTAGTGGACTAGTGATGTTATAATCTGTGTAAAATGTTATTGAGGTGTGGTGAAACATGTGATTGTTTGCTATTGCAAGGTTTTTGAATGCTATGGACAAAACTGTGGTTATTCTTTTGTGTTGGTCACATGGTTGGTGCTCGTTGTTGATGGTTTATCAATGTGTCCAATCACTCCAATATTGCATAAATGAAGCTAGTTTTATTGCTACTTTTATTAGGAAATAAAGAGAGTTCATTTGAATATTTGGCGCAGTTATGGATAATAATTCAAATTATGTAGTAGGCTGTTCACAGAATTTCCGATTTTTGTTTCCAAGAAGTTTGTTCTTGGGAATTAGGATACAAAATAGGTGTCCTGGTCTATTAGAGGTTATCTTATTATGCTATATGTATGTGAAGGTATAACTATAAATGCATTATTAACAGCATATGTCAATACGGAGTAGTAGTTAAATATTTTTCGGAACCTACATGAAGTTTTTCACATGTTTCTGATTCGCTAACTATGTGCACTTTACGGGACCTTGTTATAGTTGTCCACATGATTTCTCTGTTATCAAAATTGTTAGAACCTAGGGGGCCGTTTAGTTGGTGAAAAATTTCTCAATTTTTTTCATCTATAAATTCCTTGAGAAGATAGTGGTTTTTCTTCTCTAGAAGAGTTGAGAATTTTGAAAACGCGTTTAGTTGGAGTTATATATTTCTTTTTTCAAAATGATAAGAAGATTACTTCAAATTGCGACGGCGGCGGGCGGTGGCGGCGACGGTCGGCGGTGGTAGAGGATGACACGAGAGATTAGAGGTAGAATGGTGTATGTGTTTTTTTGGAGATGAGAAAAAAAATGAGAAAGAAAAAAATAGTAGAATGGGCTTTTCAATTTCTTAGTTAAAATTTAGAAAATGAGAATTTCATTTTTTTTGAAAATTGTTGGAAAAAAGTGCGACTAAACGCGTTTTAAATTTTTTCATTTTCTTATGAAAAATTTCTTGGAAAAATGGAGAATTTCTCTCCAACTAAACGCACCCTAGGATTTGATATCATTGTAATGTTGTTTCATTCACTTTGGTATTTGGAACGTAAGAATCACGTGGTAGAAATATAGCATCTGATTTGAATGAACTTTATTTTATGGTTATCATTGTCAATCAACTTGAATACAGCTTACTCATTTGGCACTTATATGTAATATCGGTGTTCTGCTGAATTTTTTGGATTGAACTCTTTTTAGAAACTTCCCAAAAGAAGTATGTTTTTGGCAATGTTATGGACTCATGGTTAACCTGCTGATGTGCATCAGCTAGCTTGAAATAAGGCTGACCATTGACATATCATTGGCTTATTCTTTACCTTTTTTTTGTTACAATCAGAGGTTCTAGAAAAGACCAAGACTCAGATAGATGTACTTAAGCAACTTTTCAGTCAACTTTCTGAAATTGTTCTTGAAAGCCCTGGGCAATACTACAGGTAAGTGCAGCAATTGGAAGTGCAGTTCACTTGTTAATCGTAGTGCAACTTAACTATTTCTTCTTGTTTTCATCGTTCAGTAATATTAACTCTGCTTACTAACAGGTATCATGGTGACTGGAGGACTGAGGCACAACAAGTGGTCTCTCTGCTAGCTTTCATGCATTGGCTTGAAACAGGAAACCTTTTAATACATACAGAAGTTGAAGAAAAGCTAGGGTGTAAGTCAAAATCTGTACTTATCTTGATAATGATCATGTGCTTATAGCCATATATACAGAGTACTTTAGGATACGTGGTTCAATAATTCAGAATGGCATGTGCTTTGAACAAATTTAAGTCTCAGCATAAAAACCTTATGAATTGGAATTTTTGATAAATATATAGTAGGATCTACTAGTAAGTTCACCTGCATACATGGAGACATGGAGTAATGCACATGTGTCACTGACATGGCATGCATGCTGCAGACTCAAAGGTCGTTATATATATATATATATATATATATATATATATATATATATATATATATATATATATATATATATATATATATATATATATATATTAGAAACTTCCTTATATCATGTGAATTTAACTTTTAACTTGAGAGACTATTGACACTGCTTACTTGCTTTTCTTCCTTCCTTTACTTGCTGCCTTTATCACTTTCTCTGACTTATAAAATTTGTTTTTGATTGCTCATGCAGTGAATGCTGCAGAATTTGGCCTGGATGTTGAAGATTATCTTATTGGTAAGTGATTCATGTTCTTAGTATTTTACTGGGCAAACGTGTGGCAATCATCAAACTGACCGCCATTCTTTTGTTGTACCTGTATAGAATTGCCCAATTTTATTTCGTTACTTTACTTTGAGCTTTCTAATATAGCATTCTTATTGCAGGTATCTGTTTCATGTCCAATGAATTGGTAACAATTCCACTAAACTTTTTCTTATTCTTATTTTGGGCAGTTTATATATCTGATCAATTTGTTAGCATTTTTTAATTATGTGAAAAGCCAAACATTGTTTGTGCATCCTTTCCTAGAGGTGTTACGTTATATGACATCCTTTCCTAGCTAGTCTGTAGGTCCAATTATATTGGGCTTCCTTTCCTTATTGAGAATGAAATTTGTATAATAAATGCAGCCCAGGTATGTGGTGAACCAGGTCACAGCTGGGGATTATGACTGTCCCAGAAAGGTCTTGAAGTTTTTAACAGACCTTCATGCATCATTCCGTCTGCTTAATCTGAGGAACGATTTCTTGCGCAAAAAGTTTGATGGTATGTTATTTCTACATCCTCCCATTTAAGTTTGGGATTGTATGCAAGCATATTTCCAGTTTCTTTACAAAGTATTCCCAAAGTGCTCTGATTTTTCCTGTTCTTGTAAAAAGCGTGTGTCATAAACTCATAGTAAGAAGAGGTTATTCATTAGCTCACATTATGGTCTGTTTGGTGGTTATATTTGAGAATTGGCATTGGAGGTGGCAGGATGGTGGGTCAGGCAACTAGTCCAAGTGGGTTATTTTTTGGATGGATCAAAATGGGCTGGGCCCGGTTGCTTGTCCTGCAAACAAGTATTGTCCATTTTTTTGGGTTAATTATTGGGTTGATTATTACTACAAAAATAATAATTGAATTTTTTGAATAAAAGGATTTAGAAGGCTACATGAATATATAATAGACTTAGGGCGACTGTGAATAAGCTCGACATTTTCGATTTGTTCCCATTCTAGTAAATTAGTTGACGTTGCCAACTCTAATTGTTCTAGATATACCCCTAAGGGTAGGTATATCATTTTGCTTCTCTATTCATTTTATTGTCTTATTTATCTTATGATTTGTGGTTCCCGCTTTCCCTACTTAAAGAGGACCTCCTAAAGGTGACAAATTGGATGGGCTGGGTAACAGGTCGAGACAGGTTCACGTCAAACGAGTAATATAAACACCGGGTCAAGTTGGCCCACAAATATTTATCTTTCTCATGCTCTTCGAAATGTATCATTTTTAATTTGTTAAATGTTATTACGAAAACTATATGATTAAGATACCAATATAATGACTGAAAATGATGCAAGAGGTAAGCATTTACATTTTAAACGTGTATTGGGCCACTTTCAACCCATTTGGCTAGCTACTTTCGAACTATTTTTTGTTGTTTACCTATGTGGCCCATTAATGGGTAAAATGTTATAACCCAATCCAACCCAATTTCATATAAATGAGGTTAAAATTACTGCCTACAATAGGACTCTTTCTCATTTTGCAGCCTAGCCATCTCACTGTTATATTTTTATGCAGGAATGAAGTATGACCTGAGAAAAGTTGAAGAAGTTCACTATGATGTGAAAATTCGTGGGTTGGCATCTAAGGGAGGAGACCAAGCTATACAAGAAACTTAGGAAGTTGCAGGATCAGGTGAAGGCTTAACATTTGGCCCAATTCCTGTACTTGGTTATCTTTTGAAGAATTAGTAAGTAACGAATCACTGCTAGGTCACATGTTAATGGTAGCTGAATTATCTTAATCACTTTTCAGACGTTTCTACATATTCCTGACTTGGCCATTCTGCATTGCATATTCTAACATGCTAATTTAACACTTGCCTCAAAGAATACAAACCTAAAAAGGAACCACTAGAAAACCTGCAAACTCGAGTTTGTCTGGCGATTGTAGTGCTGTTTTTGGATTTTTTTTTTCTTTGAAAAAGTAGAAAACATAGTTGTGGAACTGATAACAAACTAGAATACAAGAAACAGCGAGTGTGCAAAGCTTGGGCTGATACGTGAAAACAAAATCGAACTGTTACCAAACTGGATTTGGTATTCTCAGATCGATTCATGGCTCCAGTCATGGCACTGTATTCAGTTTTTGGTTTGCGCTCTAAACTGGAAAATTTTGTGGTTCTTTTTTTAAAGTCTTGTTTTTGCAAAAAATGGGCGTATTATTTACAACTTTAGAGAATATTTACAATTTGAGGCCTATTAGTATCAGGACAGAAAATAAATTAATGACCAGAATCACTTTAGTTTGGTAAGATTGGCTTGTTTATAACATATATACATTGTACAAAGTAAAAAGTTCAAATCAGTAAGTTAGGTTTAAGAAGTCTACTAATTAAACACACCGGATCATTGAGTTTTGTTTGACTTGAAATGCTCAAATCTAATTAAACAGAGGATTGCATGCAAGTTTTAAACCTTCTGCTACTTACACTGAATTGAGCTGTATTCGCATAACCATACTGATTACGCCACTGAGTGGTGTACACACTAGTATGCAAGTGATTATAGTAAATGAAAGGTAAACAATCGAGTGACTTGCACATATACCCCCTAATTAAATTATCGATATTTGTTGTGGCAGTTTATTCATGTTGTTGTGGCAGTTTATTCATGTTCTTCATCACATTCTATTCGTTAACATATGGGCTATAATCAAACTAATACACATGCATATCAAACCTCTTTTTCATGTCTTTTTGTACTTTGGTGGAACACACAAAGCTTTCATCAGCTCAACTGTAACCACTGCGACAAGACTCTTGAGAAGTTGTGCGTGACTGGTTGCTTGTGATGGAACCCCAATTGGTCAACCATTCCAAGGACCTCACTCATCTTAGGCCTTGACTTAGGGTTTTTAGACAAGCACTTGTTGGCTATAACGGACAACTTTTGTGCTGACTTTAGTGAGTAGTTACCTTCGAGTCTTGGATCCACAATTAGCCGGAACCTTTTTGAACCTATGAATGGTCTCACCCATTCTAGAAGGTTTTGCTCATTCGGAGGCCGCTTCATATCCAAAGGGCGCTTACCCGTGATAAGTTCATATAGGAAGACCCCATAGTTCCATATGTCAAAATTGGACGTGTGATCCCCTATTAGGACATACTCTCTGGTGCCATGTAGACAACCATTCCAAGTGTCTTCTGAAATTATAATGAAAAGCAAAATGTATCAGATGATATTTGTGTGAGAAGACACCAAACGTGAAAATGAAGCCAATGTAAACTAAAGGTATACCATAGTCGATACATGGGCTAAGCCCTCCTTGAGGACCTAATCGAGCCAATCCAAAATCTGAAAGCTTAGCATTCCATTGACCGTCTAGAAGAATATTGGAAGATTTGAAATCTTTGAATATATTCTATAAGAAACAAATGTTACTACTCGTAGTATTGTAAGTAGCCAGTTTGTAAATAAACTCTTTTTTAAGTGTCATGGGGTGTTAGAGTACCTGAAAGTCCATTTCTTCATGTAAATATACCAAGGCACGAGCAGTGTCTTGAGCCACTTTAAGTCTCATGGCCCATGAGAGAGTTTCACCAGACTTTGAATATAAATGATGCTCTATACTTCCATT
Source organism: Artemisia argyi (assembly GCA_030686995.1). Lineage (NCBI taxonomy): Eukaryota > Viridiplantae > Streptophyta > Magnoliopsida > Asterales > Asteraceae > Artemisia > Artemisia argyi. Next base: position 52,536,592 of record CM060686.1, read on the forward strand.
AGGCATATTCTCATAAACCAAAAACCGCTGTATTTCTCTTTCATTGTCTTCTACACAATAACCAACTAGTTTGACAAGGTTAGGATGCTCAACAAACCCAAGACCGTTTACATCTGTTACCCAGTCTTTGAGCTCCTGTTGCACAATAATCAGACCCAAATTTAGTTGTTTTTGAAAGTTTTACATTGTTCTCATCTCAACCAAAGCTGTCTGATTTAGAAATTTTGGTCAAGTACACGTACGTGCATTAGGTAAAGAATCTAGTAGTTTGGGCATTTGTGGTGCTTTATCGTTCCCCTGAACCCCCTTTTTTTTTTTTTTTTTTCAGCAAAAATGGCGTTGTTTTTATTATTGCATGCGAGTCATTTTTATTTTGTTATGTAAATATAGGTTACTTTTCATAATTCAAAATTTTCAATTATAACCTTTAACTTATAAGGGAAATCATACCTACATTACAATGTAGGCAATTCCTTACATTTCATTTGAAAAAAATGGTAGGAATAGGAGGAAAAGATATATCAGGGACTTACCGCAGGGACTGAACTGTACATTTTTAAAACTTTTTTCAAAAAAAAAATATAAGGAATTGCCTATATTGTAATGTAATAATGATTTCCTTAGGGGTGGCAATTTCTGACCCGACACGAAACCCGACCTGAAACCGACACGAAAATTAACAGGTTCGGGTTGAGCTAAATAGATTGTGGGTCAGGTTTGGGTCGACATATCTAACCCGTTTATTAAACAGGTCAGGTTCGGGTTGGGAATAAAATAAACGGGTCGACCCGCCAACCCATTTAAGTTTTTTTCTTAATTAAAAATTATTTGTGTTTAATTATACGGGTTAAATGGGTTAAACGGGTCGACCCACTAACCCGTTTAACCCATTTAACTCGTGTAATGTGCTAACTTTTATATATAAAACAGATTAAATGGGTTAACTCGAAACCTGTTTAACATATTCAACCCATGTAACTTATTTAACCTGTCAACCTAAGTATATATACGAGTTAAATGGGTCAAGTTCGGGTTACGTGTAAACAGGTTAGGGTTGACATAGCTGACCCGATGATTTAAATGGGTCAGGTTCAGGTTGGGGCTTTCTGACCCGCCAACCTGACAACCCGAACCCGCCAACCCGAACCCGACCCGAATTGCCACCCCTAGATTTCCCCTAACTTATATATACAAAAGTTAGTGAATATATATATTTTTATGATATTTTTATTTTCGTTCCATGTGAGTATAAATTTCTTTTGTTTCTTGGTCATTCTCCACTTTTTAGAAGGAGAGGTGATTTGCACACTCTCACATTTGATTGGGACACTCCAAACAGTGCATTAAACAGTTGTACTGTAAATATAAACTGCTTTAATTGTTTGTACATTGAGTGTCCCAATCAATTTTTTGAGTGTGCCAATCAATTCCCTTTTAGAAGGAATCATTTTGCTGGAATGAGAATGCATTTTTTATTCTCTGTTTCTATTCCTTGACCAAACAAAAACAAGAATCGACCTCAATTCTGATTCTCATCTTTCCATCTACCGTACCAAACATTCCCGTTTTTTCTTTAGTGCAAAATTTATAAAGAACAAATAAAAAACAATAAATAGTAAATAAAGCGAAGAAATAAATGCAATATACTTTTGATGGGCACTTCGAAATAAATGCAATATACATGTGATTTTTCCGGACTGAAATTTTACTACTAAAACAAAACTCAATAAAAAAGGTTCGTCAAAAGTATATCGAAATGCCCGTCTACTGAAAGATAAAATAGTTCTCGTCGTTATAGTGTATTTTTTTGTTGCTTAACGATTTATTGTTGCAAGATATTTTACTTTTTAAAAGAAGTGAAAAGTGACTTTTTAATTTTGATGAAAAAATTAATGACAAACATCTATACAGTGAATCTTTAAAATTTTTGGACCTATATTAAACTCAACTCTGCCCACAAATACCGTTTCATGTTGTTGATTACTATTTAATTTATTTCTTCACTTTAATTAGTATTTGTTGATTCATCGGCTTTGTATTTGTTCATTATAAATTTTGTAGTCACTTGAGAAAAAACTATAATAGTGAGATGATGGTCTTCTAAAAGAGAAATTTATACTCATAGAGAACTAAAATAAAAATCTCATAAACAAAAAATATATTCACTAACTCTCTTATGAGTTAAAGGTTATAATCAAAAATTTTAAATTATAAAAAGTAACAATATTTACATAATAAAAACTTAAAAAGGCCTCACATTTGCAAACAATAATGAGAACATAACCAGTTAAATAAAAATAAAATTAAATAAATAAATAAATAAACCCTGTTTCCCTCGAAGCAATATTGAATTAATTAAAATGAGAAGTACAAAGTACAAACAAAAAGGCACTAAAGGAGACAAACTTGCCTGTAAAGCGCCACTGGCATACTTGATAGTCACTTGTATATCATCAAACGGATGTTCCAAACTCTTGATCACACCCCTAAACACCCTCCCAAATCCATCTTCTACTCCAATGTCCTTCAAAGCCGTACGAAAGTTATTAGTTGCAGTTTTAAGCTCAGCAAGCGTGAAAACCCTTAGATTGCTTGGTTCCTCAGACAAATTTGAAAAAGCAGTATAAAAGCTTTCATTTGTATTCTTTGGTGTGTCAGTTATCGTACCGATTTCAATTTCTTCTTCTAAAGAGGAGAAACATTTATAGGGAAACACCATTGTTATGTTTCTTCAGATCATTGTTTGGAATATTTTATAGTAGTACGAGTAGAACTAATTAACATAAATGTGAAACGTAGTTGCCGACATCATATTTCTGTTCCCATGACAAGTCTTTTTTAAACATTGACTAATGACTATGGAAACAAGAAACCACCTAGAAGTCTTTTTTAAACATTTAAAAAGAGTAAATTAGATAGATCATTATTTTTTTAAATCTCAAGGTGCATGCATGTTTTTTCTCTCCAAATAGTCAAAGTACATATATGTTGTTTTTGCCTTTCAAGGTGCATATAAGTTTTTTAATATAATGAAATTTATAACAAACCAAGAACATAAATGCTATATACAAAGTTTGATATCGATTGAAATACAATTAAAATACAAATTTATAAAAGCATAAATACATGAATCTAATCGATGTATACACGTGAGCACTAATAATATTCAACACAAATGGACATATGCGCACGAGTAGCCATCAACATTTTTTCAAAAGTCGGGACATATATGCACACTTGTAGCCGTGAACATTCTTGTAATTACACCTGATACAAAGAAAAGTACAAAAATTAGCAACAATGATATTATTAAAAATTATACATGTTCATATGTACATGTATGTTTTAGAAAACATAATTATTTGGCAAACACGAAGTCGTTGAAAAAAATAATAGTTACAGTTACTAAATACAAAAAACATATATCTATACTACTTATAAAGCATATTGCACTCTCTCTCTTATTAATTTTTTAAGATTTCCTTATATAGATTTTAAGTAAATACAAGTATTAAAACACAAAGCACAAGTATGCAAATCACAAATCAAACTCAAAAAACAATACTTCTTGTATACAATTAATACATAAATTTAAAATACCCATTACCAATTGTTACAACTACCTAAGTATAAGGTACAAACACAATGAATTTTGCTTTAAATAGAGGAAAAAACAAGCAGCCCAAAACTTTTTCCCTCCACTCCATGTTAATATACCGAGATTTTAATTAAATACATATAATTGCTATTGGTTCAAACATTAACAAGAGAAATGTTATATTTTCTTTGTTGATGTTCGATTATATCAAGAATACAAGGAACGGATTTGTTATTTGGTGGCTGTGAGGGTGGCATTTGTTTTAGTGAGAGAGTGAAGTTAGGTTGCTTAGTTTTAGGGTTAGTATCCTTTAGATTAGCACATTTTAAGGACTAGGTTAATTGCTATTGGACTTGCACTTGGGCCGGGTATAAGAAACTAGAATTGGGTTTAAAAAAAATAAACAACACGAAGACAATCTATAAACACACAAAAAGGACCAACTCTTTGAAATATATGTCATTTTTTGTTGGACACAGTATCATCTTCTGAGTTTCAGCTAAACATCACGTGTAGGGTATTATTAGCCCACAACTTAGACATTTTAAGCTAATCAACTTATATATTATTCATTGTTGAATTAAGGACAAGTTGGTACACGCAATGTGAAAAACGTCATGTTCTTAGAAACAAGTTATTATTACAAAAAATATATAATCAAATAATATTGTTCACCAAAAGTTTTGATTACAGGGTACCCGCCGCTGCAACGCGCGGTACCCTGCTAGTGTTTTTAAAACATACATGTTCTAAGCATTCCATTTATAAGCAATCATTTTTTAAAACATACATGTTTTGAACATGTATGCATCCATGTTCATGTGTACATGCATGTTTTAGAAAACGTACTTGTTTGGCAAACACGAAGTCGTTGAAAAAAATAATAGTTACATTTACTAAATACAAAAAACATATATGTTTTTAAAACATACATGTTTTAAGCATTCCATTTATAAGCAATCATTTTTCAAAACACACATGTTTTGCACATGTATGCATCCATTTATATTCAGTTTAATTCAAACGTATATGTTCTCAAACTTGCCTAACCAAACATCTGTAATGTTCAAATTCAGTTTAATTCAAACAATAAAAATAAATCTGATACTTGAATTAATTGATGATTGAAACCAGAATTAAAAAATGATTTCAAAACATAGGTATCTAAACAAACGCATACATGTACTAGATGACGAGTCAAGCTTCGTGACCCCAACATTCTTAATCTCGAAGCAACCTCATTCATCATGTTACTCTTTTTTTAGAGCAAAATTTATCATGTTACTCATCCCATAATTTATTTGGTTCAAATAAAATGCTTGTTTTCATTAATGCTATATTTACATTTTCATTCAAAACATTTATCAAACATCATTTTTTATTCCGTATATAATACATATTATCATCATTAAAACATATATGTTTTGAACATGTATGTATCCATTTATTCAACTATCACCGGTAGGAAAACAATAACAAACTTGTATACATTCATTTTAATTTTACCAAAACTTTTATATAACATGTTCACAAAACATCGATTAATTACTGAAACATGACTAAGTTACATAAAATAAAAAACATAAAAAAAGTCAAGTATTCCAAATCATTCATGTAATTAAGGTAAGTATTCCAAATCAATGAGATCAATGAAGGACCCATCAATGAAAAAAAAAATCATGTATTCAAAACCAATGAAATCCCACTGTAGACGCACCTTAACAAAAACATTCATTAATGTTTACACATATCCTTTTTGGTCTTCCTTCAATCATACACATACAAATCTTATGGATAGAAATCTTCAGTAATAAAAAAATCAAAAGGCCTATATCCAAAATAATTTTTAGGTAGCCTATACACTCACTCCAAAAAAAAAAAAAAAAAACAAAACACTACACCCATTTAATTAATATTATTTATGGACTTCGGCTTACTCAAAACGAAGAACCAGTCTATCAAAAATTATTAAAAAGCAATTAAAAATTGTCACGTACATATACTGATTCGCCATTACTATTAAACAACAATTAATAAATAACTAAATAACATTTCAAATAATCAATAACAAAAACATAACATAATTTTTCGAACCAAACTACATACAAAAAATACAAGGATAAAGAATGAACCTTATATCAAAGTATTGGAGATAGAGATCGATGTTGTTTCCTCATTTTTCCCGTCGAAAGAATTTTCAATACATACCAAAAACAAAAACAAGGTTTAGGTGCGGCTAGGTATTTTCCTGTCAACAAGCACGAATGGTGGCTATGGTAGTGTTAGTGAATCACGATGACGGTGTTGATGGCAATGGAGGTGATTTTGTGGCTCGTTGTATGAAAGACGATAATGGTGGCTATGGTAGTGATTAGGATTTTTTTAGAGAGAATAAACATTGTTATGAACTCACCGTGATTTAATGGAATGGGAGATTTTTATTGTATTTAATTTTACCTAAATGTAACGGTTAATATATATATATATATATATATATATATATATATATATATATATATATAATGGTGGCTATGGTAGTGATTAGGATTTTTTTAGAGAGAATAAACATTGTTATGAACTCACCGTGATTTAATGGAATGGGAGATTTTTATTGTATTTAATTTTACCTAAATGTAACGGTTAATATATATATATATATATATATATATATATATATATATATATATATATATATATATATATATATATATATATATATATATAATTGAGATCAAATGAGAACTTTTTTAAAGTTGTAAAAATGAGAACCAACCATAATCTCACAAATGACACTCAACTTAAAAGATAATAAAAACATAATTAATTACAACTAAAATTGTTAAAGATTTGATAGGTTTTCTTATGAAAATTGACGTAAATTAGGTGATACACTTTGATTCAACGTGTAATGTGTATCAAGGTTTAGTATTGTGTATCAAGTTTTTAGTGGTTGTTGTGTATTAGGTGTATCAATTTATGTATAAGAAATTAGTTTTTTGAGATTTTAATGTATATGTATCAAAATTTTAATTGTGTATCAGTAATCCGTTTCTCATGTATGAGTTGGTTATTAGTCAATTTAATGTTAACTTGCATTAATATATAATATTTTGGTGCATCTTTGCTAAAATGGTTATGTATCAATGTTTTAATGGTATTTTAGAATAGTTCTCATTTTTACAACTTTAAGAAAGTTCTCACATTAATCTTCTCTCTCTCTCTCTCTCTCTCTCTCTATATATATATATATATATATATATATATATATATATATATATATATATAAAGTTCTTCACTCATTTATAAAGTTCTCCTAATCTTTCATATAATGACATAAATGGCACATACATTTTAGACCATTGATCAATTAATCCAATGGCTAAAAAGTGGTTCTCGTAAGAAAGTTACAATATATATATATATATATATATATATATATATATATATATATAACATTTTATTGATCTTTTTATATATATAAATATATAAAAAATCTATAAGTTTATATGAATTCGGTTTTTGGTTCGGTTTTCGGTTTTGGTTACCAAAACTATATCCAAACCAAGAACCGAATTAAAAGTTCAGTTTGGTTCAGTTTTGGCAAAGTCGGTTCGGTTATTAGTTCGGTTCGCTTATTTTCGGTTTCGGTTTTCTGTTTATTCAGTTTTTCTGCTCACCCCTAAACTCAATACATGTGCTCTCCACGTAAGGGTAGTTTAGTCATCTCACTGCTATATTTTTATGCAGGAATGAAGTATGACGAAGCCATACAAGAATTTTAGGAAGTTGCAGGATCAGGTGAAGGCTTAACATTTAGCCCAATTCCTGTACTTGGTTATCTTTTGAAGAATTAATGTGTAATGAATTACTCCTATGTCATGTTATTGGTAGCTGAATCATGTTTAATCACTTTTAAGACGTTTCTAGATATTCTAGACTTGACCATTCTGCATTGCATATTCTAACATGCTAATTTAACACTTGCCTCAAAGAATACAAACCTAAAAGGAAACCAATAGAAAACCTGCAAACTCGAGTTTGTTGGGCGATTGTGATGCTGTTTTTGGATAAGTTTTTTTTCTTTGAAAAGGTAGAAAGTATAGTTGTGGAACTGATAACAAACTAGAATACAAGAAATAGCGAGTGTGACAAAATCGAAGTGTACCAAACTGGATTTGGTATTCTTAGATCGATTCATGACTCCAGCCATGGCAGATACTGTTTCCAGTTTTTGGTTTGCGCTCTAAACTGTAATATTTTGTTGTTCTTTTTTGAAAGTCTCTTGTTTTCGTAAAAATGAGCATATTATTTACAACTTTAGAGAATTTTACAATTTGAGACCTATTAAGACAAAATAAATTAATGACCGAAATCACTTTAGTTGGATAAGATTGGCTTGTTTATAACACTAAACGAGTCCCATGCATAGCGACGAGACTTTATAACGACAAATAATTATAGTTGGATATTTTGGTCAAGTGTTTCGGGTCACGTTTATGCATATAATGTAAAAAAATCAAAATGTAATTGAATATCTTTTTAAGAGCATTGGGTACGGTTGAGCCGTGGATGTGGTGCCGTGGGAACTTTTTGCTGCCACGTCAGCAAAAAGCTCCACGGCACCACATTTCATGGGTATCCGTTGGCACCAGAATTTCTAGTGCCGTCGGCCATTTTTTTTAAACAAAAATTAAAATATACACAATATAAACTAAAATAAACTTCATTAATATTAAAAACAAACATTACATACTAAGAAACGAAAATTAAATAAACTAATTGATTAAAGTCTTTTTGTAGTATATAATTATTCCGAACCAGCGAAGGTAGAATGGAATCGTGAATAATCGAATCGCGAAATCGAGTCGTGAAAAGTGGTAAAGTGAAAAATATGATTTTGGAATTCAAATAATAAAAAGTAATAGAGAAATAACCAGAATGTACAAGCTAAATATGCATCGATGTTAAAAACGTGAAAACGGAAATGCAATCGCAAAATTTAAAACGTAACGTTTAATGAAAAATGATCCTACGAACTAGGAAATATTTTCTAAAAATCTTAAACTATTAAAAAGAATTTTAAGAAAAAGAAAAATATTTTTTTGAGTTTTTATTTATTTTCTAGAATTTATTTTCTATTTTTGGAATTAAAAATGAATAAAGAAAAATAGAAAAATAAAGTGGAAAAATGAAAATTAAATTCTAAAAACTCTAAAATAAGATTTTATAAAAAATATTTTTGTATTTTTCAAGGCTTTTTCTTATTTTTTATGGATTTTTGGAATTTAAAAATGATTTAAAAATGATTTATAATGAAGAAAAATTAAGAAAAATAGTAAATGAACTTAGAAAAATCTGAAAAATTTACAAAAATTCTAAAATAATAAAGGTAACTCAGAGAAAAAATTTGGAAAAAAAATAAGCAGCAGAAGTGTTTTTTAAGGCCCAAAACAGCTTGTGGCAAGTGCTTATTAATAAGCACTTGCCACAAAACTAAACCAAACTGAAAACACAAAAGTAAAATGCTATACTCAACTCAAATTAACTCAGATATGAACAAGTATATCACAAAAAGTATCAAAAAGTACAATAAGCAGTCCAATTAAGCTAAATAATAAGCAAGACCAACTCAGAAAAAGCCAGAAAAGAAAGAACAATGAAATCAACTAAAAAGCACTCAAATGAACTCAGAAACCAACCAGAACACAGATTCAAACTCTAATTAACTACTGGCAGGCCTAATGTTATGTCAGAAAACTAGTTCAAGTGGCTAAACTAGCAGTCACAATAAGCAATTTGAATTAGCTATGAATTGAAAATGAAGCATAGACCTATTAAGCTAAAACTACAAATTATCCAAAGCATCAAGATAAAGTTCAAAAATTCAACAGGATAAGCAGCTATGGACTAATCTACAAGCTGTGATGGACAACAATTGAGTGGTGCAAGGGTAAACTCAGCCAAACAGTCCCTAATTAAGTAGAACAAATAAACTCGAGAATGCAAGATAAGTACAGCTACATGAAGCCTATATTACAAACTGCAATTAGAACCAAATTTCAATCCATAATCACTACGGAATGAGCGAATTAGACAATAACAAAGAAGCAAGACTACAACAGGTATAGGGTCTAATATGCAGCCCTCAATTTAAGCTACAAATCAAATTCAAAATCCAAGTAGGCACAAACAAATTAAACTAAGATTACTAGCTATTCAATAACCTAAATTCAAACTAAGATGAGCTTAATATAAGCTAAAAAGGGCTGCTAAAACAAGTGGTGAAAATGGGTAGAAACTGAGTTTGGTGAAGGGAAAACAGTGGTCTAAGGGAGCATTTGCAGCCTATGAACAACCTAACAAAACTGATCCATGGTATGAAATCTTTGAATCAAGCAGAAGCTAAACTACCAAACTATAGAGTACCAAATATTATACCCGAAGAAACTTATATGGTCTGCCGAAACAGTCAACTGGTGCAGGACACTAGCAGAACAGAACACCACTATAACTACTCAGTAACAATACTCTAGGATAAATCAGATCTCAAATCACTACTCCACGTACCTTCTAAATCACTAATAGAAACAATAACTACAACTAACACAATTAAATCTAACAACTACTCAACATCACAGATCCATAGTATGACATTTAATCTAATTACTACGCAACTCAGAAACAAAGCTAAACAAATGATTATTATGAAAATCAAGCTCAAGCTCAATCACAACACTAAAACTTCAATTTCACTAAATCAATCCAATGTAACAGTATACTATGCAAATTTAAATCTAAATCAGATGCTTCAAATTGAGAAAGTTCAAAACAGAAGTTACCGGAGTAATTCCCCTCAGCTAGAAAAGAGGGGATTCACAGAAGCCTATCTCTAGGATAGGCGGAGACCATCCATATCTGTCTCAGCATATCACCAAATTACCACAGCAACCAATTATAAAAGCAGTTGACTAACTTTAACTATTCTTAGGAAATAAACAAGGACTTTTTGTGAACTCAAATCTCAAACTTATAATGACTATGAAAACAGAATAAGATATGAATTTCCACTTATTAGCTTATTAGAAAGCTTAAACAAACCAAAAGCTATTTTTAAACTTTTCTAATTTCTGAATTTCATTAAAAACTATTAAGTAAAATGAAAACTGAATTGTAAGTAAACAATTGTGAAATGAATTACAATGATAAAACAGTAAAAGAGATTATCAATAAGCAGTAAAGAACAATTATGCTAAATGATTTAAAGGAAAAGCTGATTTCATTGAAATAAAAGAAGTTACATCTAAACTAAGCTAATACAATTTAAAAGAAAATTTGGCAGAGCTTGGCTACTCCAAGACTCCACACTAATACAAGCTAACATATCTCCTATTTATAGCTAAACTAAGAGTTGGGGGTCACGGATTGCCAAGCTGGCAATCCATGTGCTTGTGTTTCTTTCAATCACCTCAGGACCACATGATCATCTTCAATCATTCCTCATCTATCCATAGCCCTTGGATCAAATATAATGACGCGTTTCAACTAATCAGCTCTTGCCACCTGTCATTCCTTGTGTTTCTTCGCTCTGAAAAACTACTGACACGCTCTAACAGCTTCTAGAAACCATTGGATATTACCTAATTACCCTTAATTGCTGTAATTTTGGGATGGGGTAATTAGGGTTTATGTTGAACAGTGAAATCTGGGAAAAGGGGTAATTTGGGGGTGAATAAGGGCGGGGTGTGTTTATTTATTTATTTTGGTTATGTTTGACTCTGGTTTTGGTATTGACCGAGGGTAATTTGGGCTTGGGTCAAGGATTTTGAAGGTTGGGCTTTGGGTTATAATAAAAGTGGATTGGGCTTTTATGGGACTAGGCTTTGGATCAGATTAATTAATATCATGTTTTCAATTTTAGTAATGAGAATCACAAGGACCATTTATGTTAACTTTCAAAGTCCAAGGGCTAAAATGTGTAAGTTCTTCAAAATAAATCACAGGGACTAATCTTGCCAAGTCTAAATAGATGGAGGACTGAAACTAAATTTTGGATCCCAGGCATTGACTCTTTGACCAACTTCAACTCTCATGCTCGATTTCGTTGTTTTCCCGAGATTCTTCGTCTTTTATGATAAATCCGTTCCTGGACATTCACAACATAAAAACACATGTTTTCTTGGCATTTGTTAGCTCAAATAGTCATATTGGGTCGGTTTTTGGCCATATAATAGTGAGTGAATAAACACTCACCGCTAATAAACGGTTAAACTAAACTACGAATCAACAAAACAAATCATCCGATACATAGCCCTCGTGACTCAAAGCACTCGAGTTGTCATCACTCGTTGGCACACGGGGCAATCCATGTTGGATTCGCCATGCACAACGAGCATTTCTCCGAGCCTGTTTAGCTCGTAAGTACTCCTCACGAGCTCTTGCCTCTTCTGCTTCCTCTGCTTGAACCTTTAACAACTCTTGCATATCTTGCTCATATAGTTCTTCATCAGACAAAGGACGTGGTTTGTTTTGTGGTGGATTGTAGTGTGGTGGATTGTTTAGAGGTGGAAAGCGCACTTCAGGTGGAGTGATTGGTGAATTGTCATATTGAAAACGGGAAACAAATCTTGTGGTGGATTGTTGGGTTGTTGATTGTCGTATGGGAATACGGGGAAAAGTTCTTCGGGTGGGGTGTTGTAATCTGAAGCGTGATCTGGTGAATTGTTGTTAGCCATTGCTTTGAGAGAATTGTTTGTGATTTGTGTATGATTTGTGTGTGTTTTGTGAGGTGCTGAGAATGGCTATTTATAGAGCCGTTTAACCGCCCATTTGTGTTTTGAATTTGAATTCCACATGTTCTGTACGTCTGAAGATTAAATGTTTATTTCACACGTTTTTTTGTTTGAATTTGAATTTGAAATATACTTTGCGGCAAATTTCATGAAACAGCTAACAAGTAAGTGGGCACGGATGAACTCTAAATGCAAAAAATTTCATGAAATTTACTTGACTTTGCAGCCTACACGTGAGCCAGATGTTCGTCTTGAAGATGCAATGAACGTTTACAAAGAACGCCATGGTGGGCAAGCATTCAAATATTTTCACGTTTGGTTGATTTTGAGAAACAACTACGCCAGGAACAGCTTTAGGAATTAATGGCTTTTGTATTCTGTATCGTGTGTTTGTTTATGTTAAATATGGGAGGTTAACGGCTAGTTTATGGTTAATGTCTTAATGACTTTTGTATGATGTTATGTCAGTTTAAGTTTGAGTTTGAATAAAAGTCTTAATGACTTTTGTATGATATTTATGTAATGTTTACGTTTTTATTAATGAAATTAATGTTTTATTAAGTTTTTAGTTTACTATTTTTTTTTTTTTTTGAAATCTTTATAAAAGAACTACTAACTCCCTTTTGGAACCATGCTCCCATTTTCAAAAAATGTTACCGTTTCCGGCCAAAAAGAAAAGAAAAGAAAAAACGATGGCGCATCGCTGATGGGACGGTGCCAGATGCGATGGCGCGAGGGACGGTATGGTGCGCCGTCGGCCAAAATGGGCTGGTGGCCATGGCGCCAGCCATGGCACCACCATACCCCATGCTCTAATATATGATAAGTCAATTGAAAATGAAACATAACAACAATTAGTTGAAATATTTTTTGTTGTCTAAAAAAAATCTATATTTTTCTAACAAATGATGTGTTTTATATATATATATATATATATATATATATATATATATATATATATATATATATATATATATATATATATATATTTGAAACGATAAATATATATAATATTTGTAAATGTGATTGTTAAACATTTTAGTGATAGTTATAGTGCAACATATTAAAAAATAAGTCAAACTATTTTTGTGAGAAAGTAATAATAAAATGATATTTTAGGTTTAAAATATTGCTCATTTTTAAGTAGCAAAATATAGGTATCCATATATTTTGCACAAGTAAGGCATATCTCCATTTATCTAACAAAATTGTCATCAAGGAAGTATGTATCCATGTCGCAATACAACTTTATTTCTAAAGTTAGTTAGTGGGCGTTTGGTTTGGTAGTGAGTATGGCTATATGTATGGGTATTCTCCTTTAAAATTCACTTATAATTTATAAAAGTCTCAAAATTTAGACAAAATTCTTAATTTCAAAATCTCCTTATACTACTTAATGACGAGCAGTGCTTAAACATATAAAACCTATTTAACTAACAAAATTATAAAGATGTTATTAGAGTACACTTATTTTAATCTATCGTAACACAATGACCATCAATGGTGCTAACGAAACAGTGATTATTCAAAATAGGATAACAAGTGCATCCAAAAACTCAATAGTATTCATTCAAAAAAAAAAAAAAAAAAAAAAAAAAAAAAAAAAAAAAAAAAAAAACTCAATAGTATAGTTGGATAAATCATGTGATTTTTATATGTGATCTTTTTCTCAAAATTTAATCAAAAATCCTAATCCCAAAAGTACAGTAGGATAAATCATGTGATTTTTGCAGTAGGATACTACCTATTTATTACTAAAGAGAAATACTAAATCCTCCTACTTATAGGATCATGACAAATGTCAGAATTGACGGTTTGGATGAAGAGAGAAAATGACCGGAAAAAATACATATAATATTGTTGATGATATTGTAGGAGGCTATAGCAATGCTCGTTACTAAAATATTACATATTTACAGGGTGTTTATACTAATGTAAATTTTACATATGATTGGTGAGGGTTGAAGGTTGGGTCAAAATGGGTCATTTATTTACCTGTATTCCACATACTTAACACCTATTAATATAGTTGTTACTATTCTCAGCAAGGATACATTTCCGGAAAGGCCTTTTGAAGGACTAAAGTTTGTAGATGTTGGTTGTGGAGAAGATATATTGTATGACCTGCAAGTTCATATTCAAGACATTGTCATCTAATATATGCAAAAGTTTATGTATGCAAGTCAATCATACAAAAATCGATTCGAAACACCCCTTATACTACGTAGACTAACGTTAATCATCCATTAAATGAAAAACAAAATGTTAATCAACAGTCCGTTTGAATTGTCAGGATACCAGGGCAAATTCCACCCCTAATGCCGGGATTCACTTTTTAGAATTCATTTCATTGTTGGATACCAAATCACATGTACCAAACTAATTATTTTGGGCTCATTCCATTCAAGAGTGCCAAAAACCACATATCCAGCATTCCAATAACAACCAATCTATAGAATGTATATTAAAAATAGCAAAAGTTTATGGACTAAAACAAACCGGTGAGAACTCAACTCCAAACACCCTTATACTACAAAAAAATAATATTAATGCTGAGGGTTGTGTTGGGTTGAGATTGTATGTGACAATATGTGTGGTAAATGATCGGGTTTTACTCAACTGTCAATGGTTGGGTGTGAGCTTATTGATTCCCGCGAAAACATTAATATGCGTATCACAGAAGATACGGTAAAGCTACATAGTTAATGTGTGACTACATCGATGGTCCCTCAAGTTGTATCTCTGGTTTAGCTTGGGTTAACTACTGGTTATAATGTGATTGGACTATTATGCCCCTCATATTATAACAAAAAACGTGCGTTGACCGAGCCAAAAATGGTCAAGGAACTCAATCGGCCTAAAAAACACAATGTTTGGACGCAATAACAACCCTGAACTTAAAGCAAAACTATGCCACCCCGAAGTTATTTTAGAGAACCAAAGTTTGATTCCAAATGACTTTAAAGCTACTCTGTTTTAGCCTATTTTATCGGTTTTTTTTTTTTTTTTTTTTTTTTTTTTTTTTTTTTTTTTTTTTTATCTTTATCTTTCTGTAAAAAGGTATGATTGTTATATATCGAATTTAACCCGGCACATCTTAGTCTTAGTCGAAATATCAAACTTTTTTTATTTAATTTGTTTTTCTTATTGAATGTATAAACTTTTTTTCATCCTAATTTGTGTATCATCACGCGTAAAGCTCGATGCAAAATGACTCCATTCAAATGTATTAAAATTTACACGTAAGGATACACACAATTGAATGAATTCAAAGTCTATACATGTCAATAATAGTAATATAAAAAAAGTTTGATACACACTAAAGAGTAATGGGTTAAGTTTGATACATGTTCAAATGATTATCCGCGATAAAAATATAGAATGTTGGTTGTATTTTTCGGTTTTGGTGTAAGGAAGTGACATACAAATTCGGAGTTAGGAACCTCGAGTCAAGCACTTATAAACAAAGAAATAACAATCAAGCGATTCTGATAAATTGCTCTAACCATGCACTCTAAAAACAATCAGATAGTATAATACTGAAAGAAGATTTGATTCATACATTAATGCTCTCTCAACTTGACTACTTCAGCAGCATCAAACTTCAGCACTTGTCCTAGGAGCTGAAGTGTGTCCCTTGATTAACTGGCAAAACAAAAACGGGAAGCAAGTAAATATTTATAGTACCAATCTAAGAGGCTGGGGGAGGGGTATTAAAGAACGTTTAGGATTTCTGAAGAGGAAAATACAGGGAAGACCTCTGTTCTTGACTATTTAAAATTTTAAATCTTCAAAACAATATATTAAGGGCAAATCGGAGTTCCAACTTATGTCCAAATTAATAGCTTTTTAGTTACTAAATAATGGCTTATCGCTAAAAATAAATATGACCGCATTTAATAAGATCAATACCAACAGAATGTTTAGAAATATAGATCAATCATCATAAACATATTATAGATGAAAAAATCTGAAGGCAGCAGTAGGGCTAAGCATCGGGTCAAAACCGACCAGAACAGAACCGAAAACCGATTTTGTGGAAGAAATGAACCAAGAACTGAACCGAAGTGACTCGGTTTGGTTTGGTTCTGTGTCAGTCCGTTCGGTTCGGTTCGATTTATACGGTTTAGGTGTGTTAAATCGGTTTTGGCTCGAAGCGAACCGAGCCGAACCGAACCGGAACTGAACATCATAAATGTATAAAACCGAAAACCAAATCGAATATTGTCAGTTTGGTTTCTCGTCTATTTTGCTCTGCTCTAGGCGGAAGTAACTAAATAGTTCGTCTGTGGCTCTGTGCTATGACTGCTATCTAATACTAAAAGAAATGGCCATGAAATAACAGCATAATATGTATAACCCACCTTATCATTCCTCTTGATATTCGTCGATTGCCTCTTTCTCTTCCTATATATTATACTACATGAAAAAAGAAAAGACCTTGAAATAACATCAAAGCTGGAAACCCTTCTTACACTTGCCTTGTTAATTTTTGCGCGCCTATTTTTCTTTTGTTTCCTATTAAGATGTGGGGATACAAGGCTTTTCACAAATATAGGGGCACCAACATGTCGCCAACCAAAAGACGATTGATCATCTTTGTCATCACATAAAGACCAACTAGTGAGCGGACTAATGCATTTGAGTGGGCGTCTAATGTCATACTACGTGTCAGGATCCTTTGGAAGCATTTTCCAAGATTGTTTAACATTGTAGCTTTTCATTACCCATATCGGGTTATTGTCGGAAGTAAATATGCATAGACATTCTTCCATAATCCCTAGATAACTAAAAAACTGACATACATATCTTGTGTCATCAGGTTGAGGGATTTCTTTAAATTCCTCTAGAGATAAATCAAAAGAAATAATTATCTTGGAATCTTTATTATCATCATGATCATTCATAAACCAGTGAAGCGCCCCATTACAAAAAACACCATTGGTAAAATTATCACTAAAACTATAATTAACATCTCCAAGAAGTCTCCATACATTTGACCTCAAGGTTAACACTTGAAAACGCGTCCGGTGGGCACCTTTCCTAATACCGACAACAAGCTTGTAATCATCTATGGAAAAATCATAACCAAAACCCCAACATAATTTCCGCCTGTACTTTTGAGGAACTCCATCAAGGGTTGCAAGGTTTTTAACCTCTCTAGTGGAAGGATTGGTTACTAAAAATTGGGCAGCATAAGGAGAGATGCAAACAAGGCCATTGGAGGAAGTGAGGAACCAATAATTCGACAAAAAAAATTACCACAATCATTTAATAGTGGCAAAGTGATTCTTCTTCTTCTATGTCCATGATTCTTGTTGTAGGTATGGTTTAAGTGAGATTTAACAAAATAATCACTTGAGATCAAAGAATACCATGACTTACAAACGCTTTTGCATCGAAGTAAATCTTCCACATCCAATCTTAAAAGTATCTCCTCAACAGCATCAAACATAATCATCTCTCTGTTCCTCATTCAAACCCTAACCTAACCTTTTGTCGAATGAAAGATGAAAAGATAACCTATGAATACTAAACTAAATCTCCCAACCAACAGCATGACTAAGGCCCATCTCATTCTCAAGCCTACTTCACTAGCCCAACATGGGTGTTCACAGTTCGGGGCTTTTATATATGAGCAAATTCCCTATTTGCCCCACAAGTACAACTCTCCCTACCATTTCTCAAAATGCGAAGGTTGCCCCGGATGAGTTTGCGCGACTCCTAGAAAATTTTAGCACGTGTCGCTACCGTTATAAGAAACAAGTACATATTAGCCTATTCACTTTCTTGGGCGATTGGGGCCCACAATACTAAGGATGGCAACGGGGCGGGTTTGGAGCGGGGCAACCATCCTCATCTCCAAACCTGATTACCAAAGTTCTCCCCAAACCCGCCCCGTTCCCCATCGGGGATCTAATCGGGGCGCCCCGTTTGGGCGTGATGGTTCCCAAACCCGCCCCGTATTAATCGGGGATCTTATCGGGGCGTCATCTTTGGGTGTAATTCTTGACCAAAGCCGCACCATTTTACATTTATTGTTATTTTCATACCGTTAGCAATGACGAACCTATTAATAATCAATTAAAAACAAGCCTTATTAATTTTCCAATGGTAATATTATACGTAAATAATGATAAATTATACCACAAAAAAAATTAAAACTTAAAATATGACACTAAACGAGTTTCTATAATCACAATTATGCATTCTAATATGTACATATTTATTAATCAAGTAGGGCGGGGCGGGGCGAGGATTCCCCGCTCTCCGCCCCAAACCCGATTAAAATCTCTGTTTAATCCCCAAACCCGCCCCGTAACCCAATTAGCATGCCCCACCCCAATTATGTCGGGTTTCTGGTTACCCCGTCAGGTTCGGGTTTTTTTGCCATCCCTACACAATACCCGGGGCGAATGGTGTTTTTATTTATTTATTTATTTATTTATTTTTTAATCTTTTTGTGAGAAAATCAATTTTCTTAAAATATTATAGTATTACATATTTCTTGGGCGACTGGGTCTCACTTATTTAATTTCTTAACTGACCGGTTAGGTAACAAGTACAACTTTTGATTTTTTTAATATGCAGCTTAGACACTAGTACTAGTGTAGGACGCGTGTTACCAATTTATAAGAGTCGCCTAAGCTTTCCGGGGCAACCTTCGCCCTTGGGCCATTTTGAGAAATAAATTTATTTTGGGGCATATGAGGTAAGTACATGTTTACTTTTAGGGTATTTGAGGAATTACATCTGTTAAAAATGTATGGCATAAAAACCGATAAATAGTATCACACATTAAAAAAATCTAAAAGTTGTACTTGTTACCTAACTGGTCGCCTAAGAAATTAAATAAGTAGGAACCAGTCGCCCAAAGAAATTAAATGAGTAGGACCCAGTCGCCCAAAAAAACCATTCGCCTCGGGTATAGTGGCCCCAGTCGCCCATGAAAGTGTATGGGCTAATAGCGTACACACAAGTACTAGACATATACTTGTTTCTTACAATGGTAGCGACACGTGTCAAAATTTTATAGGAGTCGCCCAAACTCATTCGGGGCGACATTCGTCCCTGGGGCATTTTAAGAAATGGAAAATTTTTGGGGCATATAGGGTAGGTAGAGTGTTACTTGTGGGGCAAATGGTGAATATTTGCCAATTTTTGTTATTGGTGTACTGATTTTTTTTATTGTGTGTACTGAATTTTTAAATTTCAATCATTGTGTGTATTTTGTGACTATTCAGCCATGTAAAATGACTATTTTAACCTTTGAAATTTGAAAAAAGTAAGGGTAAAATGGACAAATACACATAATAATCGAAATTCGAAAGTTAAGTACACATAATAAGAAGAAGAAAAATTTAGTACACACAATAACAAAAAGTAGCAAGTATAATATATTTTCGAGCCGACTAAATAAAAACACAAGGTTTAATAACATCCAATTAAAGGTAACTACTAAAAAAAACAGCTAGCTGCTCTTAAATCTGGTTAATTTGAGTACCTACTTACGTAGTGTGTATCGTATCAAACAAACTTACTGATTCAATTTTGTAACGTCCTCCACCCATCCAAATTTGTGAGGTTCAAAAGTGTAAGGTTCCATACCCGTCCAAATTTGTAAGATTCTCCATCCGTGTAAATCAATGAGGGTTCAAATTTGTCAAAAAGAACACGAGTACCTTTTTTGTTAAACCACAAGTCTCAATTTTTTTAAATTTTTTGGTTTTAAACGTTGAAGTTTGTGGTGAATTTAAATAAGCAGAATCACTTGCATTATACCAAAACGTGGTTTCTGCGTCTTGAGAACAAAATGATATGATAACTGCTTTTTGAAACAAGATGCCAGAGACCCTTCCGCTACGCCATTATTCAAAAACATGTTTTTGCTGATTAAAGGACCTCTGTTTCCCTGATTCTTTTGATGCATGCAGTCGATATTGGAGAAATATTCCCTGATTAACGGGTTTTACTGTCTTTTTTCACAGTCTAACTGCTAAACAATTTGCACAAGACTAGTCACTATAAAGATCTTAATCTTCAAAGCTTTGATAAAAATTTATGTCATGATATCAGGAGCCAAATCTTAGAGGAAGGCGTTGATTTCTCCTTAGCAAACATAACAAAGGTTAGTTTTAAGAATTGAGTGATGTTTAGCAACAAGTTTATGAAAGAGGAATCCACATGATGTTTCTTGATTGTTTTTGTAAGGAATTATTGAAGTCAGAATTTAGATACTGCTGACGGATACTGCTGACAGGTTCCTGCGGATACTTAGAGTGGTTTCTGCTGAAGACTGGTTCCTGCTGAAGAATAGACATACTGCGGATATAGTTAATCCGTAGATAGAGATTAGTTATTTATAGATAAGATATGTAGAATATCTTCTAGAGTATTATGTTCATACGTTTCTTGTAGAAGAATTTAGGGTTTCCACTAGTATATAAGGAACCCAAGGATATTGTATTATGTACGAGTTTTCAAAACAATTATTAGTGAATAATATCGATCCATAGAGGATCAAAGTTTAGCATACAGTTTATATTTATATTCCGCAATAACTATAAGCTAACAGAGATTGTCTATTTAGTTTGCTAGTGATTACATTAGTAGACTAACGATCTATTGGCTCGAGATCTATCAAGTGTAGATCCTTCAAGTGGTATCAGAGCCACAAGATAATCTCTGTAATCTAACTCACACTCAAATACCTTTTTCACTCAGTAACAATGGTTGATGGAGATGCTACTGATGTCACTCTCACAAACGCCAACGCTATCACTCAACAACTTCAACAGGTTGCTTTCTCCAACAGCAACGCCAAGTTTCCCTATCTCAAGAAGGATGAGTATGAGATTTGGGCCATGAAGATGCAGAACTGGATTACTAGTGTCGACTTCAACTTATGGAATGTGATATTAAACGGGTGCAGTCCTAAAAAGCAAGGAAAAGACCCTAAGGGTCATATGACTACTTTTCCTCCATCTTCTGCTGAAGAGATCATTGCTGAACAAAGGGAGAACAAAGCAAGAACTATCTTGCTTCAAGCAATTCCTGATGACCACATGGGAGATTTTCATTACCTGACTGATCCTAAAGAAATCTGGATGGCTATAAAGACAAGATTCGGGGGCAATGAAGAATAAAAAAGGATGAGAAAGTCTATGTTGAAGCAAGAATTTTAGAAATTCAGAATAACTGAAGAGGAGGGCATTCACAAAGGCTATGATAGGTTTCAAAAGATTCTAAGTCATTTGAATCAGCTTCTAGCCAGACCTAACAATGAGGAGGTTAACTCCAGGTTTCTAAGAGCCTTACCTCCCTCATGGTCTCAGGTCAGCATATCCTTGAAAACCAAAGGAGGCTTGGATTATCTCTCGTTTGATGACTTGTACAACAAACTCAGAGCCTTGGAACTTGACATCAAGGGACACTCCTCTTATGCAGCACCTCCTTCACACTCTGCATTTATCAGCACTAATTCAAACTATATGCCACATTCTCCCAGTCCAAGTCCTTCCTCTACAACATTGTCTTTCACAAATGCTAGTCCAAAGAATCATCCAAAGATTAGCAATGTGATGGAAGATGTACTTCACTCATTTGTTGCTGAAGTTGATCAACAACAACCAATAGCTTATGAGGACTTTGAGCAGATTGTTGAACTTGCAATGGAAGAGTTGGACTTAAAGTGGAAAATGGCAATGCTCTCTCTTAAAGTCATAAGATTTGAGCAAAAGGTTGGAAGAAAGCTTCAAGTAAATGGAAGAGATGCAGCTCGTTTTGACAGAAGAAAAGTGAAGTGCTATGCATGTGGAGAGATTGGCCATTTTGCAAGAGAATGCAAGACCAAGAAGGATGAAGATAGTACCAGATATTCGGCTTACATGAAGAAGGAGGTGGAGGCTGGAGAATCAAAGGCTTTGGTGACTGCTGTAGATGCTTTTGTTGACTGGAATGAGCATGAATCTGAAGATGTAACAAGCAGTTCTCCTCAACAAATCTCCTACGTGGCTAGCTGTGATGCTGACTTTGCCTTCATGGGAATATCTCCTCAGGTATCTGATTGTATTTTTGGGTGTGATATTAAATATAATCTTAAAGAAGCTTATGATGATATGGAACCAAAATATAATGCTAGCTTTATTGAAGCTCAAGCTTATAAAGAAGCTGTTAAAACTTTAGAAAAATAGAAAGTGTGGTTTCAACAAAATCAATTGGCTTATGAGGAAAAGATAAGAGTATTAAAAAGAGATTTAGAGATAACTAGCAATGAGTTAAAATTTACTGAAAGAGAAAAAGCTATAATTGAGTCTGAGAAAGAAGTTTTGCAAGATAAGTTGGATAAGGAAGTTACTAGACATAAAGAATGGCTAATTTCAGGTGATAAGTTAGCTAGTTTTCTATATAGTAGTCATTCTGTAACATCTGAGTTTGGTTTAGGTTTTCAGAAATATGTTGGTGTAGAGGCAAACCATTATTTAGATAAGAAAAGTAAAAATAACTCTACACCTGTAAAATTCTTAAAGGAAGGTGAGATGCATGCTGTACCAGGACCAATTAGAGGTGAATTCATGCCCACCTCCAAAACCTCTGACTTTGATGGTTCACACCATTTGTATGGCAAAAAGTTTAATGACTTGCCAAACCTTACTTGTAAAACTAATAACTTTGACTCTTCCACAACCATAGGAACCCCTAAGCCCACATCCTATAATTTGGACTTACCAGAATCACAGACTCAAACTGGCATTAGGATCAATGACTCCCCTGACTCTAGAAGTATCTCTAGTGATGATTCTAATGAATGTGTCTCTTGTTCTTTCAGGGACAAAACCTCAGAGACCTCTAGTTATGCCAGCTGTGAATCCAAGTCAGACTCACCCAAGTCCTCATCAAAGCTATCTGTCAAGTCATCTTACAAGTCTGTGGACTCTGAAGTTGCTGCTGATGAAGTGATTTCAAAGACAGCCTCTTCTGAAGACTTGTTATTTACTTCTTTTAAAAACAATTCCTTTCAGTCATTACAAAACAATTCTATTTCTGGTGGTTGTTTGAATAATTTTGAGTTTAATAAGACATCTTCTGGTTTTAATAAATCTTCTAGAAAGAAGAAGTGTTTTGTTTGTGGTAGTAAATTGCATTTGATTAAGGATTGTGATTTTCATGAAAAGAGGATGGGTGTTTCTGCTGCTCATAATAGACCTAGACCAATGTGGACCAATGCTTATACCAAACCCTCTTATGTTCCACATGCACCTCACACCACTAGCAGAACCAACTCAGTTTCTGCTGAAAGGCCTGTTTCTGCTGGTGGATCTGTTTTTGCTACTAGATATGCTGATAGGAATAGATATATTTATAGACCATTTTCTGGATTTAATCATACTTATTTTCAAAATGGTTATTGGCCTGTATATTACGACCCAATGTTTTTGGGAAGGGCAAATTGGGATTCTGCTGTAAAGTCCTCAGCAGATTGTTCTTGGAAATTTGATAGACCATATGTATACAGGGGTTCCAGGAACAATGGTGGATCTAACTCATCTACATGGCTTCATAATAATGATCCACAAGGCAGGCTCAAGTCTTTCAAGACTTGAGTCTATCAATGTACTCATATTTTTGTATAATTTTTTTGTTGTTGGAGGGACATCCTCTTTTGAATAAAGATTTAGGTATTGTTGATAGTGGATGTTCAAGAAGCATGTCTGGGAATCAGGAGAAGCTACATAACTTTGTGCCTTTTAATGGAGGCATAGTGAGATTTGGAAGTGGAGAAGGAAGAATCACTGGTAAAGGAACCATCAGAACTCCAAAGGTGGATTTTGAGAATGTCTATTATGTGAAGGAACTACAAGATTTCAATTTGTTCTCAGTTTCACAAATCTGTGACAAAAAGATTCCTGTGCTTTTCACTGATGAGGACTGTCTCATTCTTTCACCTGACTTCAAAATACCTGATGAAAATCATGTATTACTAAGGGTTCCAAGAAATCATAATATTTACACATTCAATTTGAATGATGTCAAGCCAGGAGGTGATCTAGCATGCTTGGTGGCTAAAGCATCCTTGGATGAATCTACAAAATGGCACAGAAGGATGGCACATGTTAACTTCAAAGTAATTAACAAGCTTGCTAAAGATGGACTAGTTCATGGACTTCCTTCCAAGTTATTCACCAATGAACACAACTGTGTTGCATGTAACAAAGGAAAGCAACACAAAGCTTCTTATAAGGCTATTACTGCTGTGAGCACAATCTCAGAACCTTTGCAGCTGCTTCATATGGATCTTTTTGGTCCAACATCCATCAGGAGTATTGACCATAAGTACTTCTGTTTGGTGATCACTGATGCTTTTAGTTGGTTTTGTTGGACATTCTTTTTGGTGACTAAAGACCAAACCTTTCAGACACTTAAAAATTTATGGCCCTTATTGAAAACCAACTTAACAAAAGGATCAAAGGCATAAGGTGTGACAATGGGACAGAGTTCAAAAATGCCAATCTTATTGAACTCTGTGGGTTAAAGGGTATAAAAAGGGATTATAGCAATCCTAGGACTCCACAACAGAATGGAGTTGCAGAGAGGAAGAATAGGACCCTGATAGAGGCTGCAAGATCTATGCTTGCTGACTCTAAACTTCCCACTATGTTTTGGACTGAAGCAGTTGGCACTGCTTGTTATGTCCTTAATAGGGTGTTGATTACTAAACCACATAATAAGACACCTCATGAGCTGTTGACTGGGAAGAAACCTACCATTGAATACTTGAAACCTTTTGGATGTCAAGTGACTATTCTGAATACAAGTGATCACTTAGGCAAATTTGAAGAAAAAGCTGTTGAAGGGTACATTGTTGGTTACTCAGCTCATATCAAGGCCTACAGGGTATATAATTTGGCTGCTAAGAAGATTGAAGAGACTCTTAACCTGAGATTTCTGGAGGACAATGAAAATACTCAGGGTAAAGGTCATGAATGGTATTTTGACCTTGATTACTTGACAGATCATTTGGGGTATACAAGATTTAAAACTAACCCTTCTGCAGGTACACAAGTTTCACCTACTAAGATTGCAGATACCCTGGAAGATGACTCAGACAGTGATTCAGAATGTGATGAACCTACTATTGTTGTTTCTTCTCTCCCTATTCATGTTGCAGGTCCTACTAACACAGAAGTCTCTGATGCCAAAACTGCTGATGAAGTGGAAAACTCAACATATGCAGAAGATCTTGCTAGGCTCAAAAAGCAAGAGCATGCAGCTGCTGAAGAAGCTAAAAGGCTTGGTCTTGAATTTGCTCAAGACACTGAAGCACTATTAAAACAAGCTGCTATTGATGTCAGCAGCAAATCTATTTCTGCTGATGAATCTGCTGATGCTGCTGCTGCCAATTCTCCTGAAGGCATTTCTGCTAAAACACCTGTTTCCACTGCTACATCAACTAGCTTAGAAGAACCATTTGGCAGGTTCCCCAGCCCCTCAGATCTTGGCAACCATGAACAAAGTGCTGGCATTTTTCAACCAGCTTCTTATGATGAAGACTTTGCTCCAACTTTGACTAATCTCGAAACCTCTGTTGATGTCAATCCTGTTCCCACTAAGAGGATCAACACCATTCATCCTCAAGAGAATATCCTTGGTGATCCAAATGCTATGGTTCTAACCAGAAGTGCTATAAAGCAGACACAGTTTGGTCAATGTGCCTTTTTCACATATGTGTCTAATCAGAAGAGAGACAATCACACAGATCAAAAGCATTGCCTGTTTGCTTGTTTCTTATCCCAAGTAGAACCAACAAGCATTAAACAAGCTTTGAGTGAACCTAGTTGGGTTGAAGCTATGCAGGAAGAGATGCAACAATTCAAGAATCAAGATGTATGGGTACTTGTTGATCTACCTGCAGGTAAAATTGCTATTGGAACCAAGTGGATATTAAAGTGCAAGAGAGATGCAAGAGGTATAGTGGTTAGAAATAAAGCAAGATTGGTGGCTCAAGGTTTCAGACAAGAAGAAGGGATTGATTATACTGAAGTTTTTGCACCTGTTGCTAGGGTGGAGGCAATTAGGTTATTTTTGGCCTTTGCCTCATACATGGGATTTGTGGTATATCAGATGGATGTAAAAAGTGCCTTCCTCTATGGCAAGATTGAGGAGGAAGTCTATGTCACTCAACCACAAGGCTTTGAAGACCCACAAAATCCTAAGAAGGTGTACAAGGTTGTCAAGGCACTCTATGGCCTTCATCAAGCACCAAGAGCCTGGTATGCTAGGCTATCTACCTTCCTTTTGGAACATGGATACAGAAGAGGAGCAATTGACAAGACTCTCTTCATAAAGAAAAACTCCAGGGATATCATTCTGGTACAATTTTATGTGGATGATATCATTTTTGGCTCCACAAAGGAAGCATGGTGCAGGGAATTTGAAAATTTAATGAAAGGTGAATTTCAGATGAGTGCAATGGGGGAACTGACATTTTTCTTGCGGCTACAAGTCAAACAACAACCTGATGGGATTTTTATCCATCAAGAGAAATATGTCAAAGATATCTTGAAAAAGTTTGACTTTGAACTTCTGAGGACAGCAACTACTCCCTATGAACCTCCCAAGCTTAAAAATCCAAATGAACAAGATGAAGCTGTTAATGTGCATTTATATAGATCCATGATTGGATCACTCATGTATCTCACAGCTTCAAGACCTGACATCACCTTTGCTGTCAGTGCTTGCTCAAGACATCAAGTCACTCCATTGACTTCCCACCTAAATGTTGTGAAAAATATTTTCAAGTATCTCAAAGGCCAACCCAAGTTAGGTCTTTGGTATCCAAGGGATTCACCATTTGTGCTGGAAGCATATAGTGATAGTGACTATGCTGGGGCTAATTTGGACAGGAAATCCACAACAGGAGGTTGTCAATTTCTTAGTAGAAGACTCATTTCTTGGCAGTGCAAGAAACAAACCATTGTGGCTACCTCTTCTACTGAAGCAGAATATGTTGCTGCTGCTAACTGTTGTGGTCAGGTACTCTGGATTCAGAATCAAATGTTGGATTATGGGTTCAACTTTATGAACACAAAAATCTATATTGATAATCAAAGTACCATTTCCATTGTTAAAAATCCTGTTTTTCATCAAAGAACTAAACATATTGAAATTAGGCACCATTTTATAAGAGATGCAAATGAAAAACATTTAATACAGGTGCTTAAAATTCATACTGATGATAATGTGGCTGATTTATTAACAAAGGCTTTTGATGGACCTAGGTTTAGCCACTTAGTTGTCCACATTGGGATGGTTAACCCTTGAATGCTATGTTTGAGGGGAGGCATAAGCCTCAGGGGAGGCATATGCCTTTGGGGAGGATTGTAATTGATATTGTATCTTTTGTATATTATTTGTATATTATTGATTATTGCTAACACTAATCTACTAATGTTTCTGTCAGCTTTGTGTGTTTTTTTGTTTGCTACTTTGTGTCTAATTTGCAGAATGTCCTTATGTGAAGTTGCTGATCTTTATTTGTAATTCACCAAGAGCTGTTTCAAAGGGAATGTGGTCATGTTTGCTGAGAATTGTTTCTACTGAAGAGTCATTCATACTGAAACACATTGCTTCTACTGAAGTAATACACAAGAATTGACAAATAAGGAAAGATGTTCATTCATTCAAGAAACAATTTACAGCTTACAATCAACTTCAAAGTGGAATACAAAGATCATTCCTATGCTAAGTCTACCAAACCAATACTAAGCTTCTATCATCTATTACAAAAGCGCTGGTGGATATGCATGACCAGTACGATGAAGAAGCTGAAGGTGAAAATGGAAAAGAGAGAATGATGA
>CM060686.1:53165335-53331172 GCA_030686995.1 Artemisia argyi
TAACAAACCTTCATCCATACTTTAAACCCAGATAACCATTAAGAAACAAACTCCTGAAATCCAAAAAACAACCCGAATCCAGTAAGAACATACATCACCAAGATAAAAATAATAGAATCTCAAATGGTGAACATTTTATAAGTTCCAAATCTGATAATTAATAGAACAAGTATAGAAGTAAAAAAGAAGGAACACATCAGATGATTTTCCGAAATTAAGGCGGCTGGACGATGATTTTCCGGTGAAACACAAATACAAATACCAATACCCTTTATCTCCATACAAACCCTGCCATATTCTTTCACTTCCTCATTGCACACATCAAGCAAACAAACACCTACTCATCTCTTTTATCTAACCATTTCAATCTAACCTTTTTTTTCTCAACCGATTCCTTCTATGTTCTTTCTTAAACATCATGAAAAACACACACAACTATGCTTCTTAAATCTTGTATCATTGTAACCATCTTTATGCTGTGAACTGAAACACAAACATCCTTTTACCAAATGGGTCTCGGGTAGGTGATCTTAAAAGATCTTGAATCTTTATTTCCTTTTAAAGATCAAAGATGGTTTCTTTTATGAGATCTTTAAACAAAAAGAAATGGATCTATTGGAAAATCTCTGTCCCCTGTTCTCTGTTTCGTTTTTTAAAAATAATTATTATAGCATCGAAAATTAAAACACCCATATGTTGTTATTGGGATATAGCTTTTAAACTGGACTAATTTTGATAAAGGATTCGAATTGGTGGCGGTTATTATGATTGGTTGTTATTGTGGTGGTTGTGTGGTAGACTTTTTGAGAGAAAAAAAAGTAGTAAGAAGAAAGATGTTTGTGTTTGCGTTTGAGAAAGAAAGGAGCAGATGGTGAAAAGACAATTATACCCTCACGTGCATGTCACATGAGGGGTTTAACCTAAAAAGTTAACAGCCATTAATGATAAGGACCAGTGGTGTTACATAGTTTCATTATAAGGATCAATTAGGCAAAAAATAAAAGATAAGGACTCAATTACGGATTTGGCCCAAACCACAGGGATGAACAGTGTAATTTACTCTTATAGAAAAATAAGCATAATATATCAGGCCCACAAATAAAAGATGATTTAAATGCACAAAATAAAGTGTGCACCGAACCCAAAGCAAAACATGATTCAACGGTTCAACCAACATCACCGCACTTACACATAAATACAACCGCACAAAAACCAAAATTACACACACATCCAACTTTTACAAGTCGGTCTATCCACAAACCAACTTCTTTTTTCATTTAAGATGTATGGTTAGGGGGAGGGTGTTTTTTAAGTAAACATGCGTGGTGAGGTGCTAACAAGGCACATAGACGCGTCTTGGCTGCTTTACTACCACCCGCGTTAGGTGAGGTTGATGTTAAAGTTGAAATATATAAAACTTGTAAGAGCTAGTGCTGTAACTAAACTTATATCTTTAAACATGTAATTAATTACTTTAAGTTTTTAAAGAAAAAATTATGAAATTTAAAACTCTCATATACTTAATTGTCAAATAAAATTTGTGTTAAATCTAACTTATTTTAAAGAGGCAGACTCCTAAAGTTCTCTTAAACGCATGTTATATATGGGAGACTGATATTAGTGAACTGTTTATAATGAAACTAAAATTTAAAATCACGTAATTGTAGATCATCTTACAATATTTTAATACTACTAGACTATAAACTATTTGGTTGCAATTTTCTTTCTATGCAATGACATTATGACACCACTTTATATCTTCTACCGCGTTTTCGAGTTTTGTTTTTCAAAAAAGAGAAAAGAAGTGAAAATGAATTAGAATAAATATGCATTTCCGATTAGTTTTGGAAGAGAAGATAAAATAACAAAAGAGAAAATTTTGTTATATTTATCTCCAAAACTTTCTTTCCAAAGGCGGGGTGATTCGAGAGGAAAATATTTTAGGAAACTTATTATTAAAATAATGATTTAAATGCCCTAAAATAAAACATAAGTTTTATAGGCAACTATGGATATAATTGTAAAATCATCAGTTTTCTCTTCTTATTGAATTTTTTGAACCTTGCGGATTGTGATCACTTATTGCTTTGGGAATTTGAGCTATGATCAAATGAAAAGAATAACTAAAATAAGAATGATGAGAATTAACTATAACCACGCATTTTATATGCACATATAAAAATGTATAGTATTCTAGTAAGGTGAAATACGATTTTTTTTTTCTGTTTTTTTGTTTACATTAAAAAAAGAAAGATATAATAAACAAATATTTTTTTCGAGTTTTAAAATGAATGGAAAAAAAGAGAGAGACAAAAATAGACCTAAAAGAGAAGTGAAATGTAATTTAATTTTATATGGCATGTTCTTGAGTTTGAGAGAGAATCAATTAACGGAGTTAGAAATAATAGATCAAACTCAAAACTGATGTTTCGTTTTTAGACCAAAATTGAGACTTTTTTAAATATCAGACTAGTTGAAATACCCGACAAACCACAATGGCAAAAAATTATAGTTAACTCTAAATCTAAACACACGCTAATCTGCCATAAAAATCGTAAGACCAAAGTCTATGAATACTACAAAATCACATAATTTAAGCAAAATGCTTGTAAAAGTATTTTATTTCTCCCATATTTCGATCTCTCTACAAATAATGCATGGGAGGTGATTTAAACATTGTTATTTTTTATTTTACACTTTAATTTGTACATTCAACAATTTATTATATGTTGCTTTATCAGTTTATATATTTGAGTATATAAAGAAAAAAAATGAAAGTGTACCAATCAATTCTACACTCGATTCCATTTTAAACAAACTAAAGCCATGTCAATGTAGATAGACATGGAAGATATCACCAATAATGTTGATTGTTTAATGCTTAAAGAATGTGTGTTGTTTATGCTTGTCGGAAACTTTTGGAATCTTTAGAATATTCAACCTTTAGCAAATTGACATAATTATCTTTTGTTTAAACATAAAGTTTAAGCATTTAAAAAACAAAACAAACTCGAGACATATATAAAAACAAACAGGTTTTCTTATTACAAAATCGCCAATTCATTAATCATTTATAAATTACAGTAATGATAGTCAAATTAATTGAAAAGATTTGTGTTTAAAGAAAAAATATTTTTCACAACTGGTATTCATAAAAATGTAGAGTGGTCACATTAGTGCACACTAAACGAAACATACAAGTTGGTAATGAGAAAAAGTGACGAAATTAAAAAGGGAATTAATCAAGGTATATATATTTATATGGGATAGAATATATAACTTACTTAAAGGGCAAAACCTCAAACCCTAAGAGTTTTATAGGGTTCTACCAAACCCTTAGGATAAGGGGGGTTAAGTTTGATTTATTATCAAACTTGTGTACTTATGGATAGTTTCATGGAATCCTATTTGTATTAGGAATGTTCTATGATATCCTATAAATACTAAGGCTTCATATTGAGATTCATAATAATTTCTCCAACCCTAAAAATCCCTTTCCATTTTATCTTGTGTCCGATCGGCCAAAAACCCAAAAGGGTCTAAATCCTTTTGTCATTCAATCGATTCTAGTCGATTGCCATAAACTCGACTAAGCCCTAGTCGACTTTGTACTCTCCAACCGGCGAATGTTCTTAGCCTTAGTTCTACATGTGTAGTACTGGTGGATACCTGATGCAACACACATGGTGATTGACCCCATAAATCCTAATGTGTTCGACTGAAGCATCAAGATTAAGAAGAAGGCGGTTTTGTGCAAGCTATGAAGGTCTAAGAGCTTACGTTACTGCAAGATCAAGTAAGTATTCCTTAAACACTCATTATACGTGTTAGATTAGGTTATATCACTGATTAGAAGATTTGTATATTAGGGGTTTGGTATGCATGACATTTACTTGTTTATTTTTCTTTTTGCATGTTTTGTAAGCCATGCGGGTGTAAATATTACCCACATTAATAACATAAATTATCAATATGAAGATAGAATTCTGAAAAGATAATAAAAGAGTGATACAAATTCTGACAAGATAATATATATATATATATATATATATATATATATATATATATATATATATATATATATATATATATATATATATATATATATATATATATATATATATATATATATATCCCATTTAGTTAAGGGGAGTGATACTCACACTAAATAAATTGATGCACACACCGCAATTATGCACATGCCATGTTTTAACATATGCATTAGTGAGGTGATATTGTGGTGTGTGCATCATTTTTTGTTTTGTGAATATCAATCCCCTTTAATTAATGGTGTGTGTTTGCACAATGTATTTATCTCATTTAATTAATGGTGTTCTGGGTAGGCTATGTTTGGCGTGAAGCTTTTTGAAGCTTTTTGGGGCGATAAGCGGTGAACAATGAGTTTTTTATTTTTTATTATTCGTTTAGCAAAGGAGCAGTGAAATTTGCTATTTTTTACGAATGCTCATTTTTCCAATGCTTTTTTTAAGAAGCTGTGAGCGGTGAGCTGTAAGCTGTGACTTGTTGCTACAACTACTGTTCATAGCTACTTTTACCAAACACATCCGTAGTTGTATTAATTGACATGACCTATTTCGAAATCAACACTTTTCGCACAATTTCATTTAGTGGTATTTATATTTTGGCAGTTTAAATATTAGAAAATTTAAATTTTGATGCTTTTAACTATTTAACAACTTCCTAAATTGTAATACATGACAAACTTTTATTAATGTTGTTTCTTAAAAAAAATAGACTTGTTTATATTTAACTAGCTTATAGACCCGTTGACACCGGGTAGTTTTTTAGAGAGATAGATAAAATGAGATGATAAGAAAAGTAAAACGTAAACATGTTTTATCAATATATGAAAGAAATATGAAAGTGAATCAATGCATGTTGTAACAATCATAATAATAAATGTCCATTTGTTACCCAAGCAAAATTTGATGGTCTTGAATAGCAAATGACGTAGGTGGGCGTTAATCAATTTAATAGCCAATGTCAATTCCGTGAACACCTAATAGTGAATAGAAAATGTAAGCAAAAGTTTATGCATACTAAACTCTACTGAAAATAAAGAAAGTATACTCAACTAAAATCATAAAGTTATCCATGAGTGTTTCGACACAAATATTGAAATTCTTTTAGTTTATAAAACTTGTTTATGTATAGTAACTACAAACAAATGTCACCAAACTTATGTCAAACAAATATAAGTCTTATTTATACGTCAACGCATAATCATCTTAGGTTTCAAGGTTAATATTTCGTTCACTTATTAACTTGTTAACACACATAATCATCTTAGGTTTCAAGATTAATATTTCGTTCACTTATTAACTTGTTAACACACCCAATATTAATGTTGCTATAACTAAAACAATAAATAAACTTATGTGTATAAAGTGTTTAAAAACGAAATAAGAAACCGTTGAGGGCTGACGGGGTTTTTTTACGTTGTATTTGGTTTAAAATGTTGTTTATCAAAAAATATAGTGATTCGGTAGCCCAAGTCTAAAACTACATATAAAATAGCATAGTTTAAAACGACTAACAATATTATCCGGTTGCGTTGGATGATGAATAAATGTGTGAAAAAACATGTGCAAAATAGGTTGTAAAAGATATTTCGAAACTAATGTACGGTTTTGTCTAGTATCAATTTCTTTGTCGTGTGTGTTTTTTTTTGGGCGGAAGGTTTTTAGACTAATTGTAAGCAAAGTTTTTTTTGCTTCTGCCTAAGCATATGTAATACATCACATCCAGGAAACTAAAGCACTAAGACCATAC
The DNA here is from genome assembly GCA_030686995.1 of Artemisia argyi. Classification (NCBI taxonomy): domain Eukaryota; kingdom Viridiplantae; phylum Streptophyta; class Magnoliopsida; order Asterales; family Asteraceae; genus Artemisia; species Artemisia argyi. The sequence goes on from CM060686.1 coordinate 53,171,129, forward strand.
AACTGAATACCAAATGATATTAATATTATACCAAAGTTTGTCTACATTAATACAACCTTGCTTCACTTATGCATTGCAACTGACAGTTATCACAATACAAATTTTCTTTTATCAATAAGTGTGCAGTAGTACTTGGTGGTTTAAAACTTTGTCATAGCGATATCAATGGTGATACCACGTTCATGTTTTGCCTTAAGTTTGTCCAACACCCATGCGTACCTGAATTTTCTTCAAATTTCAGTTTACTATTTCTGTTCTTATGAATCACAATTCCGTAATTCAGTTTAATCGTTCAATTCGTCCATCAGTCCATGCCCAGAAACAAATATCTGAATATAATGCACATTTTAGGCCTAAAATCAAAGCCTATTTCCTTTCTCACTTGCATCCCCTAGCTACAATAAGATTTAACGAACACAGGTTAGCCATGTCCTCAGGGTCCATTACAAGGGTACAAAACCATACTACTGTCATCTTAGTAACAAAGTGATAGTAAACATGGACATACCTTCCAGGTACTCCGTGTTCGTGCCATTTTCTTTTAGACTTTGGCGATACCCATCTGGATTTATTTCCTTCAACTGAAGTGCAACATCCTGTGATGCAAAATTTCACCACACATGGTTAACCAAGCTGCAACCTATTGAAATATTTTACCATATAAACAATGCAGAAAAATATTTAAAGCTGTGTACTCAGAGAAATACTTATATGTAGGGCGGAAGTACGTGATATTGTTTGCCCATGCGAACCTTTAATAGTAGCAATCATGAGTGAGTCAGTATAAGATTTTTTAAAGCAGTAGCGCCACTTAAAAGAGAAAAAGATCTACCATTAAAGATGCATTAAGTTAATGGAAAGTTAAAGTATGTGATCGCTTGCCTATAACAGATGAGTGTGTGCGGTCGTTATGACCATCTGGAGTTGCATATACATTTTCTGCTGGTCTATTTGTATCCAATGAATAGCCTGCACAGATCTTTATTACCCAATGAATCTCAAGCATCTGCCGACCCTAACAATTTAACATCTCCAGACTCTCTGATTCACATTCGTAACCAAAGACCATTGTTAATTAGAATTTATTTTTTGGAGAAAAAAAATATATTGAGTAGGAAGTAGGAACAAAAGATTTAATTGAGTTGCATATCTTACCTTAAGATTTTCAAGGGTCAAATCTTCGTCAAATACAAACTTCTTACCATCATCATTTCCGGTATATCCAATAATCTGGTTAAGACATTCGGTATATGCTTACTATTTGTACTTCCTTTTGTCAAAGTAAATAAGAAACTAATACAACTGGCAAGCAAAATACATGAAAAAAAAAGATAAGATGCATAATGGAAACACGCATTACTTGTGGAGCATGTCCTGAGATTCCAAAATAATCTGCAACAGGCTTTCCGACATCTTCGTTGTCCGTTTCCACATATACAAAGATAAGCTGCAAAGAAAAAGATAATGTGGAATTATTAAACACTCTCGAGTGATAAATTTATAAGTTTACATAATTGCTACACCCATATACCTTCCCCTTAAGTAACTTCGTAGCATCCTCAAATGTTTGGATACCCTTAGCTGAACCCTTTGATGTCGCAAATAGCAACACCTGACAGAAGAAAAAACATTTTATGCACATGAAGTGACGTGTTTATCATTCTTAAATAGCCTTTTGTTAACCTAAGAGTATTGTATTTACCTGTTTCTTAATTGGGCTTTCAAAAATCATAGTTGCACTTTCTTTTGAAAAAGTACACTAAGGGAATTTTGTTTGCGAAAATAAACTCCTTAATTGCAGACTTCTCGAATGGACCATCTGTAAGAAATAGAACAAATGAAAACATAGAAAAAAAATACAGACAGAATGCCACCATCAACATGAAGTAATGATAAGTTCAGAAAATGGGTGAAGATACTGACCATGATGGGTAACTTTCTCAGCATCCTTCCTTAGCAGGACTAAAGCTGGGTGTTTGGCATCAGAATCGATGTGGAAATGGTTGGCAACTTTCGCATCTACAGTTTGGTAAAAGTTGACATCATTATCAAGCCTTGAAGCTGCAGCAAGTTCCTCGCTTTGAGAACCCTAAACACAGAGCAGCATGGAATCAATAAGCTTGTTTTTTAGCCTCGAATGCTCAAAGATGGCCTTTTTCTGTCTAAAGTGGCACAAAAGTTCAAAAGTTTCACCAATCTTGTATGTGTGTATAACAGATGTGAGATGTAATCAGGCACATTTCTACCGGATGGCAAAGCGACTACTTAGAACCTACAAAAACGCATGCTAAATCACAAACCCTAGTGCAATGTTTTAAGTTGCCTTTAACAGACATCAAATGAGCCACACTCCGGGTTTGCTAATAACATTAGGAAATCAGTCATATTGACATACTAATCATGTAACTGAGATGAAAACAGTGGTCTAAATAGTCATGCTGGGAATAAAAATGCATGTGTACCTGAAAACTCTCTACCGCTACATTCATATTCATTCAAAATATGTTTATTTCATACCCTGCACAAATGACAAAAAGTGAGCTGTGCAATTTGTAATCCTTCGCCAGAAACAAATAAAAGATAAATGAATTGTAAGTACTCTTCAAAATGGTTCGAGTTGGGTTCATTATTTCGAAATTTGATAGACGGGTCAACTAAAAAAAACTTTGCTGAAAGAGGAATGGATAAAAATGTCAAATAGATCAAAAGTAGTCCATATTTTATTTCAAAAAATTAGTGCAATAAACCTCATAAATTGTTTGTTTGAAAATTTAAGTGTCATTATAATGATACTGATTCTGTAAGCAATCGAAGATGATTGATCTGTCACGGCTGCAAAGTCAATATACTACCCCTCATCAATGCGAAAAATCTCAACTTTGCTCGAATCCACTCTCACACATTCAAATTCTATCATCACAACTTTTCATTTCCCACATTCATAAAAAAAAAAGATTCAAAACGCACCAAATCAAATATCAATCATATTTACCTTCATCTAGATATGAAGCTGCAATGTTGCTTTCAACATTTTGAAATCGTTGAGCCAAACATGCAAAGCTGCATATATTAACCGGTATGAAATCAGAAGGAAAAATAAAACCTCAAAACCCAATTACAGCAAAATCAAACTTACGTGATAAACCGATTATCATCTGCAACATGTAACTTCTTATATATATATATATATATATATATATATATATATATATATATATATATATATATATATATATATATATATATATATATATATATATATATATATATATATATATATATTTACCCTCCTCTGTCTTCCACCAAATCATCTGCATCAAAGCAATCCATTACAAAGGTAACAACTTCCAGTTATAATACGAACAAAAAGATGCAAAATACGACTAACCTTGAACTCAAATGCAATCATTAAAGGCGCATGAAAGATCCGTTTAAGACCTTTTGCCCTGCTCCACATCTCCTAAACCGTCTCCACTTCATTTTCTCTCTTTCCCTCTACAATTTCACACATAACACATTTGTCAGTAAAAATTAAAAAATCCGAGAACACATGATTTTCTAACAAAATAATACATGTTAGTAACCTAACCCAATTAACCCAAAGTATTTGAAGCACTAACCTGTTATATATAAAACCTGTTACAAACAAATAAAAAACGTATTATAATTGAATCAAAACAAAAATAACACATTACTTACCAATTAGTAAAATCCCCAATTCCTTTCCTAGGGTTCTTTTTCTAGGTTTCTTCCAATGTTGACAGCATAGAAAAGATATATGTTTAAAAAATCATAATCACAAACAAAAACACACCAGATTGGTTACTTGTAATAAGAAAACTAAAGTAGCAATCATATACCAGATAATAAGTCGCATAGTCAATCCAATCTCCAATTCAAATACCTAATTTACAAACACGCCATAAATCATTAGTAACTCATAATCCATTTGAAATAAAAATAAATAAATAAATAAACTTTTCCCCAAATTATGATTTTAGGGCCTTGAACAAAATTATAATATAATTTGAAACGAAATTGAAAGAAACTATTTTTTGTAAAATTATAGTACATTGAAACGAAATTAAAAGAAAATATATAACTTACAGATTAATGAAGAAGTAGCATATCAAATTCGAATGCCAACACCACCACATCGCTATCAATGAGTTTACAAAAGGAATTCAAATTGAAACGCAGGGAGGTAGTATTTGACTGGTTTTAATCAAAAAATAAGATGAAGAATGTTTACTGGCGTATTGAAAAAGATTGAATGATAAGCATTTGGTTTATTTTTGGATTGTCAATGAAGGCTGTCATTAATTAGATGAGTTGTAACTGTTTGGGAAGAGCGTGTAGAGGAAGATTGGACAAAGTCATTGTTTTTTGAATGAGCAGCATAGTAAGTTTTTTAAGAAAATAGTGCATTGAGTCTTTGTACATTTTCGTTTAATTATGGAAGGCCACATCATAATATTAATTGAGTTTTTAATGCTGCGCGCTTAGGGGGACTTGTACAAAACCTTTGTTTATTAGATAGTATAGATTACAACAAAATTACTTTAAATACATCCACACACTTTACTAGATAATCTTTTGATACAATTATAATTGTTTGCCATTATAAAATCACGATGATATGCACAGGTACCCGCTTAGTAACTCGATGAAAGTTAATAATTTTTCATTTATAAAGACTTAATATTGTATATTCATTTATAAAGACTTAATATTGTATATTCACAGATTAAGTTAATAAAAGAGTTTATATTAAATTTTTATCTTTCTTGTTTTTTCTTGCTTTGTCTAGACTCTTGAATTGTAGTGCCCATCTTTGTTCTTTCTTTTGTTTTGTTCCACACCTTTAACATAGTGAACAACAATGCAAATTAAAGTAGTTGTGTTTGTTTTTCTTCATTTATGTAATGCTTTTAGTCTATTTTGAAGACACTAAAGAAATAGTTGTTGAGTTATTGGTGTGGGAAAACGAAAGCAAGATACACATTTAAAATATGTTGTAATTGGCTTTTTTGATAGCTACTTCTTCCATCAATCCTCTCTTTTAGCTTATGCCTTAGCTCATCCACTTAACCACTAGTTTCCACTTTTTTTTACCGATAATCCGTAACCACAAGTCACTTGCTTTTATAAAGTACATGTTGTATTTCTTTTTTAGTAACCATGGTTTCTGATTTTATGCTCGATTAATCCTCAATTTGAACTTACGTCACACATGTTCAAACCGGGTTTCTTTTTAAAAGAAGTTGATGTGACTATTTTTGAGTTGCTTGCACATAGTAGTCGAACCTAAGACTTCACACATTTTAATGACATTAGCAACAAGACTCATGTAACTAGATTACCCTGGTTAAGTACATGTCGTATTGCTATACACATTTTTATGTTAATTTAACAAATTCTTGACAATTTACATAAATATCATACATGAAACTATGTTTGCAATTGCAACCAATATTTCACGCATGTCACCCATGTCATTGTTATTAATTATTCCATAATATGCTTGGATCATCCCACAACGTCATTTTCTATTAGTCATTGTTAATTTTACACAAATAAACACAAATCAAGAACATAGATACAAAGATTATTAACCCAACCACCCATTTATTTATATAAACTGCATCTTCATATCTCATAATAGATAGAAGCTTTTCATGACTCAAAGAAAAGAGAGATGTACAAACTCAACTAGAACACAAATCCTAAAGATCAAACACACACACACAGAGAATCACGTAAACGAGAAAAAAAAAAAAAAAACCAATTAGATAAATGAACCATATACTTACCAATTTTACTAATATGAACTATTTTCCAATACTTTACCAAAGTGAACATAAAATGTCATCATCACCATAGTCACTAGTTGCATGATAAAAAGAAGTTGGCATGTTACACCTCAACCCACTATATTACAACCTAATCTAGTATTTCTAATCCCATTTCTCGATTTATTCCTTTTTACTTTTAACATTAATATACCAACCCCACTCATTCTTCATCCTCCTTGAAATTTCTTCATTAAAATCTTCACCACCGCACGCTTCTTCATCTTCTCTACAACCTTATTATCATAATTAAAATAAATCATCGACAACAAAAATACAAATCAACAAAATTTATTACCACCTTCAATACCAGTACACACAAAAGCGTTTTCTTCATATCTTATATTGGTAACAATAAACACCAACTCGCCCTAGGTATCGCCTCAAGATCGCCCAGATCTTGTTTTCTCGCCCAAGACAATTTGGACCTCGCCCATATCCTTGCCCAAAACAATTTTGACTCGCCCCTCACCTCGCCTATGCCTCGCCCTAAACCCTCACCTCGCCCAGCACTCGCTTAGGCCTCGCCCATTTTTCGCCCATCTTTCTGAATCACATGTATGTTGATAGGCCTCGCCCATCTTTCGACCATCATTCCTTCTATAAATGTGGACGGTTAGAAACTAATCTAGTAATAGATCTAACGAATAATATCTAAAAAGTTTATTTTGGATAATTTTGAGTGCGAGGTTTGTATAAGTAAAGTAGTTGTATAAAGGGTTCATTTAAGTAATTTACTCAACGAAAAATGGCTGCTTGTCCCTTTAGAATACAAAAAGAGCATACTACTAATCTTTATAAAAGTAACACAATACTACCTCCCTGATGTTACCTTTAGACCTTGATCAGGTTTAGCTTATAACGCCTTTATTTTCAGTATTCCCCCTTATGCTAAACCTGCAAAAAATTTGTAATACATAATAGATCACAAAACTTCTTGTAATCACCAATTGATGCTTAAAAAACCTGAAAATCAAACCTCAATTCTTAAGATTAACTTAAATTTTTTTGTTTTTTAGTTTTACAAGTTCCAACTTTACTTGACTTAACTATGTTATTCACAGTAACAGAGAGTTTGTATAACCTTATTTGATGAGCTAATTTTTATATAAAAATTAAAAAGCTAATAAGCTAATTTTACGGCTTATCAAATTAAATTTATTAGCTCAACTAAGCTATGAATCCTAGTTGATTAGCTCACAAGCCATAAAAATTGTACTTATTATTTTTCTGATTTTTAGACAAAAATTAGTTCATCCAATAAGCATAAGCTTACCATGTTTGACTTTACCTATAAAATTAGGTTCAAAGTTGAGACACACCCAAAAGTAAAGAGCTAAACTGAACACTTTGACCATAAAACAGAAACCATGGAAGCAACAGCAAAGACACAAACCCAAAGTGAAACCAATAATCATGGTAACCTTATCACTGCAACCAACGATGAAAAACTAAAAGACATTTTTCATCACATTAGAACTACAAAATCCCCTGTATGTAACATATACTTATTTTTTATGCCAAAATTTAATTCATTATTATTATTATCTTCATTAATTTGTTATTTTATTGATTTTTTGCAGGCTGTTATTAACTTTGGTGCATCTTGGTATGTCGTGTAAAATTATTTCCTTTATTTTTTATTTAGGATTTTGAAACAAGTATGTAGATAAGGTGTTCGATAAAATGCCTCACTGAATTCTGTGTCTAAACGGAGCGTAATCCCCTATTCAGGCTATTCGTAGAAAGTCTTAACGGAATATAGGATTGAGTGGCATTCGATTAGGAAAAGTACATGAATGATGTGAGATACTTTGATTAGAATTTTTGATGCGTAGGTTAAGGTTAGGAACCATGTTCTATGAGTTTTCATTGTGATAATTTAAGCGACTGCTTAAGGCGTTAATGTCGTCCCCTTGTTGCTTCGGTTAGTTATAGCTACTTAAAAGACTGTCAGAGATATGCGCCATTCAGCACTTTGAATAGCGACCACTTGAGGAATTGTGCAAATTTGTATTCCTCAATCTACTTTTTTCTGGCTTGACGAGAATCCTATTAATCCTTTGGTAGTTTGATGATATGACTTATGAGTATTTGTTCTGCTATCGAATGTTGTTTTTTATATGTTCACGTAATATATTGTTAGAGAGAAATGCTACCCATAGTTCTTTTGGATAGTCCCTAATGTGTGTAAGAAAAACTTTTATTCAACTGACTTCGGTGTATGGTCCGCAAGCAACCTTCAGTTGTTTACTTGATGTTTTATAAAGTAGTTGTAATCTGGTTGTTAACCATTATTGAGAGGCTTCTTCCTTTTTTTTTTCCCCCAAAAGAACCGACTTCCTTGTTAACGACTATGGCCCTTCGAGGTTAGCGTTTTCCTGAAGTAAATTATTTCCAAAAAATACAGAAACCACTTGTGATTAGTATTGAGCTAGAATATCACTCAATCATCTGATTCTGCACAAAACATATTAAACAATGGTTGTTTTTTTATAACCAGATTTTGTTCTTGCAAGCTAGCTTTTAGGGATTTTTCCATTAGGTTTATCAGACTGCTTGACAGCTGACACCATCATGTTTAAACCAATGCGGTCTTTTTACAGGTGTCGTGTTTGCGCTGATATCCTCCCTTCGTTCAACAAATTAAGCAACAAGTTCCCGAAACTTTCTTTTGTGTATGCTGATATAGACGAATGCCCTGAAACAACCCAACATATTCGATACACACCTACTTTTCACTTCTATAGAGACGGTGAACGAGTTGACGCCATGTTTGGTGCTGGTGAAGAAAGGTTGCATGATCGTCTCTGGTTACACTCCTAAAAACACTGTTAAGATATTCCAATCTGATCTATCAAACATCATATATAATGACAATTTCATGCTATTATATATTATATTTTAGTTATGTTTTATAATTGAACTTCTGTTGTACTTCCGAGACATTGAAATATGGTTTTGTGCGCGTTTATGTCATTTTGTTGCCAGAAGCTTTAAAAACCGGATTTCAAAAGAATAAGTTGTTATATACACTTGTTAAATTTTCGTATAGTAAATGCTAGATTTTCAGTAAATGTTAGATTTATTACTGTAATAAATGTTTTGTTTTTTTGGAAACATGATAAAGGAACTGGATACAAAATGACCAAACGGCTAAACAAGGCACATAACGAACTCTTAGTGACTTGGATGTACAAAAAATAGTAAAACTAAGATGGACCAATTCCAAAATTATGTTGGTTTATTATTCAATTTCCTCTTATACATTGGCAAAAGCAGTAGTACAACACTCGTTTAGATATTACATGTATGATGTATCCACCAAACAAAACAAAAGACAACAAATTGTGACGAAGAAACACAACATTTAGAAAAGCCGCATGCCAAGGGGCAGAATGTGTCACTGTACTAGTAGTATGTTCAAGCTTTAGGCTTAAGAACCTTGACGGTCTCCCATGTGAAATCTGGATCTTCACGACCAAAATGACCGTAAGCAGCAGTCTTCTGATATCTAAAATTACCACCCCTTTTCAAGTCAAGGTTAATCGACATCATCCCAGGCCTAAAGTCAAAATTCTCCTTAATTAAAGCAAGGATATCCTTATCCGGGATAGTTCCAGTTTTGTATGTGTCCACAAACACAGACAATGGCTCGGCCACACCTATGGCATAAGAAACCTGGACAATGCACCTGCGTGCAAGACCCGAAGCTACAATACTCTTAGCCGCTTGCCTAACAATATAAGCACCACTCCTGTCCACCTTAGTTGGGTCCTTTCCGGAAAAAGCACCACCACCGTGGGCCCCCCATCCACCATAAGTATCAATAATAATCTTCCTGCCTGTCAAACCGGCGTCACCATGGGGACCACCAATGACAAAACGACCTGAAGGGTTCAAATGAAAAATGGTTTTTTCATCAAGATATTGAGCTGGGATCACGGGTTCGATCACGTGTTTTTTAAGATCAGCTGCGATTTCGTCGTTAGTAACGGTCTCGTCATGTTGGGTTGAGATGAGGACGGTGTGGACTCTAATTGGAACCATAGCACCGTTATCATTTCTGTACTCAACAGTGACCTGGGTCTTACCATCGGGACGAAGCCACGCACAAGTTCCATTCTTTCTAACCTCGGTTAGCTTAGCACCTAGCTTAGTTGCAAGGACATGAGTTAGTGGCATAAGCTCTGGTGTTTCATCAGTAGCATAACCAAACATATGACCTTGATCACCAGCACCGATTTCCTCCGGCTTCTTGGTCAAGTGACCGTGTACACCTTGAGCAATATCCGGACTTTGCTGCTCAATGTTGACTAGAACATTACAGTTGTCAGCATCGAGCCCAACTTCAGGAGATGTAAACCCGATGTTCCTGCAAGTAGTACGGACAATCTTTTCATAGTCTACATTAGCTTTGGTGGTGATTTCACCAAAGACCATGACCATGTTAGTCTTTGTGCATGTTTCACAAGCTACTTTACTGTCGGGGTCTTGCTCTAGACAAGCGTCAAGGATGGCATCTGAGACTTGGTCACAGAGCTTGTCTGGGTGTCCTTCGTTGACTGATTCAGATGTGAATAGGAAAGTCTCCATCGCTGTGAAAATCCATAAAGAGGTCTTAGTACAAGGTAATTGACTTACAAATACTAATTAAGTAATTAGGTAGTTTGGATAAGCATAAGCTATCTGAGAAGGTTGTCTGGGATCTTCTTTTCAGTTTTAAGTCTTTAGTTAAACCTGTTCATCTGCTAAAGTAGTTTACTAAGCAATCCCAATTCCTAAGCACCCATTAAACAATTTCAAAACAGCTTGTCTACGGTATTTTATTCAAACGTAATAAACAAAGCAATCCTAGAAACCCCTTCAAACAATTTCAAAACCTCTTATTTAATCGGAATAAGAAAATAGGCAGTTTTAATAAGTTATCCAGACACCCTTTAGAAAGATTCCTAAAGTGACTTAAATTTTGCTTTTATTGTTAAAGGTTTTTCGCGTTTTTAGACTTGTTAACATGTCAAACTAAAATCTTCAAATTTCATTCTTTTGCAATGTATAAAAAAGAACAAAACAATATGTTTAAGTAATATCTAGCCAAAAACTAAAATCAGAACAAAAAATTGGATTAAAACATACCTTTGATTGGTTTGTGTTTTTAGGAGAGATAAGAGAGAAAGATGGGTGTGGTTCAATTTGAATGGTGAAGTATGTGTGAATTTATAGGTGCGAATGTTATGGGGATGTGCTTGTGATGTTGTACTTTATGAATTGAAACACGGACATTGAGGTCACCAATTACTTTTCCGTCTTTTTCATGCTTGGAGTCTCACCAACCCCATACAACTTCTATTGTGGGTCCATTTCACCAACCTTTTGACACCTTCATGGTCCTTTCTCTAACTATGATCTTGACATGGTTAGGTAGATGTTCAGTTTGGGCCGATAGCGCGGAAATTTATAAGTGAGAACTTGGTTTCGGCCAGGGACAAAATCGAGAGTATTTGGTTCGATGTTTCATGTATTGGTTTTAGATATTTATCATTTCCGGTTTGTATTTTATTGCATGAAGTCAACTAATTAGTATTCATTTTGTTAAACATATTTTTGCGATTTTACTTTTGTATTTTTAACGGTAAATACTTACACCAAATCAAAATTTATTTCATTATTACTTTTATTATTAATAATTTGGTTCTTTAATTGCAGGCTGGCATTAACTTTGGTGCATCTTGGTATGTCATCTACTATTTTCTTAAATAGAAACTTTATTTTATATTTAGGATTGTGAAATTGATAAAATCCCTCACTGAATTGTGTCTGATTACTTGAAGACAAAGTGTTCTTCGAAATGCTTCAATGAAAGTTGACTTTGCTATGTGTGTCTAAACGGAGGAATACGTGTTCAGGCTATCCGTATTTCTGTGGCCGTTTTTGGAATTTTCCCCAGCCATCCCAAGTAGTCTGCCCAACTAGGTTTGAACCGTGGTCTTTTATGAGACTTTGGGATCACCTTACAGCTAGGTCACCTTCGAGATGGTTACTTTGTTGGTTGTGTCTGATTACTTCTGAAGTGGTTGTTTGGACACTAGGATGGATAGGAATATAGGATCGAGTGCCATTCGATTAGGAAAAGTACAAGAATGATATGAGATGGTTTGATTAGAACTTTTGATGCGTAGGTTAAGGTTAGGAGCCATGTTCTCTAAGTTTTCACTATGATCACATAAGTGACTGCCTAAGGTTAGGAACCATGTTCTATAAGTTTTACACATGTCGTGTTTGTACCGATATCCTCCCTTCGTTTAACAAATTAAGCAATTAGTTCCCAAAACTTTCTTTTGTGTGAATGCCCTGAAACAACCCAACATATTCGATACACACCTACTTTTCGCTTCTATAGAGACGATGAAAGAGTTGACGCCATGTTTGGTGCTGGTGAATCATGGTTGCATGATCGTCTTTGGTTACACTCCTAAAAACACTGTTAGGCTAATACAATCTCATTTATTGTGCTAAACATATATACTTTAGGCATATTTTATTTTTAATGTTGGTTTGTACTTCTGAGGCATTCTAAGATGGTTTTGTGAGTGTTTAAGTCATTTTGATGCCAAAAAGCTATTAGAAAACCAGAAATATGAAACGTTGTATGCAACTGTTTATTTATATATGAAAGTGTTGTATTTATTTCTAAATATTAAGTTATATAGAAAATGATCAGAGAGTGGGTTACAAAAATGACCCAATCAGCCAAACAAGCACAGAATAAACTTTTAATGAATTAGATATTAGATGTACAAATATATCGTACAATGACTAAAATGAGACCAATGAAAAAATAAGTTGGTTTATTATGCCGAAAGCCGTTATACATAAGTACATAACAAGAGCTGTAGTACAACACTCCTTTAGATACTACATGTATGATGTATCCACCAAACAAAACAAAAGACAACAAATTGTAAGGAAGAAACACAACATTTAGAAAAGCCGCATGCCAAGGGCAAATGTGTTACTGTACTAGTACGTATGTTCAAGCTTTAGGCTTAAGAACCTTAACGGTCTCCCATGTGAAATCGGGATCGTCACGACCGAAATGACCATAAGCAGCAGTCTTCTGATATCTAAAATTACCACCCCTTTTCAAGTCGAGATTAATCGACATCATGCCAGGCCTAAAGTCAAAATTCTCCTTAATTAATACAAGGATATCCTTATCCGGGATAGTTCCAGTTTTGTATGTGTCCACAAATACAGACAATGGCTCGGCCACACCTATAGCATAAGAAACCTGGACAATGCACCTGCGTGCAAGACCTGAAGCTACAATACTCTTAGCCGCTTGCCTAACAATATAAGCACCACTCCTGTCCACCTTAGTTGGGTCCTTTCCAGAGAAAGCACCACCACCGTGGGCCCCCCATCCACCATAAGTATCAATAATAATCTTCCTGCCTGTCAAACCGGCGTCACCATGGGGACCGCCAATGACAAACCGACCCGAAGGGTTCAAATGAAAAATGGTTTTTTCATCAAGATATTGAGCTGGGATCACGGGTTTGATCACGTGTTTTTTTAGATCAGCTGCGATTTCATCGTTAGTCACGGTCTCGTCATGTTGGGTTGAGATGAGGACGGTGTGGACTCTAATTGGAACCATAGCACCGTTATCGTTCCTGTACTCAACAGTGACCTGGGTCTTACCATCGGGACGAAGTCACGCACAAGTTCCATTCTTTCTAACCTCGGTTAGCTTAGCACCTAGCTTAGTTGCAAGGACATGGGTTAGTGGCATAAGCTCTGGTGTTTCATCAGTAGCATAACCAAACATATGACCTTGATCACCAGCACCGATTTCCTCAGGCTTTTTACTCAAGTGACCGTGTACACCTTGAGCAATATCTGGACTTTGCTGTTCAATGTTGACTAGAACCTTACAGTTGTCAGCATCAAGCCCAACTTCAGGAGATGTAAACCCGATGTTCCTGCAAGTAGTACGAACAATCTTTTCATAGTCTACATTAGCTTTGGTGGTGATTTCACCAAAGACCATGACCATGTTAGTCTTTGTGCATGTTTCACAAGCTACTTTACTGTCAGGGTCTTGTTCTAGACAAGCGTCGAGGATGGCATCTGAGACTTGGTCACAGAGCTTGTCTGGGTGTCCTTCATTGACTGATTCAGATGTGAATAGGAAAGTCTCCATCGCTGTGAAAATCCATAAAGAGGTCTTAGCAGTTAGCACAAGGTAATTGACTTACAAATACTAATTAAGTAATTAGGTAGTTTGGATAAGCATAAGCTATCTGAGAAGGTTGTCTGGGATCTTTTTTTCAGTTTTAAGTCTTTAGTTAAACCTGTTCATCTGCTAAAGTAGTTTACTAAGCAATCCCAATTCCTAAGCACCCATTAAACAATTTCAAAACAGCTTCTTAACGGCATTTTATTCATAGTAATAAACAAAGCAATCCTAGAAAGATTCCTAAAGTGACTAAAATTTTGCTTATTGTTAAAGGTTTTTCGCGTTTTTAGACTTGTTAACATGTCAAACCAAAATCTTCAAATTTCATTCTTTTGCAATGTATGAATAAGAACAAAACAATATGCTCATGTAAGATCTAGCCAAAAACTAATAAAGGGAACATTGAAAGTGAATCAAAACATACCTTTGATTGGTTTGTGTTTTAAGGAGAGATAAGAGAGAAATATGGGTGTGGTTCAATTTGAATGGTGAAAGTATGTGTGAATTTATAGTTGAGAATGTTATGGGGATGTGCTTGTGAAGTTGTACTTTATAAATTGAAGCACATACATTGAGGTCACCAATTACTTTTCGCTCTTTTTCATGCCTGGAGTCTCACCAACCCCATACAACTTCTATTGTGGGCCCATTTCACCAACCTTTTGGCACCTTCATGGTCCCTTCTCTAACTATGATCTTGACCTGGTTAGGTAGATGTTCAGTTTGGGCCGATAGCGCAAAAATTTATAAGTGAGAACTTGGTTTCGGCTGGGAAATCGATAGTATTTGGTTTGATGTTTGGTTGGTTTTAGATATTTATCATTTCGGCTTTTATAATTTACTGCTTGAAGTCAAACTAACTTAATAGTATGCATTTTGTTAAACAGATTTTTGCGATTTTACTTTTGTTTTTTTAACGGTAAATGTTTACAACTTACACCACCTATCTAACATATGTCTCCAACGGGACTTGAAGCCGCAACCTTTTGATTGACGAGTCACTGATATACGGGCTAAAAGCCTTTTGTTTTTATTGCGAATCAAATCTTGATCTCTTGTTTGTGGCCAATAATCAAAAGTTCATTAAAGAGATGATGGTTTACAATGTGATCACTGAATCCGAAAACCGCCACAAAATACCGGTATTGTATCTGTTTACCCATGGTATCCTGCATTCCTACCAGTTGCACCCACATACAAAAGGAAAGAGTTACCTGAAAATTTTGACCATAAAACAGAAACCATGGAAGCAACAACAAAGGCAAAAACTCAAATTGAAACCAATATTCATGGTAACCTTATCACTGTATTTATCAATAATTTGGTTCTTTAATTGCAGGCTGTCATTAACGTCATCTACTACTTTTTAAAATAGAAACTTTATTTTATATTTGGGATTGTGAAATTGATAAAATCCCTCACTGAATTGTGTCTAATTACTTGAAGACAAAGTGTTCTTCGAAATGGTTCATTGAAAGTTGACTTTGCTCTGTGTGTCTAAACAGAGAGGAATCCGTGTTCAGGCTATCCGTAGAAAGTCGAGCCTTTTTGGCTATGATGTACACAGTCTAACCCGTATTTCCATGGCCATTTTTGGAATTTTCCCTGGTCATCCAAGTAGTCTGCCCGACTAGGTTTGAACCGGGGTCTTTTATGAGACTTTGGGATCACCTTACAGTTAGGCCACCTTCGAGATGGTTACTTTTTTGGTTGTGTCTAATTACTTGTTTTAGCTTGAACTAAGTAGCTGCGCAATGGCAATTCTGAAGGGGATGTTTTGAACACTAGGATGGATAGGAATATAGGATCGAGTGGCATTCGATTAGGAAAGGTACAAGAATGATATGTGAGATGGTTTGATCAGAACTTTTGATGCGTAGGTTAAGGTTAGGAACCATGTTCTATAAGTTTTCACTATGATCACATAAGTGACTGCCTAAGGTGTTAATGTCGGATCCTTGTTACTTTGATTAGTTATAGCCACCTAAAAGACTGTGCCAGAGATATGTGCCATTCAACATTATGCATAGCGACCACTTAATGCATTTTCCAAATTTGTATGTAAGAAAAACTTTGATTCAATCGACTTAGGTGTATGGTCAGCAAGCAAGCTTCAGTTGTTTACTTGATGTTTTATAAAGTAGCTGTAATTTTGTTGTTAACCATGACTGAAATGGGACCAATGAAAAAATACGTTGGTTTATATTATGCCAAAAGCCGTTATACACAAGTACGTAACAAAAGCAGTACAACACTCCTTTAGATACTACATGTATGATGCATCCAGCAAACAAAACAAAAGACAACAAATTGTAACAAAGAAACACAACATTTAGAAAAGCCGCATGCCAAGGGGAAAATGTGTCACTGTACTAGTGCGTATCTTCAAGCTTTAGGCTTAAGAACCTTAACAGTCTCCCATGTGAAATCGGGATCGTCACGACCGAAATGACCATAAGCAGCAGTCTTCTGATATCTAAAATTACCACCTCTTTTCAAGTCGAGATTAATCGACATCATGCCAGGCCTAAAGTCAAAATTCTCCTTTATCAAAGCAAGGATATCCTTATCTGGGATAGTTCCAGTTTTGTATGTGTCCACAAACACAGACAATGGCTCGGCCACACCAATAGCGTAAGAAACCTGGACAATGCACCTGCGTGCAAGACCTGAAGCGACAATACTCTTAGCCGCTTGCCTAACAATATAGGCACCACTCCTGTCCACCTTTGTTGGGTCCTTTCCGGAGAAAGCACCACCACCGTGGGCCCCCCATCCACCATAAGTATCAATAATAATCTTCCTTCCTGTCAAACCGGCATCACCATGAGGACCACCAATGACAAACCGACCTGAAGGGTTCAAATGAAAAATGGTTTTTTCATCAAGATATTGAGCTGGGATTACGGGTTCGATCACGTGTTTTTTAAGATCAGCTGCGATTTCGTCGTTGGTAACGGTCTCGTCATGTTGGGTTGAGATGAGGACTGTGTGGACTCTAATTGGAACCATAGCACCGTTATCATTCCTGTACTCAACAGTGACCTGGGTCTTACCATCGGGACGAAGCCACGCACAAGTTCCATTCTTTCTAACCTCCGTTAGCTTAGCACCTAGCTTAGTTGCAAGAACATGGGTTAGTGGCATAAGCTCTGGTGTTTCATCAGTTGCATAGCCAAACATATGACCTTGATCACCAGCACCAATTTCCTCAGGCTTCTTGGTCAAGTGACCGTGCACACCCTGAGCAATATCGGGACTTTGTTGTTCAATGTTGACTAGAACCTTACAGTTGTCAGCATCGAGCCCAACTTCAGGAGATGTAAACCCGATGTTCCTGCAAGTAGTACGGACAATCTTTTCATAGTCTACATTAGCTTTGGTGGTGATTTCACCAAAGACCATGACCATGTTAGTCTTTGTGCATGTTTCACAAGCTACTTTACTGTCGGGGTCTTGCTCTAGACAAGCGTCGAGGATGGCATCCGAGACTTGGTCGCAGAGCTTGTCTGGGTGTCCTTCGTTGACTGATTCAGATGTGAATAGAAAAGTCTCCATCTCTGTAAAATAAGCAAGGAAGTCTTAGCACAACTTAATTGACTTACAAATAATTAGATAGTAGGATAAACATAAGCAATCTGATAGTTGTGTTTGAGATTGTTTAAGATACAGTTCAAGTAATCAAGTGGTTGGTTAAAAACAAAATACTAATTATCTGCTAAACTAGTTTTTTAAGTTAAAAAGCAGTTTGCTATTAGCAATCTTATACACCCTTTAAACGATCTCAAAAGTCAAAACTGCCTGTCTGTTCTATTAACAGTTAAAACACAATAAGCAAAGCAATCCCAGACACGGCTTTAAGCATTTTCAAAACTACTTATCAGATCATATAAACAAATAGGCTATTTTATTAAGTTATCCTAAACACTCCTTAGATTCCTGAAGTGACTTCAGTTTTGCTTGTTCTCTAAAGGGTTTTCGCTTTTTAGACTCATTCGCATGATCATACCAAATATTAAAACTGTATGGCTCTAGATACATGATTGTTTAAATATGACTAATATGCTCATGTAGAATCTAGCCAAAAATTAAGATCAGAATATAAAAGTTGGATTAGATGGAACATTTGAGGTAAATCAAACTTACCTTTGACTGGTTAGATGTTTTAAAAAGGAATAGAGAGAAAGATGGGTGTGGTTCAATTTGAGTGGTGAGAGCAGTGTGAATTTATAGTTGCGAATGTTACGGGGATGTGCAAGTGACTCGGGTGTAGTTGGCTTGTGAAGTTGTACATTGAGGTCACCAACTACTTCTTCATATTGTTAGTCTCACCAACCATATACAACGACTTTTTGTGGGTCCATTTCACCAACCTTTTGCGACCTTCATGGTTCCTTACTTCTCTAACTATGAGCTTGGCATAGTTAGGTCGATGTTTGGTTTGTATTGATGGAGCAAAAATAAAAAATTTGTGAGTGAGAACTTGATGCCGGTATCGACCTTTGTGTTGTGATATCGTGCCGGCTCAACTATAGCTTTGATATAAGAGGGTAAGGAGTAATAACACGAAATAACACCAACAGCACTGCCACGTCAGCGCCATATCATTTTAACACCAAATAACATAACACCAAAAACACTAGAAAATCATAACACCCAATAACACCACTTTTTACATATTTATAAATTCTACCCTCAACAAATTCATTTATTAAACGTTCAAACATTTTATTAATAAAACTAAACATTACATTACGAAACTAAAAAAAAACAAAAAAAAAACACATACATTCAAACATTTTGTTAGGCATTGACGGACCGGTTGGCGGATGTTGCAAATTATATTTTTGTTTGATTCTTTGTTTTTCCATTTTGATAAAATACGCCTCATCCGGATCTACGTCACTCATTTTCATACTAAAAAATCTAAATTCCTCCAAACGCGTAGTCGTCTCATCTTTCGTTCTAGCCGCGTCGTACGCCATTTGGGCCGCTTCCCGTCTAAGTCGAAGCTCGTTTGTCATAGAATCCAAGTTGCTTGACACACTTCCCCCGGTACTAGTCGATGTATAGGACTTTCGTTTTTTCCCGGTGCGTGCTTTCCCGGGCGGACATGGTTGTGCATCATGACCGAATAGCTCTTCGTTGCTTTGACCGGGAACATTTCTGGTTAAATCAATCGGTTCCGGCGCGTCCCATTTTGGACATGCCCTCAAAATCAACCACGTTTCCTCTTGAGCACACGAAACACCTTTGTGTTCGTCACGATAGAATTGTCTAGCATGCCTCATATCATCTTCCGATGTCCAACGTAACGTAGTATTACTCACGTTGGGATTTTTTTCATCATATACTTATGCGGTTTGGGTTTCTTTGGCTCTTTTTGACACCCGTTTACCTCTACGTTTTTGCTTTGGTGGAGATATATCTTCGGGCTCCTCGGATGCCGCTTGTGAGGATTGGGTTTGTGGTGTTGGCGGTGTATGTTGCTCGGTTTGGGTTTGTGCGAAACTTTGTTGCCACATTAACATAAATTGTTGTTGTTCGGGAGTGAAATTAAGTGGGTTAGGCATTGACGAAGATCCGGCATTGTTCGAGTTAGGATTTCCAAAACCCATCATCAAGTTCATGAAACTTTGATCATCACGTCCCGACATTTTTTTGGATCGAATTTTATTTTTTTGTGGATCGGATGTTTTTTTTTTTTGGATAGGATGTTTTTTTATTATTTTTTTTTTGTATCTGTTGATCAGATATATATATATATATATATATATATATATATATATATATATATATATATATATATATATATATATATATGTTGTGAGTTTTTTATTTATTTTTATTTTTTGGTTTTAGCAAATATATCCGTTGCAAACAACGGTCCATTTCAAACGTTCAAAATACAAACGGCAGGGGGCTTTTTTGAACCAAGAACAAAGTATAATAACGTGCGTTAGTGTGGTAACATGAAAGGCAACGTAGAGCAAAAAAAGAACTTGAAAATGGTGTTAACGCCTAAACAGCGTTGAAAACATGACACCTAGGCAAAAACGCCGTTGGTGCATTATTACCCCCTCCCCTCTAAAATATTAGAACATATCCAACATATAAGCTCACAACATGGAGGTATAAATCTAAAATTTAGTTGGCAATAAATGGTGTAGCCTTTCAAAGTTACTAAGACCATCTCCAATCCATCAAACGATCAATCCATTGTAGATGTGCCACGTTTTGCGTTCGTTACTGAACATACTCATATTAAACGATAATAAAAGAGAATTTATTGTTTTAAATATTCAGTAGTGGATGTATCTTTTTGGGAGCAATATATATAGGAGTGAATGTTCATATATTAAAGAACTAACTTATAGACATGTGAAATACACGGATTTTTAAAGAAATAATTCATTAAGAAGTTGAGTTTTTGAATAAAGTAATAAACAACAACGAACGATATAAATTTCATCCTTTTTTAAAGGAATAATAAATAATAAGTCAACGATCTTATAAACAATTATAGACTCGTGGAATCACGAGAATCTTGAAAGAAATTATTCACTAAAGAGTTACGTGTGTGAATAAATTAAAAAACAACAACGAAAGTAAATAGGTTTATTTTTTTTCGAGAGGATAATAAGTAATATGTTAATTATAAGATAAACAATTTGGTTTGTAACTATTAAAATAGTATACACAACCAAAGCCTCAATCAACTTGAAATGCTACTTAATGAAGACGAACTTGATACGAGTAACTGCAAGGAAGCTTTTAAAGTGATCCAAACTCAATTTCAGAGTATCTTTAACCCTTGGATAATGAACCAGTCAGAGTTTATCGATGCATTTTACCAACAATTTTGGGTAAGCTATGCGACCTTCCGAACTACATGCATCAATCAAATGGGTGACCTCGAAAAGACACTTGATGCTGAGGAAGCTGAGTTAAATGAAATTGAGAAGCTGAAACGGGAAAGAGAGCAGATTGAAAAAGATATGCAGTTAAAGGAAAGAGAGCAGATTGAAAAAGATATGCAGTTAAAAGAAAGAGAGCTAATTGAAAGAGAGATGCAGTTAAAGGAAACAGAGGTGATTGAAAGAGAGACAGACAAAGATTTTCAAACAGAAGAGGAAACGGTCAATGAGGGTGATGCATCAGATGATAGTTTGGTTTTCACGGGAAGTGATTCATCTTCAGAACAGCAGGTTGAAAGCAGCAGTCCTAGCTATGATTCAGATACTGATGGTACACAAAGGAATGAAGCTGTTTGGGACACCGAAGATGATCATATCAGACATTCATCAGACACAGAGATATTGGCTACGGTACAACATTCACATGCTCATGATAATGTTGATATATTTGATAATATGTTTGTTCATGATCAGACACATCTTGAGCATCCTGAGTCTATTAGTGACACATATGTGGTGGAACAAAATGATAATAATATCACTTTTGCTACTCCAGATATGGATCCTAATAGAGGTGAGCCTGCCCAGGATGGATCTTCTTATGAAGAAGATCGTGCCTTATTTGCTCCTTTAATCGCAAAGCTAAGCAAACGAATGTCTTATTGACAAAAGAGCTTGAGAGATTTAAAGAAATGGAAAAGGTTTTCAAAATGTAACAAAAAGAAAAGCTGAACTTGAATTTGAAAACTCAAACCTTAAATCTCAAGCTCGGAAGTTTGCAATGAATGGAAAGTCTGTCAAACCTCTTTTAAAAAGAAATGAAGAACTTGAAGTTGGTTATAGAGAAGCTGCTTTGGATTAAAAAAAAAAAAAAAAAAAAAAAAAACATTCCATTAAACAATTGGATGAACTAATGGTTCTTAACAACAGAAAGGTTAAAGCGCTTGTAAAAGAGAATAGTGATTTAAAAAGTGAAAATTCAAGGCTTAAGAAAACCATTTCAAATTTTGAGATCGTTAATACAAAACTTGAGAATGAAAATCAAGAATTTTTGAAATGAACAAACGATCTTGAAAACAAACTTCGAAAATTGGGACAGACTTCTCAGACTGTCAACATGTTACCTACTAAAGATGAGGAAGTTTATAAACAAACATCTGTAATTAGTTTTAAAAATAGTACTCATGTGGAAAATGAAAAACCTTGTTTTTTAAACAAAGTGCAAAAGTTGACACCTATTTTGTATAACGCTGATGATATGGGAAAAGAATTGTCAGATGATCTTTTGTTTGAGTCTCAAGATATTTTAAAATCTGAAGAGGAAATATGTTTGAAAGTAAAACAAACAAAAAAACCCACTCTCGTACCACGACTTTGTGTATGGTTGCACACAATTGACTGATATACCAAAAGGTCCTTTCAAAAGAAAAGACACAAATATGAAAAGATTTTTCAAAGAAGCTCAACTTGCTACTTATGATGCTAAGTTATGGCAAAATAGAGCAAGGAAACAATTTTGTAGTCTTAAACATCACATTGAGCAAACGTTAAAGGTCATTTGGTTTAAGCAAGAAAATATCGAATACAACGTTTTCTCTAATCCTCTTTCATCAAATATACGCCTTAAGATTGAAGTCAAAAAGATTTTGAAATATGAGATTGAACCTCGTGTGAAAGATATCAACTTATGTTTTGAGTACTTTGAAAAACATCTTGTAAATGAAATGAGAGAAGATCTAAAGTAGTTCACTCTCTTGAAGACGAATTTGATAAAAATGCTTAATTTTGGACATTCAAAAAGAATTTTTCACAAATCAAATAGAGTCGTTCAAGTCAGCATCTGTCAGCCATGGGTATGTGAATGTGCATTTTGAACAAACATCTTCTTTGAAATCTGAAAATCTTTGTTTCAAAAAGAAAATCACCGAGCTTTCAAAAGAAGTTGCTGATGTCAAAGAAGAATTGTCAAAACGACTGCACAGTTTGAGAAAGATTTAACAAAACTTGAAGCGCAAAGTATCTCTTTCCAACTAAAGCTGCAAGAGAAGAATGAGAAAATGTTTTCAGCAAACTCTTTGACATCGGTGCTTAAAGAAAAAGAAAAGATTTTATATGAAACTTGTGATGAGGCCAATATCAAGTTTGATTTTGACAAACTTGATACAAAAAATCTTGAATTGGAACATGTTGTGGCATCATTACAAAAAGAAAATGAGCATTTGAAACAGACTTGCAAAAGCTTGTTTGATTCAATCAAGCGGTCAAGATTCAGAATCAAATTTCAAACAAATCTGACTCTCAGATCACACAAAATCATCTTTTTGAAAAAGAAAAATCTGTGCTTCAAAAGAAAATTGTTGAATTGAAAAAGACGATTGCACAACAAACCAAGGATTTTGATGATGCCAAAAATGATTTTTCAATCGAAACAGACAAGTATGAAAAATATTTTGCACATCTTGAAAATCAAAATGCTTCTTTGCAAGAAAAACTGACATCATCAGATCATCTTTCTCTTCAAAAAGAATACAATGATTTGAGAACGTCATACAATACCTTAAAAGCAAAGTTTGATATTTTTAACCGGTCAAAAGGAAAATCTCAAGTTTCAAACGAGTCTAAACCACAAGTAAGTGTTTCAGAAAAGGTTTACACGGGTGAATTCTCAAAACCATTTTCAAAAAGGTTTTCTCAGTTACCACATATTTTTTGCAAAAAGGAAGGAAGTTTTCAAAGAGACCAAATTTTTCTGAAACATTTACTCCTCAAAAGGTTTCAAATGCAAGTGCTCATAAAGACAAGAATCAAGGTTTTCGAACTCCACATTCTCGTTTTACTCCGGTAAAGCCAGTGTGGAAACCAAAGCAAAGCCGTTCAAAACATTTGAAATATTCATACTCTGAAATGCTTCCGCTACAACAAAAGAATAGCTATGCTTTGAAAAATCCCAATTCTGGAAGGTTTCCATTCATCTCAAAAACGAATTTTCGAAATGAAACGCCGAGTTTCAACAATGGATGGAAAACTTCTTCTTCAAGTTTTAAAACTCCAAGAGAGACACCGAGTTTCTCAAACAACTTTCAAAAGTAAAAGAGTTTTAAATCACCGTTGATTCCACGAGCTTTATTTCAAAATGAAACACCGGTTTTCAGTCCTCGTTGGAATTCAACTTCTTTGTCTCGAATTGACACAACTTTCAAATGGATTTCAAAATATGGTAAACCCGTTGGCGTCGTGCTTAAATGGGTTCCAAAAGTTGTTGTCTAATCCAAAAACATAATGACTTCTTAGTATTTCAGCTAAGGACTCGTTCTTCAAAGAAATGAAAGTGCTTAAATCAAAACAAATGTTTGAAATAATTTTTGAGCACTTATCCTAAAAACATAAATGGCTTATGCACACATAACAGTGTATAACCCGCAACTTTCAAAGAAAGAACCCTGTTGTACATTTTTGTGCGACAATCCTAAAAAGAAGAGGTCTCACCAAAAAGCTTATCAAAGTCTTCTTAATTTTTTGAGCAAAATTTTGAAAAATGTTTCTAAAGGTTTTCAAAACTTTTCACGATGTTGCTCAAGATATTACTCCCTAAAATCCTTAAAAGCTTAAATTTACTCAAAATGTTCTACTTTTGAGGGGGAGTAATAAAAAGATGTTCCAAATAGATCATGCTTAAGAGAAACTAATTCGGAATTATCAAACATCCGTTTCTCCCCATATGATATCCAAAAACAAAGGTTTTAATCAATTGGTATCAAAAATACCATGGATATGCTATTTTTGAGGGGGAGAAATGTGATTAAAATGTGATCGTCTTGAATCTCAAAAGAGCTCGACTCAGAAGTAACCAATGAATTGACGAAGCTTAAAATGTCAGTAATCGAAAAGACTTGTCCTGGACGGGTAATAATTTCAAGCTAGTCTAACTAGTGATGTAAGCGTGTCTCGAATAGGACTTTTCTGAGTAGAATGTACCATCTCGAGAGACTTTCTTCGGACTTGACCAGGACGGGTAATAACTTCAAGCTAGTCTAACTAGTGATGTAAGCGTGTCTCGAATCAGTCATGTTCATTGAAAATGGATCAATTCAAAAAGTGCAAACTCCTCACGCATGTGCAAATTTCTTAAAAATCCATGAGCACATGTGAAGAGGGAGTCCTTCAAAAGAAATGCAGAACTCTCGAAGTGTCAACAATGTGTTTTGTTATCATAAACACTTTGGGAGATTTTCACAAATGGTTTGATGGCAACAATAGGATAGTCATGAAGTTATAAGGTGACTAAGGTCAAGAAAAACCGTCCTATGATCCGCCAGAGCCGGAGGGATCTACCCAAGGACAATTCCAATAGATTAGAATTAGAAGTCCTTAGGTATGATTTGAAAAAAAAGAGAAAAGAATGAAAGGAGAAAGAATGGGTTGAAGAATTAAAAAGAAAAAGTATGAAAAGGGTGAAAAGAAATAGCCCTCCAAATGTTCAACCTTAGGGCAGAAACCGGGTTCAATTCATATGCTACTGGTTGTTACTAAGGTGACGCCGGTATTGAAGATAAAGACATCATGGACCTAGTGACACACTGCACTAAACCTTCTTAACCACTCAAGTTCTCTTAAAAGAGCTTGTTTCATTCTCACGGGGAACCGGTGTAATCTATCAACATATCTCATAGAGATGGTTGATATTGAAGCAGGAGACCCATCCCTAGTCTCCGCATAGGAAAACCAAATATGCACTTATCGAGTCTAGAGCCATGAGATTCATCAAAAGATCTCTTAGGATACACTTTCCTATGAATACACTTGTGTTCGCCAAAAAGGACACAAGTTGTAAGAGTCTTTATGAGATCTTTGGATCTTGCCTTATCTATCATGATGGTTACTATGTTCCAAATCGGTCTACAGTTGTGGGGTGATCTCCAGCAACTCACCTGAATCATTGATGTACTTCGGTAGATCTAGTAAGCCCTTTTAGGGGTATCTGGTTCAGGAACGGCCTTGGTAAGGGTTAGAAGGAGTCTTGACACTATGCTGTTGGCGATCTCTAATTCCGAACCTGTAAGTACCAGATATTTTATTGCTAACTGTTTTATGCAGGTGCTGATGAATGTTACTTTGAGAAAGACCGTTACCATCACTCAAAGATCCACATGCTCATACCCTGCAAAGCTCTCTTCAAAGATCAAAGCAAAGCAAAGTTCAGAACGTTTCTAAGTCAAAGTCAAAGAATCTACAAACTAAAGAAACAAAGATTAAAGTCAAAGAAAAGAGAACTTCACAAAGATTCAACGTCAAACAAAGTATGAGCATGTTGAAAAAGACGTAAAGAAACCCATATTTGAAGATATTGATCAAAGGCAAGAAAGATCACAAAGCATGATTGGAACAAAGGAACTAGCAAAGCTATTACACAAAGACTCAAAGTTCAAGAGAACAAACTTCAAAGATCAAAGATCAAGGTCACAAAAGAGAGATCTCAATGATCACCCTTAGGGGGAGATTGTTAGCGTTAGAAGTGTTGATCATTTATGTAATCAAAGAGAGATCTCAATGATCGTCCCTTAGGGGGAGATTGTTAGGATTAAAAGTGACGATCATTATTGAGTCAAATAGTTAGTTAAATATATTCATGTAATAGTTAGTGAAATGCTAGTTTATTAAGGTTATGTAAAAGCCTTAATGGCTTGGCCCAAAAGAAGGCCCAAGAGAATGCCATGGAGGCATATGTAAAAACTATAAATACCCTCCTAAGCTTGTTAGGAAGGGTGAGAGTTCATGGTAACTCTCCACCTCTCTCTCTACTTTCTCTCTCTAGATTTATGTAAGATTAATATGTGATTTAAGGTTGTTCTATGGTCATACAATTACACATTTCAATGCTAAAAGTACAAGTGATTCAAGACAATTAGACATTTAATACAATAAATGAGATATAATTAGACATGTACAAGTTTAGTAGCTTCATGTACACACCACTTTGTCTTTGCCATTAAAGTTTAAAATTAATGACTTAAAATTAAATTATATA
Organism: Artemisia argyi; assembly: GCA_030686995.1. Taxonomy (NCBI): domain Eukaryota; kingdom Viridiplantae; phylum Streptophyta; class Magnoliopsida; order Asterales; family Asteraceae; genus Artemisia; species Artemisia argyi. The sequence goes on from CM060686.1 coordinate 53,198,165, forward strand.
CATTAAATACAATTAATTAAATAGTCAATAAATACAATTAATACATTTGTTAAAACACTCTTACATAATAAATACAAATTATCAAGCATATTGTACAACCAACTTAAACACAATTCCTGCATTAAATGTCACTAATACAAATAATAAAGCATATTATACAAATTTTTAAGCCCGAACGTGCACGGGTCAAACGGGCTCGAGCCCGAACGGACACGAGCTAAACGAAATTTTTGATATCCGTAAATTTATTGTCAAAAAAAATATAATAAACAAAAATATGTTCACATATTGTACAAACCAAACAAACTACTAAACAAAAACATAAAATAAAAAATATATAAAATAATACAAACTAAGCAAAATTTCATCAAACTTTTGTCATAAAATCTAATCAATAAAGCTATTGCCAAAAAATGTACAAATAAAATAAATTATTAAACGAAAAAATTAAATTACAATGTGCCCGCAGCTGCATCGCGCGGGGACCCTGCTAGTAATACTTAAAGAGCAATGATGTAACCACAAAAACAATTCTACAAAAAACACTACAAAATGATGTGTCATTTCATGAGTAACTTATAAATGAAAAGAGAAAAAAACTACAAAAAAATTACATTAATCATGAAGTAACACATTCTTTTGTAGATGTTTTTGTGCTCATACTTAAAAGATGTATGCATGCATCTGACTTTAATTTTGTAATGCAAAAACAGATATTTCGTGTAATTATCTTTTTAGAGCCTAAAGAGTGATTATGATGGTTATGGATTGGGATAATGGTATACTAAAGAGACAGAGCCATTTTGAGGGTGTGTAAGGCGGGTGATCTTTCAGGGCCTCAAAAATTTTAGGAGACTCAAAATTTGTCTCGTTAACAATTATATAAATGTGTACACATATTTTTTATGAATAAAAATGTATTTGGATGAGAAATATCTTAAACGAGTAATATGTTTGGCGTAGAGCTTTTTGGAGCTTTTTGGGGCGATGAGCGGTGAGCAATGAGCTTTTTGATTTTTAGTGTTCGTTTAGCAAAAGAGCGGTGAGTTTTGCTATTTTTTAGAAAAAGTAATTTTTCCAATACCTTTTTAAGAAGCTGTATGCGGTGAGCTGTGAACTATAGCTACAGCCCACAGCTACTGCTCATAGCTCACTGCTATCGCTCACTACTACTTTTACCAAACATAGCTTATGTAATTTCATGCAGTACTCACAAAAATTTAAAATATTCAGAGACAACCAAAGATAATGAGATTGTTAAGAGCACTGGGTACCGTTGCTGTCATGGCTTGGTGCCGTGGGATTTTTTTGTTGTCACGTCAGCAAAAAACTCCATGAACTAGAAATCTCACAGCACCACATTTCAGGGGTATCTGTTGGCACCAGAATTTCTGGTGCCGTCGGCCAATTTTTTTTTTTTTTTTTTTTTTTTTTTCCTTCTTTTACTTAAATTAAAATGTATACAATGACAATTTATATAACTAATGACAATTTATTAGTTTTAACTGTTAATTAAACTAAAAGGCCCATGGACTCTTTTGGCCTGGTGTTGTTAGACGAGAAACAAGAGCAAAAAGAAAAGGGCTTTGGGCTGTGGGTTTTTAAACTTGTTATATACAAAACACGGGTTGTCCACCCACTTTTTGTGTCGCCTCCAATCCTCCATCAACAAACCAGCAACAACAAAAAAAACTAGAGCAACGTCAACCACTCAACGTAGCAGCGTCTTCTTCCTCACATCCATACACACACATAAAAACAACACCCGAAAAAAAAAAAAAAAAAAAAAAAAAAAAAAAAAAAAAAAAAAAAAAAAAACACCCCACGGCGCTGAGCCATGGTGACGACGCAAGGGACGACGGCGCGACATCAGTTACGGTGCGCCATGGCCAAATCTCGGCTGGTGGTGATGGCGCCACCCACCAGCCCACCGTACCCCATGCTCTAAAAGTCGTTAAGGAAGGGATAATTCCATGGTTATCCCATCCGTACAACCTTACAACCCTAAATGCCCCTCTTTTTTTTGTTTTCTCTAAATACCCCAAGGGGAGAGGGTCGCCTCAGAATCTTGGGCGGATGTGTTTAGATAGTGACATATGTCCCTATACATGTCCCCACCATGTACCTTCATGGGACTACTTAAAACTGATACTTCTTGGGCGACTGGGACCCACACTTCTTGGGCAACTTGACCATTTTGTCTTTTTGTGAAAAAATTAATAATTGTGTTTAATACATTTTTGGTCCTTGTGGTTTGCTAGGTATTTCATTTTTAGTTCAACTTTTTAAAATTTTATAACTACTCAAATCTTATCTTTATCTCAAATCTCAAATCTCCACCCGTCAAATAGAGTTCACTTAAACCTTGCGGAGCAAAACTTAGGTACGTCACTCCACAAAATCCGCCAAAACTCTATGCACAAAAAAAGTAGTCTTAATACAAAAGTGTGGTACCTTTTAATGCAATTTGTTGAACTAAGATGAATACTAGTTTTCATACCTGACCCAAGACCTTCCATGGAGCAGCATCTTCCGAAGGATTACCAAGATTTTTCCTAACAAATTCAGCATCGTTGACTATGTTATCTGCGCGAAAGTATTTCATGTAGTCAACTAACTCTTGCGCAGATTTGAATTGTAGCATAGATGATGTTGTTAGAGGAGTTGAAAGCCCTGTTCCTCTCTGCATTTAAGCACATCACAAGAAAGTATAAAGATTAACAAACATAATGACACGATGTTCTTCGCATGCTTTCCTTAACCAGCTGCTTGATTCAGTTGGCCTTGGTGCCTCGAACCCTAGTCCACCTTGTAAGTATAATAGGTATGGCCAATCCTGAGATCTTTGTTGTTATGATTTCGTCCGTATCTGTGATGGGTCTAGGAATTGTCGGTGTTGTTTCCTGCTTCTTGTTTCTCTTCTTTTTTCCTTTTATTTCGTTGAAACTGATTTGGGTTTGGATTTGTTTCAGTTGTGGCTTTGTTTCAGTTGTGATAAAGTAGCAAGATTGTGTTGGTGGTGTTCGTATATCATAAAAGAGGTTTTAACACTAAAAAATCTGTGTTTTGGATTTGATTTTTTTTATTGGTGTGAGATTTGTCTGGATCTAAGTTTCTGATGAGGATTTTTTATGAAGATAAGATTTGTAAATATGCATATTAATTAATTATAAATGTGTGTGACAAAAATGAAATAGGAAGCAAACCACAAGGATCAAAAATGTATTAAACACAATTATTAATTTTTTTACAAAAAGACAAAATGGTCAAGTCGCCTAAGAAGTGTGGGTCTCAGTCGCCCAAGAAGTACCAGTTTTAAGTAGTCCCATGAACATGTATAGGAACACATGTCATTATCTAAACACATTCGCCCAAGATTCTGATGCGACCCTCTCCCCTTGGGGTATTTAGTAAAAAAAAAAAAAAAAAAAAAAAAAAAAAAAAAAAAAAAAAAGGAGCATTTAGGGTTGTAAGGTTGTACGGATGGGGTAACCATGGAATTATCCCATTAAGGAATAGTATAATTTTAGAATGTTAAAGTTGCCAGGCCGTTAGTCAACTTGCTTTAAAAAAATAGGGATAATTTTATATATCAAATTTAAATTGCATGTATGCAATTCCCACTTTTTGGTACATCCGATTATTTCTTTCTATAAATTGACTATCCTTTACAACCACAACCTTTCCTTCCGTATGAAAATATAAAACAAGAAAGTTCAAGTTGACAATTCTTACCGCTATGAAAACTGAAAGTTTGAAAATATAAAACAAGAAAGTTCAAGTTGACAATTCTTACCGCTATGAAAACTGAAAGTTTGAGACAAGAAATAATATAGACAAAGTAAAATTTAAATAACTGAAAGTTTGAAACAAGAAATAATATACACAAAGTAAAATTTAAATATTACGGAGTAGAAATTTTATTATTTTACGTTGTATGCATTAACGTAAAACGAAACACTTAATCATGATTTCATAACTGTAATCATTTTCCGTTATAATTTTTTGCCGCTATTCACGAGCACTTGTTGCGTAGAAATAACATCCATTTTTGTTTCGGATGTACCTTTGATTTTCCTACCAACTGGAAAGTCGAAAAATTTAGTCAGCTTTGATGGAGTTGTAAAAAGTTGACCATCACATACATTACAACACGTTTCAAAGTAGGGAAAAGGATGTAAAGAAAACGATACTCCTTTTTTGTATATGTTTTGATCGTTCTTTTGTCTCCATTTTTTTCACGTGGCTTTGTAACACTTAAAAAGGGATTTAAATATCTCGCTCGTTGCTAGTGTTCTATACAGTTTATACTTTTATTTGTACATAGCTACATATTAAGTTTCTTATAGTAACACTAGTTTTATTTAAACATAAACATAAATTGTCAATCACCGTACATTCTTGATGGGGGTTGATTGCGGATGAAACAATTGGTCTTTTTTAAGAAAAAAATGACTAAAAGAAAACATTTTTTTTTTTTTTTTTTTTTACTTAAAATTGATCCTGAAAATGCTATGACAGTGTCAACTACAATTTACAATATGTGGATGACATTTTAGTTTTTATGAGTGAAACTCTTCTAATGAATCTCATGAGAATAATTGCCTGTGTTCAATAAAATTTGGGTTTAAAGATTAATAAAAATAAGACCATTATATGTGGTGTGAGGGTAAACAATGAGGAATTGGATCATATTACAAATCAAATAGGTCGTTCTCTTGTATATGTTCCAGAAGTGGTCACGATAATCTTCGAGAAAAGGAAGGCTTTTTCAGTTTGAGTCTATGTGACGGTGGGTTTAAACCCTCAGAACTAGTCGGCTAAAATTAAAGTCGAAAAAGATAGTTAAAAAAAAAAAAAAAAAAAAAAAAAAAGAATTGGGGTTAACATGAGAAAGATTTATAGTTGGAATGTGACTAGTTGTAACTCACTAAAAGATTGAATAAGAGGCTATAACACTACCTGGAAGAAAGTTAACGTTGGTAAATCGGTTAATGATCGTTTATCTTTATATGTCTTCTCATTATTTTGGGACCATTGAAAGACAGGTATCCGCTTTTACTCTTCTGTTGGAGAAATGTAAAAGATGGATACAATACTCTCTTTTTAGTTAGACACTTGAGCGGGGGATGAGGCGATTTTAGAAGATAAGTTCCCTAGACTATTTAGTTTGGAAGTAAATAAAAGTGTATCGCAGAGAGATGGAGTGTGTGGAACGAGATTGGGGTGGGAACGACATTGGAGATGGGTGGGGAACCCAAGAGGTAGAGGAGTGGGAAATCTTATAAGTGGAATCATGGTGGTTGATAGCGTATCATTATTAGTGGCCCAAGCCCACTAATCATACGCTCAGATCAAGCCCAACACTAAAGAGTTCGCAAAGTCAACATTGACTAGAACAACATAAGCCCAGGCCGTGCATTCATAAAGAGACAGCTATTACAATTGTCACTAACAGTTAAGACGTATGAGTCTGACATAACACAATGGGGAACACACGGTCAACAAAATATGAAAGCAGAGCACTTTCTTGTACGAGCTAAAGGACGCATGATACATGTCCTCGTTGTCTGCTCTCGGATGATCAACACCTGACTCTCTAGCGGTCGTTGATCATCCCCAAAGGGTTTATCTCTAAACCCTACAAGCCTCTCTATAAAAGGAGAGCAACACACACAACTTCATAAGTTTTCACATACTTGGGCAAATAGAGCGTGAGGGGTGCGAGGTTATACTTTTAACTTCTCTCTTTTCAACTTACCCCAAAAAACGCTTCATTTCCTTTGAAACCGGCAACAAGTTTCTTTTGTTTTTGAAGTTTTCCCTTCTTTCCAAGTTTTCATTAACAAGAAGATGGTGATGTGAGGTTAGTTCACTTTCTTGCTTTTTCATTTTTTAAGAAAAGAATATGTGATTTTTTTCTTTTTTTCTTGGTTTGTGATGTCTTCCAAACATACTTATGCATCCGAATATCCTTCTGGGTCCCCTAAGTTCAACAAGTTCTTGCGTGACTAAGGGTGGGTTAGACCTTATTCGCCATCATCACAAGGTAACTCATGAGGCAGCCTAGAAACTTAACCTGGACACACGGACCTCAGTTGCCTGGCAATGGCATAGGACTGGGGGACTCAGTAACTTTAAAGTCCAACATCATCTCACTTGTACATGACGTAATGCTAGACTTGGGGGACTTGATAGCGTATCATTATTAGTGGCCCAAGCCCACTAATCACATGCTAGGATCCAGCCCAAACACCAAATAGTTTGCAAAGTCAACATTGACTAGGACAACATAAACCGAGGCTGAGTAAGGCCCGGTAACTCATCTCAGGCAGCATAGTACATGCATAAGAGACAACTGTTACGATTGTCGCTAATTGTTAAGACGTGCGAGTCTGACATAGCACACTGGGGAATACACAATCAACAAAACAGGAAAGCAGAGCACTCTCATGTACGAGTTAAAGGACGCATGACACATGTCCTCCTTGTCTGCTCTCGGATAATCAACACATGGCTCTCTAGCAGCTATTGATCATCCCCAAAGGGTCTATCTCTAAACCCTACAAGCATCTCTATAAAAGGAGAGCAACACATACAACTTAATAAGTTTTCACACACTTGGGTAAATGCTGCCTCACAGCAGTGCAACATGGTTCTTGTTTAAGTGTTACCCGAGCTTCTTGATCTATATCAATTCATCGGGTCCTTACCGTTCAACATTAGAAACCAAACAACAGAACCATTCCCATCCCATCTCTTAACCGATTTACATACCATATTTAAACAGTGATGGTTACTAAACAAGGATGACGTCTTTACAGTGAAATACCTAAAGGAGCTTATTGTTAAGAAAATACTACTTTCATCAAGTCTAGTACAAGTGACAAAGTGTAATATGTTCATCCCAAGAAAAAATTGCATATTCATTAGGCGTCTCCAACAAAGGTTACCGGTCCTAGCGTGGCTTTACCACCTCGGTTTGGATCTAAACTCATTTCTGTGCCCACATTATGAAGATGAGATTGAAACATTTGATCATTGCCTCCTACTTTGCCCTAGAGTCGTGAAAGGATGACAACGCGTTTTCAAGTGGTGGAAAATTGGTACTTGTAACGTTGGGTCAATTGAAGACTTATTAAATCACAAGGCTCAAAGCAATCTTAACAGGAATCAAGTAACACGTGCCAAGCGATGTCTGTAAAAAAAGGATATATGAAAACAAGGGTATTTAGGCCTTATAATGTGGTGAAATTTCTCAATTTAGTCAGTAGCTTCACGTCCAAGTCAATAAGACACTTTTGGTCTTATACGTCTTAGGTACGTGGTTCTGTGTGCCGACTACAACTCTTGTAACACTTATTTGTTTTGTTTATATAGTTGATGTCTGCCAAAACGCTAAACTCTCAGTACTGTTAGAATCAAATTTTAAAACACTCTTGAAATGAAAAGTAAAATAGAGATAATTTCGCTTTTTCATTTGATACATTAGTAGAGAAAGAACAATAACTAATCCAATATTTGGTCTCAGTAAAACTTTATTAATTATAACACAACATTTAGAAAAGCTGCATGCCAAAGGGGCGAATGTGCAACTGCACTAGTACCGTAGTACATTTACTCATGCTTTAGGCTTAAGAACCTTGACAGTCTCCCATGTGAAATCAGGATCGTCTCGGCCGAAATGACCATAAGCAGCAGTCTTCTGATACCTAAAATTACCACCTCTTTTCAAGTCCAAGTTAATCGACATCATCCCAGGCCTGAAGTCAAAATTCTCCTTTATCAAAACAAGGATATCCTTATCCGGGATAGTTCCAGTTTTGTAAGTGTCCACAAACACAGACAAGGGCTCAGCCACACCAATAGCATAAGAAACCTGGACAATGCACCTGCGTGCAAGACCCGAAGCTACAATACTCTTGGCCGCTTGCCTAACAATATAAGCACCACTCCTGTCCACCTTTGTTGGGTCCTTTCCAGAGAAAGCACCACCACCGTGGGCCCCCCATCCACCATAAGTATCAATAATAATCTTCCTGCCTGTCAAACCGGCATCACCATGGGGACCACCAATGACAAACCGACCCGAAGGGTTCAAATGAATTGAAAAATGGTTTTCTTATCAAGATATTGAGCAGGGATCACGGGTTTGATCACGTATTTTTTAAGATCAGCTGCGATTTTATCGTTAGTCACAGTCTCGTCATGCTGGGTTGAGATGAGGACAGTGTGGACTCTAATTGGAACCATAGCACCGTTATCGTTCCTGTACTCAACAGTGACCTGGGTCTTACCATCGGGACGAAGCCACGCACAAGTTCCATTCTTTCTAACCTCGGTTAGCTTAGCACCTAGCTTAGTTGCAAGGACATGGGTTAGTGGCATAAGCTCTGGTGTTTCATCCGTAGCATAACCAAACATATGACCTTGATCACCAGCACCAATTTCCTCAGGCTTCTTGGTCAAGTGACCGTGTACACCCTGAGCAATATCAGGACTTTGTTGTTCAATGTTGACTAGAACCTTACAGTTGTCAGCATCGAGCCCAACTTCAGGAGATGTAAACCCGATGTTCCTGCAAGTAGTACGGACAATCTTTTCATAGTCAACATTAGCTTTGGTGGTGATTTCACCAAAGACCATGACCATGTTAGTCTTTGTGCATGTTTCACAAGCTACTTTACTGTCGGGGTCTTGCTCTAGACAAGCGTCGAGGATGGCGTCGGAGACTTGGTCACAGAGCTTGTCTGGGTGTCCTTCGTTGACTGATTCAGATGTGAATAGAAAAGTCTCCATCTCTGTGAAAAATACGCAAGGAAGTCTTAGCACAACTTAATTGACTTACAAATAATTAGATAGTTGGATAAACATAAGCAATCTGATATTTGTGTTTGAGATTGTTTAAGATACAGTTCAAGTAATCAAGTGGTTGGTTAAAAATAAAATACTAATTATCTGCTAAACTAGTTTTTTAAGTTAAAGCAGTTTGCTATTAGCAATCCCAAACACCCTTTAAACGACCCAAAGTAAAAACTGCCTGTCTTTTCTACTTATTAAAAGTTAAAACGTAATAAGGAAAGTAAAAAAAATGCTGGTCCTAAACACCCCTTAGATAGATTCCTGAGATGACTATAGTTTTGCTTCTACTCTAAAGGGTTTTCGCGTTTTAGACTTATTCGCATGATCACACCGAATATTAAAACTGCATGGGTCTAGATACATGATTGTTTAAATATGACTAATATGCTTAAGTAATATCTAGCCAGAAACTAAAATGAGAACAAAAAAGTTTCGATTAAAAGGAGTCTTTGAAGTGAATCAAAACATACCTTTGATTGGTTAGATGTTTTAAAAAGAAATAGAGAGAAAGATGGGTGTGGTTCAATTTGAGTGGTGAAAGTATTTCTGAATTTATAGTTGCGAATGTTATGGGGATATGCAAGTGACTCGAGCGAAGTTGGCTTGTGAAGTTGTACATTGAGGTCACCAACTACTTCTTCATATTGTTGGAGTCTCACCAAACCCATATAACGACTTTTTGTGGCTCCATTTCACCAACCCTTTGCGACCTTCAATCCTTCATGGTCCCTTACTTATCTAACTATGAGCTTGACATAGTTAGGGCGATGTTTGGTTTGTATTTGATGTAGCAAAAATTTATAAGTCAGAACTTGATGCCGGTATCAACCCTTTGTGTCGTGCCACCAGCGCCGGCTCAACTATAGTTTTGATATAAGTTGTTAGAATACTGAGCTCAACGTATCCGAGATATAAGCTCACATGGAGGTATAAATCTAAAATTAATTGGCAATGTTAGTTAATAAGGTTGGCCCACTTGTGCTGGTCCATTAGCCCCGTCTACCATTAAGGCATCGTTTTTTATTTTTTGTATTTATACTTCTCTTGTACAGACTTTTTATTATTAAGTAATAAAGTTAGCTACTTTTGGTTTGTTAGTTTCTACATGGTATCAAAGCGTCGGTTCTTAATTTGCGGATCAAATTTAAGCCTTAATAAGTGAAGGCCTACGAGATTTATTTTCATCGGGTAAGTGGCAGCTTACAATTTTTGACTAATTGATATTACATCGTCCCAAAATATAAATCCATTTTAACTTTTTCAAAATCTTTTTATTCCGACTTTCACCTTAATTATTTTTTTTTTGTGTTATATAATACTTAATGGTAAATATATAAATGGATTTGTGTTTTAAATATATTTTCATTGGTACATTTTTCATCAAGTATTATATAACACGAAAAAGAATAATTAAGGTAAAAGTCGGAATGAAAAGACTTTGATAAAGTCAAAATGGACTTATATATTGGGACGGAGGGAGTAGTATGTTTTTCTTGATTAGTTTATTGATATTTGCATGAATGGATTTGTTATTTGGAATATTTATGGATTGACGCATACTAAAATCTAATTAATTGGATTTCGATGTGCTTATGATAAATTGCTACGGTATTCGAATTTTGGCGACTGTTTGGTTAGTTTCTTGTTTGGCAATTGAAAAAGTTGGTGGATTAGTGTTCCGTTTGGTACGTAACAAACGCCTTGAAAGATCTTTGAGAACTTCCTAAATTTCGAATCTAAGAAAGAAACGGTCGTAAGTTCATCAATTGAGAACCAGTATGGATAACCAATATGCCACCAGCTCAAAATTTTAAGCCAAATTGTTTTAACAAGTTCGCATTTGACAAGAACACGTTCTGCCGATTCGATTTCATTTTGACACAGGGGCACTGAACATTAGTAAGATGTATACCTTTTTTCTCGAAGATTTGAGAAATTTGGGAGCCTATCATGAGTTGCCCTCCATATGAAGACGTTGATTTTACTGGGAACCCAAGTATTCCAGTTGAACCTTTTACCCAAACAACTCGAGGTTACCAATCGGTCGTCAATGATGCGAGATACTTCCAAGGCCGAGCCACCCTTGCTTAGAGGAGCTAAAACATTGTTCCAATTAATCCAAGATAAGCCCTTTTGATCTTCCTTAAAACCCCAAAAAAAATCTTCTTCTAATCTTTTCCATGAGGTCTAAAACTTTATATGGTGCACGAAATACAGAAAGGAAATTTAATAGGAGACTCCCAAGCACTGATTTAGATAAAGTGAGGCGGCCTCCGATCGATAAAAGTTTTGACTTCCATGATCTGAGCCGGCGATAAAACTTTTCTAGAACATCTGCCCAATTTTCGATTATAGACATATCTTTTCCGACTGGGAGGCCGAGATCTATGAAAGGTAGCTCGTCATGTCTACCATGAATATAAGAAGCAACTTGATTCACTTCATTGTGGTCAACACCAATTCCAAATAGACGGCTTTTTAAGACGTTCACTTTCAGCCCGGACGCATCTTGAAAACATTTAAGGATCTTTATGAGGTTTTTTTCCGTCTGACCAAGCACCGATTATCAGTGCACCATCCGCATATTGAAGAAGTGAGATGTTGGTTCTGTCCTGTGTAAGTGAAAGACCCGAGAACATATTTCTGTTGCATGCCTCGATAAACATTACTTGAAGAGCTTCAGCAACAATTAGAAATAGAAAAGGGGATAGAGGGTCCCCTTAACGAAGCCCTCTTTCCATCTATATCACTCTTGTCCGATCTCCCATTTCCCTTCTTCTTATCATCATCTTCGTCGTTGGATTTATCACTTGAATTTTCCCTTCGTTTACTTTTCCACCTTCTCCTCGACTTTGACTTGTGACTTGAAAGTTCGTTGGTGTGGTAAGGTAATAAAAAAGTAGGTGTTTCAAGTTGGCCAAAACTTAAACGTACGTGGCTATTTATAGCTTTTACCCTATAAAATAACTATGGAACTACTTGAACACACATTACAAAATAACTGTGTCGTTTTGAGTCCAATACTGGAAAGACAACAACAACAACATATACGTCAATACTTAATATAAGTAAGAATTTTGAATGAAAAAAGAAATTGGTTAGACATTTAATAATAGTTTTCGGTATACACGTTGTACTTAATGTATCCAAAGCATACTAGTATGTTACTTGTGCAAAGCGACGATGATGAATAACTACTCGCAACTTTTGGTTCTTTTGCAGAATTTGCGATAATGGCTTATGATTTCGGACGTTGTTAGTATAAGAGAGGGAGATGAGCATGGACAAAACCATGGTGGGTTCCAGGGGTCACGAGACACTCATGAGTATTTGCAATGTATATAGCATTAGTTTTTGTAAAAACCACGAATGGTCCTAAATATGTCCGGTCCGTTTTTTTAGTTGAGAAGATTATAAAAATCTGAGTATTAAATAACTATCAACTCTTTACACAAATAGTAGATGATGTTACTGATGATGTACCCTCCGAACAGGTCGAAGGCACCCCTTCGAGCCAGTACGAAACCTTCTTCTCGAAGGTCCAAGTCAACCTCCTAAAATATTTATTGGCGTCAAACCATTCATCTATGATATGGTTAGAACTCGCCAATCGAAGGCCTAAGCCCTTCGGGGTACAACCTTCAAAGATACTAAGACGGAGAAGACTAAAGTGGTGTTTGTTTTTTAAAAAGTGCATCTTAACAGCCTCTTAATTTGACTCGTTCAGACGTGGCCATACATTTGGGTCATTAAGTGTGTTTATTTTTTTCTTCTCGTTCAGAGGCAGTTAAAGGCTCAATTCTCTTAACCAACAAGATATGTAGGGGATGTCTTGTTGCCTCTTACTGTCTTTTAATGTTTATGTGTCGTAAGAATAAAATTGTGTCATATTCATATCATTCAGATATTTTTTTTACAAAAAAACAAACAATATTATTTCATTCAGATTTAGACATTTACGCCTTAGATTCAGATTCAGAGCCTCCTAATAAACAAACAGCACCTAAGACTTGGTCTTACCCATGTCTTCTCTTTCTCCTTAGCTTTCCCGCCAAGATAGAGAGAGTGGGACACTAAGCCTTAGCTGTTACAACAAATCATAGGACGTCCCCGTGATCTTCGAAATTCGTACAAGAGCTCTCCAAGGCTATTTTCTCCCCTATAAATAGATTGTACGAGTCATTGATAATGGTACATTCACTAAACACACACATTTCCTCTGAAACTTACCTATTTACCATATCATATACTTATGCACACGCCGGAGGTTATTCGCAGGGTCCAAACCCTGCCCAATCACTAAATGTAGTGTCTTCGTATTTCTTATTTCAGGTTATTAACAAGCTTGGCGTATCCACACATCCCTATATCCTTCGATCACCATCGTAAGGCCTAGTAGTGAAAATTATTGTACAATCAGTTACCATTTATAGGCAAATGCAAATATAAAATTTATACACAAAATTTTGGATATTATCACAAACTTTAATAAGCTCGAAACATATATCAGTATCGAGTTTCATATGAATGATGATTGACTGCATCGTAACCTTGATAAGTCCATATAATTTCAGACTTACATCTATTGATATGCATTAAGAAAATGTTAATCTTTTTCCAAGCAACTATAACTTGAGGACACTTGGCATCTTTCGGTTTGCTATACGAAAGTTGCCCAGGGCAACCTGGGCTAAAACGGGAATTTTTCAAAAAAGGGCTAAATATGCCTAGACCGCAAGGCAACGAGCCATTTTGGTAATTTTCCCTTCTTTAAATGATGCTAATTTTTATTTTAATGCGATTGATGTGAATAGTGTGTTTGAAATTGACATGAATGATAATGTATCAAATACAAATAATTCGATGTTTAGCATCAATAATAAGAGAATTAAGAAGGACTTGGATTCTACTTATCTTTGAGCAAGTCGACAATGCCAAAGATAAGTAGAATCCAAAACCTTCTTGATTCTCTTATTATTGAAGCTAAACAACGAATTATTTCTATTGGATACGTTATCATTCATGTCAATTTCAAACACACCATTGACAACAATCACATTAAAATGAAAAAACATCATTTAAAGAAACTAAAATTCCATTACTAGTAAATGTGTGAATAAAACCAAGATCAAATAACAAAAAACTGAAACAACACCTCTAATTATAGAAGGTGCGTAATGACAATTGTTTACTAACAGTACTAAGCCCGAAGGTAAAACTAAATCAAACTATCATATGGCTTCAACAACTGCATGTGCTCTATTGCCTACGTGCAGGTATTGCTCCCCATAGGCCAACTTCCTTTCTTCTCTAAACCCATGTAGTGTATTACAAATATGAGTACCACATAAAGTATCGTATACCCAGGAATTTATTTTATGAGAAAATGAAAATAATTCAATCATAAAGAAGTTACCTGAAGTGCTAGCAATATGCCCAGCCATCTTCAACTTCTTTACTCGCAACTCTTCAAGGTAGAGAGGACAGTTCCTCTTCCAGTGCCCTACCTCGCTGCAGTGGTGGCAATCCTGATCCTTTTTAGGATTCTCTTTCTTCTTGCGAGGGTTTTTCTTAGGCTCGGGTTGGTAAGCAATAACTTGCTTACCCTTAGCTTTGCCTTTACCCTTTCCCTTGTTCACTTGCAGTTTTGACTTTTGAACCTACCACCTTAAATAGAAAGTGCTTGAGGTGTAGGAGCCTTTTGTGGTAATCTCTTTTCATAGTCAATGAGCATTGCATGTAACACAGTAATTGTCTTCCCCGTGCAATGCATGTTAATATTACGCACAAAACCAGCAAACCCCTTGCTAAGGGATATGTTGATTAGGCTAATTCATACATCTTACGGGTAATGATAATGAAGTTTCTCAAGTTGTTCCATGTAACCTTTCATTTCCAAAACATGAGCACTCACGTGATTACCACCCTCGTGCTTACAACTGTGTAGAGCACCAATCAAATCATACAATTCTACAGTTGCAGGCTTCTGAAACATATGTCTGAGTTCATTGAGCATATCAGAAGGAAAGAAATTCTTAAATTGCTTTCGCAAAGTGGGAATCATACTTTCTAGCATAAGACACGCAACACCATTGTGTCTATCATACTCAGTTTGCCATGCTGCTTTTTCCTCAGCATTTGCTTTAGTAGCAGGTTCAGGAAGACAAGGCTTGGTCAAATAATCTTATCGTTTATCGACACGCAGGACAATCCTTAGTTATTTGTATCAATCATTTTAAACTTGCAGTGCCAGTCAATTTTTCCCTATCAAACATTTGTTTGAAAGCAGAACCTAGTGCAACGTTCTTGGGTTGAGCCATGTCTACAAGAAAAAAGTTCAAAAGTTAGTACTTTCGATAATTCAACCTTTTAAGAAAATTAAATACCATTGGTAAATATTCATATTAACTATATAATTTCCTTAAAACTAGGACTCATGTTGTCATAGTTCCATTACGCTAGTAATGAAAGTATTCAACAACAAGTGACAAACATTTTTCAATTTCTAGATCATTATGGGATTTACAATTGCCAAAAATATATTTACCAAAGTGTTTAACTAACTGAATTATAGATCTCACTAACTAACTGAATTAAGTTGTCTAACTTAGAAATTGTAAACTTTTCCAGATATTGTCTCACGTTACATGGAGATTTACCTTGTTATTACAATCTAGCCGAGATCTCACTTAACTAAATTGCAACTCAAAGTGTTTCTTGAATTAGATGGCATAAACTTAAATTTAAAGGGTACTCTTTTGCTGCATACATCTTTGTATCATAGGTTTTCATAAAACTTTACTCACTAATTTTCTATCACTAAGATTAAATCAACACAATTTTGGTTGAGGTATTGGATAAACCAATCAAATAATTACCTTCAATTATCGTCCACTATATCGTACTTTTGCATGAGTCAAAAGACTCAGTGTTTCGGATAATTACCACAAAGTGGCGCATGGAAATAAATGTCAATTCACCCTTAAGATGTTTTATACATAAAAAATAGTCCTAGGTAACTCCAAATCGACTCACAAAGAAGCGGAGAAACAAGGTTAGCATAAATGCCAATTAAAAACCTGCTTCTTTCGGTGCAAATACATGGCAACCTCCTTATACCTCTCTTATAGTTTGTCAAAATTGGATGAGACTTTCTAACTATTTGGTACAAGAACATCAATCAACTAAAAGTTTCAGATTTAACTCTTAAAAGACAAATCCAATTTCATCATTGTTTAGTTCGGTTTAATTTTCTATTCTAGAAAATATATCCTTTTGCTTACAATTATGTTCAACAATAACTTAAACATATAGCATATAATAAAAATTAACCAAGCAAAACAATAAACATGCTAGCTAAAATAAATCAGCTGACATGTATATTTATAACTAAGACTCCCACTTGTGTTTCGATCTGGTACAAGTGGACGACATACACCGACAAGTCGATCGCGTAAGTATCATGTTACAAATATACAATAACACACATACTTGATAAATTAAAAGATCCATATGCGGTCTTCCCTAATTTAGGTCTTCTATAATTATATAATTAATTAAATATTAGTAACCTAATCAAGATTTACATACTAATAAACCCTAATTAATTTATAATACTCAATTAGGATGTAAAACATAAAACCACTTAACAATTAACGTATAAAATATCCTTTGATCCATGATCAAACATGCACGTTCATCATGAATCCAAATAAGCAATTATTATCATATAATAAATCTCAAGATATGCATTTAATGACATATAGCACATATTCATTAATTATCACATCAAAGATTACATGCATCATAGGGTTTCTACAAGTTTAACAAAAACTAAACCTAATTATTTAAATATTAGGGTAATTGACCCAAATTAAAATAAAATAAAATAAATAGAAATAAAATAAAAAATAGGGTTTTCAAAATTTTAAACCCTAGAAGGGATACGGAACCTTCTTGACCACTATTTTCATCTATAGCCTCTTAAGTTAACATTTAACGACCGTTAGTCAATTACCGTTAAATACTAACGTCCGTTAGTTTTTATTTGTAATTTAATAATTAAATATAACATTTATATATTAATTATTTAACATCGACTCTCATACGTAAAATGTGCAATCTCATATGCTCATGTTCGAATCCAGTAAGACGTATATTAATTTATATCCGCAAAACTTACAGAACCTAGCTTTTCGCATCGAATCTTTAGTAATACGTGTGTGCAAGAACGTAGAGCAAACACACTTGTGTTTGTGGTATTTTTCTTGGTCGACTTTTATTAAAGTCGAATTACTAAACCCTAAGTTTTTAGGGTTCTTGGTTCTTGATAATTGTTTTGCTTGGAATTGCTAAAAAGTAAGCATCACTTTATGTTTCGGTTAACTAATTACTAATATTATGATCTTACGCTTTCGCTACATGCTTCTTGATGCTTTTTTGTTTATTTTATACTTGCCATGATAGAGATAAATTCCAACAAAGAAATGCAGTTAGAGTGAACATTGTTTGGTATGTCGGCTTTCCACCAGCTTTGAAATTAAAGCAAAAAGCCACTAAAAATTAAATAAATAAAATAAAATTAGCCATTGAATAGGTTAAAATTATCACACAAATTATCCAGCTTTTTATATAAATTAGGAAGGTTAAAGGTTGGTATTCGCCTCTGCTGAGACGTGCGATTTTCCATGCATCTAGTACAAATTGTATAATGTGATTTTCAACTTCCATGAGTAAAAGCCAATGCTCAGTTAACATACATTAACAAAAGAAAATACACAATGAAACAAAAGGATGCATAAGCTATCAGTACAACACGGCAATACACACAAGAGGACAACAAATTAAAAAATTGGTCTTAAACATACCGGCCTGTGCTGAAGAGACACGCTTAGGGACCATTAATTTCCGAAGTGCTTAATCTCCAACCCAACCGATCCAAAATGCGTATCTCCATGGCCAAACCATATCCTGACGTTCGTAAGCTCCATCACAGTAGTCAACAAATTCGTTGACATCTGGCGGGAAACCTCGACAATTAGTTTCTTGGTACTTTGATGCAATGAACAATGCAGTAATGCCAACACATTGAAATTCTTCTTTAGTAATGGTTTCAGCCGCCAAAAAACGATCAATGATGTTTATTGCCAGATACAATGTTTCGTCAGTAAGCTTCAAATCGTCTTGAACCTCGACTAGCCATTCGATCAGAATCGTCCTGTATCTGTTGGTAATTTCAGGTTGCAAATGGATATAGACATCAGTTTTTCTTTCATTCTTCACCATGGCTGCACATTTAATTAAGAAGTTGATCAGTCTCTTAAATAAGCATCAGTTAATATAAAAAATATCATCTACAAGTTGGACACTTGTGTTATAAGAACTGTTTGATCAAGACCATGCATAGGATTCGAAGTCCTTATACTTGTATGCAGAATCTTACGTTCGAAAAAAACCAACAATTCTACTAAAAACAGAAAGGGTATATCACCCAAAAAAAAAATTATCGAATGTCCAAACTTGTGAAGGAGTAATAATCAATCCACATAGATAAACCACATGGACAAATTAAAAATACAATCTAATCAAACATATATGTTCTTTTATTTTATACCAATATATAATCTTTAAGCAAAGAAACGAGAAGACTAAAAAACAAAGTTTCGTACCTGGTAGGGAGATCATGAAAAAGTACGTGCTTAAAAGACAAGGCAATGTATTTATAGCGTTTAATAAAGTCGGTTAATCTAAAATTTCCTTATATAAATCGTAGTTGAGATTAGTTGACGGTTAATAATTTCATTATACCAAACTTGCCCTTGTTTAAAATAATCCAAACCTTTTCTACTCATTCCCACCATTTATATAAAAACGAGCGGTGCTACGAGAGTGTTTTGCGGCATGTTAGTTATATATATATATTTTTTTTTCATTTTTATGTGTTTTCACACAAAATACTAACACATTTTGATAACCTGTTTGATTCGGTATGCGTGACCTGGTTCTAATTTATTTGATCAACAGTAAACGTGTGATTTGCTCCGGGAATGTTGTGTTTAATCTAAACTCGAAATGATATGAAATGAACCGAATTTGCCAAATAAATTGATTTCGATAAAGTTTTGCATATTTATAGTTGATTTTATTGGAAAAATCATTTTAGAAACAATGACGCAAGTTTCGTACTTTTTCGAGTCCGTTTGGTACATCAAATGACTCCCGTAGTTATTCTATCAAAAGTTTAGCCATGTTGTCACTTTTAGTCCCTCCGCCCCAGCTTTTCATTCTGACCCTTACACTTTTCCTTTTGCCCGGCTTTGGTCCCTGCTTTAATATATAAGCCCCCATTTTTATTATTCCTCATTTTTCACACGCACACACACACAATTCTATACTTTCTCTCTATCTCTCCCCTTCTCTGGCGACACCACTTCTCCGGCGACAGCCACCGATGACCACTACCCACGACCACCACCCACCGCCACCGGAAAACTTTTCCGGCCAAATTTTCAGGCGACACTTTTTATCACCAAAATTTATAGATCGGTCCGTTTTCTTTGTTTCTTGAAGGTTTCGAGCCTCGACACGCCCTACAACTCCACCAACGCCACCACAACCTCACCATACACCACCACGGACGCCACCTCAGCCCCTCATCCTCTTTTCTCGACGGTAAATCCCTTCACGCGCCCCCTTCTCTTATTTATTTAATATATTCGAAACCCTAATTTGACAACTTTTTATTTTAACCGTTTTTAATTAAAATGTTGTGTAAAACTGTTTTGAAACTTGTAAACCGTGTGGATCTATTGTTTTATCAATGAGTCGGTCACGACTCGGTGTCGACTCGGTCTTGATTCGGTGAGTCACCGAGTATGTAACTATTTTTATAGATCGATATGTTTTTTTCGAGATCTATATGTTTTTTGTAAATCCATATTTTTTTTAAAAAAAATCTAGATCTATTGATTTTTTTTTAGATCTGTAGATTTAGTCAGTGATCCAAACGTTTTTTTTATATTTATTGTTTTTTTGTAAATCAATATTTTTTTTAGATACATGCGTGTTATTTTTTTCCTTCTTGATCTAATGTTTTTGCTATTTTATTTGTAGCCCCGCCATTTGCACAACTGCCATAGTCGGCCACCACTTGCACCACTGCCAAGATCGAACACCGCTGGCTAAGCTGCCTCCGCTGATGTCACCACCGTCAACTGCTACTGTCATCGGAAATTATTGTTTATAAATTCATATTTATTTCAAGATTATTGTTTTGTATTGGTTGTAACTTATGCACATAGTTTTTTTTTTAATAATTGTATTGTGTTGATTGGGGGGTGGAGGGTGGGTTCAGATTTATCATGGGTAGGAAGAAGATTCAGAAAAATTCAGGGAGAAAATTGTGGGGGGGGGGGGGGGTGGGGGGGATGAACAGTTGTAATAACAGTAGACTCCCATATTATTCACCACATATCTTTTTTTTTATATTTTTTTATTTGATGAACAGTGCTTAAAATAGTGACTCACGCAATTTGATCCACGAATTTGGTAGCCCACATTCCTGCCTTTTATATATATTATATAATAAATCAATGGTTGAGATTAAAATTATTTTAATATTTTTCATATTTTTTATAATTTAAATATCTCTTAAACTGTTAATCATTAAGCGAAAATAATTACACCATCGCGATGAGCATTTAATTATTTTTCTATAAACGGTCACTTTGATATACTTTCGATAATTTTTATTTTTTCACGTTTTTTTCCGTTACCAAAAAAATCACATGTGATATGTAATATCACATGTGATATTAGTGTAATATCACATGAGATATTAGTGTAACATGTGATATGTAATATCACATGTGATATTAGTGTAATATCACATGTGATTTTTTCGGTAACGAAAAAAAACGTGATTTTTTTTAAATTAAAAAAAAAAAAAAAAAAAAAAAAAAAAAAAAAAACAAATTGTTGAAAGTATATCAAAGTACCTATCTATAGAAAGATAATTAAATGCTCGTCGTAACGGTATATATATTTTCGTTTAACGATTAACGGTTTGAAAGCTATTAATATTTGAAATAAATGGGGGGGGGGGGGGGGGGGGGATAAGACTAAGTTTTTTAAATTTTTGTAATTAATCTCATCCATTAGATCAAATAAAGATGTAGTGTAAAGATTAGTCTTTTGGTATGTAAAAAAAGTTTGGTCCTCAAAAATGATCTTAATTATTAAAATAATTGGATTGACGAAGAGTTCAATTAGTTTGATTATAGATCAGTTAAACTACACGTATACCATTACCCGCGCAAAGCGACTGTGTATATCGGCAAATAATTATACCTGTGAAATCGTGATTCTGATTCGACCTTGATGCAAACCGTGTATTTTTTAAAATTATCAAGAAAAAACATAGTTTAGACATGATCAAGAAAAAACATAATTTAAGTTGTCTAGTTTTTTAAAAGTTACTTAGTTTAAAGGGTATTTAAGTGTAATTTAGTCAAAACTACACTTATTTATGTTTCAAGTTTAAAGAAAAGATATACACTTTTTATAGAGCAAAAAAATTTTAATGAACCATTTCCATTACTGTTTTACGAATATGAACGTGACGTGTATTGTTTACCGAAATGAACTTTTTGACTGGGTGATCATTGGGCGAAATTTTGGGCGCGCGCACAAAATTCTAGGCGGTCCTTAGGTAGTTATGGGCGACCTGCTTTTTCTTTTGTGTTTATTATATGTGGGTTTGAGGAGATTCATGGCTGAATTTGAAGGATGTCACAGCATAGAATTTTTCTTTCTTTCTTTCTTTTGTGTTTATTATATGTGGGTTTGAGAAGATTCATGACTCAACTTGAAGGATGTGACATCATAGAAAATTTCAGGTAAGCAGGTGAAGAAGAAATAGGGCGAGCTATTTTGTGTGAAAAAAAAAGTAAATGGGAAAATATTGTTATAGCTTTATAGGTACTACCTAGTACCTACATTGCTTTTCCAATACTCACCATGTACTCTTAGAGCATAAGGTATAATAACACCAAGTTAAACTTTAACTCACCGACACGTCAGCGTCATATCAGCTTTAACATTTTCATCTTAACTCAAAAAAAAAAAAAAAAAAAAAAAAAAAAAAAAAAAAAAAAAAACTATCATAACTCATCTTTACCTCAATTATTTCCAAATTCAACCCATAAACTTAAACAAATACTTCATTTATTTAAAACCATAACATTAATTCGATCAACATATTACAATACGGAATTAAAAAAATACGAAATTAAAAAAACACAACACAACATAATTATTCATTCTTGACGCTTTTCCAACCCATATTTTTCGTTGATTCGGTCCTTTTCTAAATTGATCAAATGCACATAGTTTGGATCCTTGCTGGTAGTGTCGAGCAACAAAAATTCAAACTCTTTCAACCTCATTAATGTTTCATCCTTTTCGGCGGCCGCCCAATACGCCTCGGCCGCATCTTCACGTTTTAAATGATACTCTTGTTGCATCACCTCCCCGAATTGGACTAACGAAAAAGATCCTTCGGTACTCGTTCCCCCGGTGCTTGTCATTGTCTCGGATTTGGCTTTCTTCGAAGCACTTTTTTTCCCATGGGACGTGGTTGTTCATCATGACCAAACAAAGCCTCGTTTGTTTGGCTTGGGACGTCGCTGGTTAAATCAACCGGTTCCGGCGCGTTCCATTTTTTATGACGACGCAAAACATCCCAAGCCTCCTCGTTGTTAAACGGCGCGGCTTTGTGCTCGTCATGATACGTTTGTCTCGCCCGTTTGAGGATATCCACCTCACTTTCCCCACTTTTTTGATCGTGTTGCGCCTGTTTGAAATAAGCGTTGAACTTATTACAATCACGGTTCAACATTTCCACTTGCCTTGGAGCATATCCTTGTTGCGGTTTTGAAATTTTTTCTATTGAACTCACGTTGTACCCATTGCCAAAACGTATCGCGATCTTGGCTACGCCCTACATGCGGATCCGCGAAAGCGGCCACATAACACTCGGAAAATATTTTTTCCTCACTTGGAGTCCAACGTATATGCACGTTGGTCTTGTTTTCTTCATTTTCCTCGTTTGGTTCGGGGTCTTTGGATTTTTTGGACTTTCGTTTACCACCACGTTTGAAGTTTTTGGTGGAGACGTAGGTGTTTCAGAAACTTCATTTGTTTCGTTTTGTGAATGTTGTGATTGTTGTGTAAATTTTAGATTTTGAAAATCGGAGTTTAAGGTGTTTTGTTGGCTTTCTTGCCAATATTGCATTGCTTGATGTTGTTGGAAAACTTCTTGACTCGACATACCCAATTGGTTTGGGTTATTCCAATTCGGATTTGAAGATGAACCCGCATATGGGTTATTCCTCACACCGAGGAGATTCATGAACGATTCGTTGTTGTTGTTGTTGCCTACCGACATTTTTTTTAATAGAAGTGTATTATAGAGTATATTGAGTAGTGGAAGTGTGAAAAAAATGATTTGTTAAATGGGAATGTATAGTGGTTGGATATTGGTTTTGATTTTTTTTTTTTTTTTTTTTTTTTTTTTTTTTTTTTTTTTTTAACAAACTAGCCATTTTTAAACGTTAAGAGGGTGAAAATGTTTTTTTTTTGAATTCCAACGGCTAGTTTCAACCGTTATAGGGGGTGTTAATGAAATTTTTTTATTTATCTTCACGTTTAATGCCGCATCATTCCAATAACACGTCACGTTAACGTGCCTTTAACGTCGGAACACAGTATGTTAACGCACCATTTAACGCCGAAAAGTTATGGGTTAACGTGGGAATACGTTATTGTACCCAATACTCTTAGTGTTCTCATTTCCAATTTTAAGGACAAACTTTTAGCTTTTATACAATAGAAGAAGAAGAAGAAGAAGAAGAAGAAGTTTGCATGTTTTTAGATGAAGAAGAGTGGTAGAAGACGAAAAAGAGAGAAGAGATAGATAGCGCAATAAAGTAATTGTGATTGTACCAATGTTACATCTCTATCACACAATAAAATATCATGTTAAATGATGAGTTTTAATTTGTGGTAATACGTCTAAATTTTAGATTGTTTATTACTCCCTCCATCTCAAAATTATAGTTCATAATTTCTTTTTGTGATGTCTCAAAATAATTGTCCACTTTAAGTAAAAGCTATAAAATATATTAGAGTAATATTCTCTTTAAGTAGTTGAGATTTATAGTGATCTCATTTTTATTAAACTTTGTGATTTCTTTCTTATGAAAATAATTTTGAGACGGAGAAAGTAAGAGTATTAAAAAGCATGGCACTTGTTATATTTTGGACATATAACACGTTACACTGATCGATCTAGATTTATTTTGGTTTTTGGATGTAAGGAACAAGTTTTCTAAGTTCTAACAACGTATTTTTTGTTTAGATTAAAGCACTTTTTCATAATCAACACAAGTGACACTCAAAGTTAAATAAAAGAAGCACATTATACATAATTAAAACAACATATGTGTGATAATTTATTAATTAACACTTTAGTTGCTTACTTTCTAATATTAATTTAGTGAAAAAGTTAATCAATGAATCGGATATCAAAAACATGACCTGAATGAAGCCGATAAAAGAAATTAAAAAAACTCAAAAGCCTGACAAAAAAACCAAAAATGTTAGCTGAAAAATCAAAACCTGAACTGAAAAACCACAAAAAAACCCGGGCAAAAAACCAAAATGTAGTGTCCTAATTTATAGTACCTTATAATGCATTTTGCACCTTCTCTCATGTTAATTTTTTTAATAGTACCAAAAATTGATTTTTAAGCAAATACAAGTAAATAAGTATAATTTACAAGTATTAAAGCACAATAAAATTAGAAAACACTATTCAACAACTCAAAAGCCAGACAAAAACTTGACCGGAAATGAAGCCAATAAACGAAATTAAAAAACTCAAAAGCCTAACATAAAAACTGATGAGGCGAAAAATGAACCACTTTTAGGGGGTCATTTAAGCTCGGAATTGAATTTATTTGATCAAATATTGCCCTAAATCGTTCCTTTTGTGATTTTAGGTACTTTGGGAGAGAAATCTGGAAAAGGAAGCAATTCGGACGTTTTTGGAGCATAAAAGTGAAGAAAACGCCAAAGAATTAATTTTCCAAGCTGGGAACAGTTGGTGACGGCGTCAAGAGCAACATTTTGACGGCGTCAAGAGTAATTTTCATGACGACCCACTACAGAAATGAAGGCGTCACAAGGTAGAGCGTCAAGAGTAAAATATGTGACGGCCTGGAAAAAGTTATAACGTGACAGCGTCAGAAGTAGATCAAGGCAGTCCGAGAAGTATTTTGGCGGCGA
Organism: Artemisia argyi; assembly: GCA_030686995.1. Classification (NCBI taxonomy): domain Eukaryota; kingdom Viridiplantae; phylum Streptophyta; class Magnoliopsida; order Asterales; family Asteraceae; genus Artemisia; species Artemisia argyi. Next base: position 53,223,374 of record CM060686.1, read on the forward strand.
GATGACGGCGTCACCAATTTGGTCTTAACGCTGTCAGCCTCAATTTCCTATATATAGTTTTCTAATTTTCATTCATAAAAAAAAAAAAAAAAAAAAAAAAAAAAAAAAAAAAAAAAAAAAGTTTTGGAGAAACCCTAAGGCCGAACTTAGTGCGAATTTTACAGGTTTTTCAAGGGTTATCAGCCCTTGAACCCTTTCATGTGTAATTGAGATAAGTGTTCTTTTAATTCAATCAATATGTCTATGTGTTGGTTGTCTGTATCTTGTTCTTGTCTTAATTCCATCATGCTAGGCTAGATCTATCTTGTGTTTGCTTAGATCTAATAAAACCTAGATGTTAATTATGTGTTGATTACTTGTTTATGGTTGTATTGGATGAATGATTTCGATGTTAGGCTTAAGAAAACTGGCAGATCTCCAATTGGTAACACGCTTGAACGTCTTAGGAAACATGAACTGACGTGCGCTAGGTTTTATTGGTTGTGTTTAATGCATGAGTAAATTCTAATGATCCCATGTTAGGAGCTTCTTAGCCGGCTCGACATAGGAGTGAAGTAGGCACTCATAGGATTGGGGAATTAAGTGCGCCACCCCATGAATGGTATTAAGGAATACAATCCGTCATCCACGCAACTATAACAAGTAATTAACGTGTAAAAGATATCTAAGGAGTAGTGAAATCTAAGTAAACACAACTTCTCCACTTATTGCTCACAACCTTAGTTAATTTAGTTTTATTTTCATTTCTAGTATTTTATTTTGATTGCATCCTTAGTATTGGGTTAGTTGACTAGCAACTAAATCCGCCCAAATCCTTAAAACCCGAGATTTTTACTTGCTTTCTAAAAAATATAAAAATACAAAAATAATCATCCTTCATCTTTAGAACTAGTATTTAGGTTTTCTAATCCTAGCGACACTATTCCTAGCTGAACGATCAATCCCCCGGTACTTGTCACTATACTATACTACAACGATCAGGTACACTGCCTGGTGGGGGTTGTAAGCTTCTCGAGATCCCTTGAGAGGTAAAGCCTGGTGCGATTCTCACGTATAATGCATTTTGCACCTTCTCTCATATTAATTTTTGCACCTTCTCTCATATTAATGCATTTTGCACCTTTTCTCATATTAATTTTTTAAGACTACCAAAAATTGATTTTTAAGGAAATACAAGTAAAAAAGTATAATTTACAAGTATTTAAAGCACAATAAAACTAGAAAAACACTATTCAACAAATATAATTAATACACTATTAAAAACACTTTTTAACCAAAATATACAACTATTAACCACAATTTACAATCTAATCAAGCTACTAAGTCAAGCACTTAAAAATAAAGTCATTAGGCTGTCGACACTAGTCGGTCGACCAGTTCTATCGCTGTTGCGCCGACTGAGTCGCCGCCATTACAACATGAACTGGGTCTGTCAGCTCCAACATTGGTTGGTTTGATAAATCACGAGGTCGCATACTTATTTGACTTCACAAGTCGAGATGTTTTGTTAGTTGCATGACTCGCGAAGTTATTTTAATTTAAATTATCAATCATTTGTACGGTTATTGTAAGAAAAAAAAAACATGTAGCCGAACAACATTTGCTCGCCGCAAAAGCATCGCGGGGGCCCCAAACTTGGGATTTTAGTCGTCATGCGTCCCTTTTTCAAGTTTTTGAGGCCAATTGCGTCTCTTCACCCATTTTCCGTTGGTCAATGCCCCATTACATCTCATCAAATCCTGTGATTCCTGTTAAATGACTATTTTGCCCATATATATTGTAATCCATCACCCTTTTCTTCATTTCATCCAAACCAAAAGAACCCATCTCAAAACCCACCTACCACCACCCAATCGGAAAATCAACAATGACATCACCTGCAATCACCACCATAAACTTTACTCTTTTATCAACTCATCAGCTCTAAGACTATGAATTTTGTTGTTTTAGTTTCTTATGTGTTTGTTTCTTATGATTGTGGTAGATCTACTAGATAAGAGGTGTAAAATTTAAAGGAATTGTGGAGGGTAGACCCGCTGACCTCCTGGACCTAATGCATTAGTATAATTTGGGATGGTAAAGAATTAGCAATTAGTGTTTCCCACTAGCCTTTTCGTATATATATGACCTCTGTTTGGTATTATGTAAAGCATATAATTATCCAAGAGGTTTGGCTTATGGTAAAAATTTATAATAATCAGAATATCAGTTTTTCTAGTATTATGTAAAGCATATAATTATCCAAGAAGAACAATCTTATCTAATAATGATAGGCGATTTGTCAAATGGTGGTAAAAGTCTCTCAGTGTAGGTTTTTAAATTGGGTACCACTAGCCTTTTCATATATATATATATATATATATATATATATATATATATATATATATATATATATATATATATATATATATATATATGAGTCTCTGTTGAGTAGAAACATGCATACATATCATCTTCATTTTTAGTACCTTCCTCAATTTAACTATCATATTTGATAGTCATTTACTACTACTCTATTAGTAGTTAAGGTATTGGAATTGACATGAGATAATCTCACATATGTCCTTTAAGGAGTTAAGCATGAATTAATATTCATAAGCACGTCCATACATTAATCGTTGTAAGTTTGAAATGTCTCTTTAGAGGAACTTACCAATAGTTCAGCATTGCTAGAAATCAATACGCTTTGTTCAGACTAAGTTGACTAGAACCTTACGAAGCTCCTCATAAGCAGTAAACTGATAGCCCCATGAGTGACTTGTTGCATAATTATCAAAGGTGTTGCTTAAGTGGTTCATGGGATTTGTATGTAAACTTTTATAAAAAAAATGTGATTATCTTGGATGGATCATCAATCCATCTATCAAATGAACTTAATATCTATAATGAGTCACAAAGCTATTATGCATCAACCAACTGAAATATTATTTTAAGCGCTAATATAAGGAACTATAACTATTTGTATTGCTAAACTTAAACGGAAAATCACCAAATCTGACCAGAATAAGACCAGATACAAGCCCCCTTTGTATAATGCCTTCCATTCTTCATCTTTCACTACTGTTTTTAGCGCATCTGAATTCTGAAATCATATAACAGTCTTAATATCAAGCATATTTCACATCTTTCTCAAAATAGAATGCTTTATGTCCCAAAATTAAGTACCTATGATATTCAAAATAAAATTTAATTGATTTACGTATCGAAACATATTGTACTTTTTTTGTGTTTTGCAGTGGTTTTTTTAAGTATCTATTTTGATGTTGATGGTAGTACATTTCACCCATTGCTTTATTATGTTCAATATATTTCAATCTTGTGGTTCATAACTTTACATAGTTGTATGCTGTCAACAGAGCGGAACAGCCACAGAGGAGTACTTGGCTAAACTGGACGAAGCACTGCATGTATTTTCTTTTGAGCATTGGCTGAGAGGTCTCTAATATGCATATTAGTTTAACATTGTAACTTATACGCTGTGAAGATTTCTAAATCAATATTTGTGTTATTTTTTCCTAAATCATATTTAGTTAGGAACATTAAAGGTTTGACAGGTCTTGTGAGGCTTCAAGGAGTTGTAATAGGTCAACATGTAAAGCGACAAACAGTCAATGCAATGAAGCAGATGCAGCTTTTGGTCAGAGACAAGAAATCGGACAAGATTGATAAGGACTCTACTATGGAATTCAAAAAATCAATCTATCTTCGTCTCCATTCATAAAATACTCTTATAGATAATTAAGGGATAATTGTGAATATGTGTATTTTTATAGAGTGAAAAGGCGACAAATGCATTAAAGTTTGTAGTTACTAAATTTAGATTGAATTTTTTAACTTCTTTCGTTGTCAAATATTGTACTTTTGTAACTTTCTTATCGACAAATGAAATATATGAATATTTTGGTTGAAATGGATCAAGCATTATGTGTTGATTGTCGCATGTATAGATCATCCCAAAAAAATTTGCGGGTTTTGATATTGTGTGTGGATATGAAGATGATGAATGAAGATTTTTGTTTCATTGAGTTTATGTTTTTTGTGGAATGGTTTACGAGATTTAAAAATGGTGATAGTGTTAATTTTAGAGAGAGAAGCAGAATTTTAGAAAGAGAAGCAGGAAAAAGAGATAAAGAGAGGGTGGTGGTAGTGATGGTATAACTTTTTTATTAAATACACCGTTCGTTCCTAAGGTTGTACCACCAAAATAATTAACCAAAACGATGAAATGACCATTTTGCTATCATGTGCAAAGCACATAGGGGAAAATAACAGAATTTGATTGTGCATTACGGGTCAAGGGACGCAATTGGCCTCAAAAACTTGAAAAAGGGACGCACGGCGACTAAAATCCCAAGTTTTGGGCCCCTGCGATGCTTTTGAGAAAGTTAGGGACCAAAGGTGTATTTTTGTCTTTATTTTGGTTTTTAAATGTAATATGTTTGGTACGATTGAATGGAGGGGAGAAATGGAATGGGGTGTTTTCCCATGTTTGTCTCATATCGGGAATGGAATCAGAGAATGAAAATGGCATTCTCTTTCCATCATATTCATTCTAAAAATAAAATTAAAAAAAAAAAAAAAAAAAAAAAAAAAAAAAAAAAAGAATGGTGAGAATGGGTGTTCCAAAGTTAACGCATTCATAATGCCATTCCATGCAAGAATCATAAGGCCATCAACAAATGTGGAAATTTAAAACTAAAAAGCATGTGCATGGCACATGTTGTGTATTTTTTGAGTTTATGCATAAACCCTAGACAATATATTTTTTCTCACGATCACGTATTCTTCTACGACTAATCCCATAATTAAAATTCTTGTTGCTTTCGTGAATTAAATAGTGTCAAACTCCAATTGCTTGGGGCCACATTGGAGCCATTGTATCAATCTATCTTGAGATTGTTACATGCTTTCGATATGTATGAGGTTATTACTTATATTTCAATTTCATATTGATTTCGTGTATCTGCTACTAATATTTCAGATTTGTACCTCTATTAAATTGCAAAGCTGGGAGTAATTTAAAGTATTTTTGGTTTCACAACTTTGGTAATTAAAAAAGTTTTAATCAAATGCAATGTGTATGTAGTTACATTTTGATTGCGCTATAAATTCATTCAGCAATTGCACCAAACAATAAAATCACAAAAATAATATACTTCTCTATTTGATTTTTTATTAGTACCAAACACTAGAATTGAGTTGCATTCTTTAGATCTATTCTCATTCTATTTAATTCCATTCCATTATGAGATTCCATTCTGTCTGATTCATTCGTACCAAACACCACAGATTCATTCATACCAAACATCAAGTTCTAACAACGTATTTTTTGTTTAGAAAGTTAAAGAACTTTTTCATAATCAACACAAGTGACACTCAAAGTTAAATAAAAGAAGCACATTATACATAACTAGTAGGATACCCGCGCACAGCGGCGGCGATAAATATAGTTATATTTTAAATATAGTAGATGAATTGCTAACCTAACTCTCCCCCCAATTCCTTACCCGCTTAGTGAATTCGTTTCACAATACTTCGAATGTATATGTGTTAGTTGTATATGTTTGCTTGGCTTTCCCGTGACATCGTTATTCCGACATATAGAAAGACCTTCTAAATCTCTTACCTGTCAAACACTCCCTCCAAAAGTATATGATTTTGACAAATTAATATTGTATTGATTGAAATAAAGGTAAAAGTTGTAAAAGAAAAAATTGAATCAAAATAAAATAAACCCACTAAAAATGTAAAAATTAAAAACTTATAAAAATATATCAAAATGGATGTTGAATTAAAAAGCGCAAAATTTTAGAAAATATGGTGAAATTAGATTATAAAAAAAGTTTGGATAAAAAGATATTTCAACTTGAAAATAATAGTGTTTTTTAGTTGATAAGTGACATATACAAACACGCCATTTAAAAGATGACAAATCACTTTTGCGGATTTTTTTTTTTTTTTTTTTTTTGTAAAGCCTTTGTTGATGTAGCACTTATCATACTTTATATAATAGTATAGATTATAAACTGATAATGTATTAACTAACACTTTAGTTGCTTGCCTTCTAATACGGAGTATTAATTTAGTGGAAAATTTATTCAATGAATCGGATATCAAAATTTTGACCGGAAATGAAGCCGATTAAAATAATAATAATAATAAATAATAAATAAATAAATAAGTGCCAAAAAGCCAAAATGTAGTGGCCTAATTTATACTACCTTATAATACATATTGCACATTTTCTCATATTAATTTTTTAAGACTACAAAAAATAGATTTTTAAGCAAATACAAGTAAAAAAACATAATTTACAAATATTTAAAGCACAATAAAACTAAGAAAACACTATTCAACAACTACAATTAATATACTATTAAAACACTTTTTCAGTTAAATATACAACTATTTAACCACAATGTACAATTTAATCAAGCTACTAAGCGAAGCAATTAAAAAGAAAGTCATTAGGCTGTCGGCACTGGTCGGTCGACCGATTCTGTCGCCGCCATTATAGCATGAGGGTCGAACTAGGTCGGTCAGCTCCAACATTGGTTGGTTTGATAAATCACGAGGTCACATACTTATTTGACTTCACGAGTCGAGATGTTTTATTAGTTGCATGACTCGCGAAGTTATTTTAATTTAAATTATCAATCATCTGTATGGTTATTGTAAGAAAGAAAAAAAAAAACGTGTAGCCGAACAACATTTGCTCGCCGCAAAATATAGTCACAGTGCTGCTGCATCGCGCGGTTACCATGCTAGTTTATTTAACGTATAATACTACTAAATGATGCATACCCATTTACAAAATCCTAGATCCGCCACCGGTTGCATGGCAACAGAGATTTGGCTGGCGGATAAAGTGCAACTGCACCTCGTGTCTTACTCGAGTACTTGTGGTAAATCTGCGTCCTCCTATTATTACTTTTGAGCAACGAATGAGACTCCATCATTATCTTTGCACATTGCATAACTAGCTTTTCGTGAAGCCTCGTTTGCATTTTAAATGTCTCATGACATATATACCTCTTGTGTAATGTAGCACATGTAGCATACCATGCCGCTTCCACCACTATTGATGGACGGAATCTTGTTACGATCTTGTAGTTCATCACTCCCAGTTCAGCATAAAAATACACCATATTCCCCGTCTAGAAAAGAAAATAGTATAGATAATATCAATATCAAAACTAGAAGTAAGTCAAATAACAGAGAAAAAAAAATAAAAAAACCACTTACGATGGTGTCCGAAGTGAGAAAAGAATAGGGTGTTGTCAAAGAGCTTAATTTCCAACCCAATCGATCCAAAATGCGTATCTCCATGGCCAAAACATCCTGACGTTCGTATGCTCCATCACAGAAGTCAACGAATTCGTTGACATCTTGCCGGAAACCGTGACAAGTTTCTTGGTATTTTAATGCAATGAATATTGCAGTAATGCCAACACATTGAAATTCTTTTATAGTAATGGTTTCAGCCGCCAAAAAACGATCAATGATGTTTATTGCCAGGTACAATGTTTCGTTAGTAAGCTTCAAAACGCCTTGAACCTCAATTAGCCATTCGATCAGAATCGTCCTCGCTCTCTTGGTAACTTCAGGTTGCAAATGCATATAGTCATCAATTTTTTCATTCTTCACCATGGCAAAGTCCTGCACATTTAATTAAGAAGTTGATCAGTCTCTTAAATAAGCATCAGCTAATATAAAATATATCATCTACTAGTTGGACACTTGTGTTATAAGAACTGTTTGATCAAGACCATGCATAGGATTCGAAGTCCTCATACGTGTATGCAGAATCTTACGTTCGAAAAAAAACCAACAATTCTACTAATATATAATCTTTAAGCAAAGAAACGAGAAGACTAAAAAACAAAGTTTCGTACCTGGTAGGGAGATCATGAAAAAGTACGTGCTTAAAAGACAAGGCAATGTATTTATAGCGTTTAATAAAGTCGGTTAATCTAAAATTTCCTTATATGAATCGTAGCTGAGATTAATTGACGGTTAATAATTTCATTATACCAAATTTGCCCTTGTTTAAAATAATTGGATTTGCGAAGAGTTCAAATTAGTTTGATTATCCTAGACAAATATCCACGCAAAACCAAATTATATACTTTTGAAATCGTGATTCAGATTCAACCTTGATGCAAAGCGTGTGTTTTTGTTAAGTACATTTTTTTTTCTTTTTCTTTTATTTTTTTTTAAACTAATATAGTGTTATTTTTTAAAAGTTGTCAAGTTTAGACATGATCAAAAAAAAAACATAATTTAAGTTGTCAAGTTTTTGAAAAGTTGCTAATTTCAAAAAAACTACATTAATTTAAGTTTCAAGAAAAAATATACACTTTTTATAAGTAGTAGAGATATGGCTAAATTTGGTATAAGTCGTAGGGGAGATCGAAGTATTCATGTTGTATTAAGTGGAAAAAAATGGTTACACATTTGCTGATAATAGTTTTCGGACTGAAATGGTAAATTAACAAAAAGTTTACGATTTATATTCACACAACTTTACGTGGAGAACACAACTAAATGTGAAGGGTAAGAAAAAGAGAAAAATATGATGCACTATCATTGGATTACTATACTTGCTAAGTCATTGTATAAATATAATTTTATAAACGTTTTATAGACGTTTGGTATGTATATGAGAATGACTATAGGCATGAGTATGGAATGGGTTTGTAAACCCACCACCATAGATCAAGTATTTTCATGGGTTTCATACCCATTTTCAAAAACCACCCCCTTAAACCAAATAACTATGTTAGGAATGAAAGTATTACTTCATTCCCATACCTTCAAACCAAATTGCCCCTTTATTGATGTAATATTACTTTTTGGGTATACACATTGACGTGTTGTACTTAATGTATTCAAAGCAATGCTAAATATGTTACTAGCGCCAAGCGATAATGATGAATAACTGCTCGCAACTTTTGGTGCTTTTGTAGAATTTGTGATAATGGCTTTTTGATTTCGGACGTTGTTAGTGTAAGAGAGAGGGAGATGAGCAGGGACGGAACCATGGTGGTTTCAGAGGTCACGACACATAGGTATTTGTAATGTATATAGTGTTAAAAAAAAAAACGAATGTTTCTTTCTGTGAGATAATTTGCACACCATTTATTTTAGTCATCCACCACTAAATTACACCAATGATGCACACAGTACAACACTGCTATGCACTAAGAAAATGTTAAATCTTTTTCCAAGCAACTTTAAACATTATCACATAACCTTCGATTAAATTTGTATCAAGGAACATCACTAGATAAGAGCATTTAAAATGTTTTGATTAAATTATTATTCACATGAATGATTAGTTATTTACATCACTTAAATGTTAATGATAGGTACAACATAGGTTTTATACAATGGTTTTATGTTCACTAGTAAATTGGAACCGGAGTCGATTTACCAAAAGTTCCATTGCCAGAAGACCTTGTCCACAATTCCACCACCACTACGAACAGCAACCTGGAGCGATTCAGATGCAGGAGGTACCCCCCAAAGTAATGGCACGGCAACCGTCATTGTTAACTTTTCATGCAAACCCCCTTTGCTAGCCTTCTCCGCTATAACGATCTAATATAAAAAGATGCAACTGAATAAGTATTTTAGTTTAGTAGTTTCGATCATTTACTTATAAATGGGTAGGATTGGGTTGCGTTTAGGTCATATAACAAAATTGGCTATAAGTGGAACGGGTTAAATGGGTTGTAAGTCTCTAAATCTAACATTAATGTATACAACCTCCTAAATAATTGTATTTAAAGCTTTGAATTTTACTGTAATTATATGTATTTAATCATAATTAAAGCATTAACTATTGATAAGATAATGGGAAAATCTTCCCTGCAGCAAACTGCACAAATGGTAGGTGCTGCAAAAGGTGCAAAGGAAGAACCAGCTATGCACATCTAAAAATGTTTAAAGGTTTGATATGTAATTATTAGGATTATAAAGAGATTGTTGTTGGGCAACCCCGGCCTATTTGGACGCATATTAATAATCACCCAGTTTGAACTGTAAAAAATCATGTTTTTTAACCCATTACCCAACCTAACCATCTTGTGACCTGATACCTAGTGCTGAATTCATACCTCTCCACCCTGCTCTAAAACAGTATCCTCGACTACATCGCTTAACATTTCAATGGAGCGACAAAACCCAATAATGCAAAGTCTTCTGCCCATATCAAGCCCCTGCAACCAACATTTAATGCATAAGCATAGTTAAAAGATCAAGCGGCTCTTCGAGAATAGAATGTGAGGATTTACATTGGTAGCTGCAATATCAAATAGTGCACCCAAACATAAGCCTTGAGCTGGATCCATGTAATTGCTCTCCTTAAATTGCTGTAATTTCGGGGATGTCTTCCCTTTGGCATGCTTCTTCTGAACCAAGAATCATAGGATTATTCAGATTAGGCCCAAAAATGGCACAAATATTTCTGGTATGCGTGTTTATTTTAAATTTTCAGGTCATTAAAAATGGGAATCATAGTCAAGTGGCCGATTAGTACTGTAGAACACTGTTTACCAGATAAAGAATGGTTCTTAGATAACATTAAAAGTTATTGGACATAAAGAGTAAAAGGTATACCCTATACCCAACCCATTTCATCATGCACCAATAAGTAAGAACTTGTAGACATTAACTAATATGTTGTTGAATAGAAGTTAATTTGAATGACACATAAAAGTTAAAAACTTGAAACCAGATTACACTAGACAAAAAATTAAATAATTTTTTGTACAATTACACAGTGCAAGTGTGCAACTTAGGCTATGCATCATTTTTTTAATCAGTAAAAAAGTTTATGTATTAAAGTAAACACTAATTAAAATTATAAAATCACAAAATAACTCTTGTATGCATCAGTTGTATTAAATGCTTTTATGAATTCACTGATAATATTTTATAACCTAATTGATGTCGATATTTAAGGTTAAGGGCAAAAAAAAGGATGCTGAATCTATATAGGTTTCTAAATTATAATACTAGAATGTCACAGTGTCTTACTTTTGTAAAGTTGGAATAATAAACGGACAAAGTAAAAAATAAAATGTGATTATTAAGTAGAAGAGATGGACAGACAAAAATAAAAAAACAGAAAGCCTTGAGGTTAGTGGGCAGTGAGATAAAACTATACACAAGACTTTGGGTTGGTTGGGGACTGGGGAGTGCTGAGCACCGGCTAGTCCCCCAACTAGCTCTGGCTCTGGCCAATCCACCTGACCAGCACATCATGCCACATCTACTAAGTTATCGATAAGAAATGCAGTTAGAGTGAACATCGTTTGGTTTATGTCGGTTTTCCACCAGCTTTGAAAAGCAAACAGCCACTATCAAACTGAAAAAAAATTGTTTAGCCATTAAACAGGTCAAAATTATCACACAAATTATCCAGGTTTTTATATATAGTAGGAGGTTAAAGGTTGATATTGGCCTCAGCTGAGACGTGCGATTTTCCATGCATCTAGCACAAATTGTATATGCGATTTCAACCTCTATGAGTAAAAACCAATGCCCAATTAACATACATGAACAAAATACACAATGAAACAAAGTGATGCATAAGCTATCAGTACAATAAGCACAATTTTTAACAATTAGTCCTTTTACACAACGGAAAACTGTGTTGTTCTATATATATAAAATGCTAAACAACATCGCGGCATCAAAATAGCATACCCAAACCAGCAGATCGCAACATGTACATAATGGTGTCAACAAATGAAAGACGTGTTGAGTATATACTAGAATGAGTGAGATTGGTTCCTATATTAGCATCCTTAGCAACAAGAACAAGAAGACAAATAAAAATTGGTCTTAAACATACCTGTGATGAAGAGACACGCTTAGGGACCATTAATCCTCCAATTTGAACAAGACCATCAGAAGTGAACAATGTGATTGTTTCCTGACGCTCCCATTCAATACCTGTAAAAGTGTTGCGGCAATTCATGTATATTTTCACCAACTCAAATAAAATATTAAATAATACCAGCATATAAAGTCTGCATAGTCTTAAATCAACATGAAGGGTATAAAAACGATTTAAACATATCAAATTACTATAGCATATTGGGATAACTTTCTAAAATCTAAACATCATCTTAAAATTGCTAATGACTCAGAATGTGTTTCACCATAATAACTTTATCTGTCACAGCAAGAAAAAGGGGACATCTTGAAATTAAACTAGACCTTTCACCACGATTGAGTCACATACATATATTTCACAGTTTTAACTTACCCTAAATACTAAAAAAATCCACGATCTATGATTAATAAAATAGTGGAAGATTGCCTCTAACTTCGATGGGTAGACTACAGGGGTATTATTGATTGCTTATTAATATTTATTTAAGCGGAAACGGATAATCAGCTCTAATAAATTGCAATTGCAATGCAGAAGAGAGTGTTTCAATTTGTATGAGTGGTAACGAAACACAATTAACCAAATAAGCAATTTCTTAATAATCTATTCTTTGCTTGCCCAAAAAAAAAATAAATAAATAAAAAATAAAAATAAAAATAAAACACACACACACACACAAAGTAGAAAGAAAAAAATATAAGCAGTTCAACAGTTGCTTGATTGTTTTCATGTTTTGTAAAATTCTAGTTACTATAGAGTTAAAATATTCAGATTCAAATAAAGAGTTTAAATACTTATGAGGGGGTTGGCAACGTACACGGGAAGGGATGCATCATGCATGGCACCACCGCTGCCTTGCCTGCGTGATGCATCGAGTGATGCGTTTTGAGTGAAAGTTTCACGCATGGGAAGAAGGTAAAAATTCGAACGTTGGGCATTAAAAATGGGTGAGTGATGGAATGTAGTGAGTGATGGTGTTGCCAACAAAAAATTGATGAGTGATGGAAAAAGTAGGTGAATGATGTGGCATAAGAGGATTGGTTGGGAGTGAATGATGGGATTTTGGGTGAGAGATGGGTTGCCAACCCCTTGAGATGTTCCGGAAAGCTTATTGCATGCTCTTATGATTTTAAGTCTTTAAGCGTCAATTTCTAGGCACACATTTAGTGTTAGTCCTATATAGCCTTACTCTTATCTTTAATCTTAATGCCCCTACCATTCACACACACACATTAATTCTACACACACTCTTGCCGGACGTCTTTCTCGAAGCCGTCTCGGGATTGGGTATTGTTGTTGACTTGCTGTTGTTGATTAGTTTATGTTTTGTCAAATGATACGAACAGTCAGGTGAATTGGAATATAGAAGGAAGAAAAATTCACGAAAGAGTTCGATATCAACTGTTTATAAGCTAAGTGTAGAACTCACTCCAAAAAGCTAGCTTGAAGGAGGAGGGGACACCTAGACATTATAAACCACCGCCCAATCCCATACTTGGGCGATGTGGGATCGTAAAATCAAAACAAAATGCAGAAGACAGTGTTCGGATAGGCTTGTCATGTTATTTCAAATAAGCTGGTCCGTCCAAAACACGTTAAATACGCTGAGAAGGATAAGGCTCTAACCAAACACTCTGATATTCCTATTATTAGTTCGAAACGCAATAAGCTAACACACAATTGTTCAAAATAAAATATTGCTACTAATGCTAATCAGATCACCATCTACCACAATCTAAATATCATAAAATCTAAACAACAAAAAATAAATATATATTTATACCATCATTATTGTTATTATCTCCACCAGATGACTCCCAAGGATAGAATCCAAACGGATCACCACCACTACCACTACCACTACCGGAGTTTAACGATGACTTAACGGTGAATTTAACGGAACGTGACGGAGATTGACGATCGGTGAATCTATTAACTGATAATGATGATTGTGGAACGATGTCGTTTAAGTGATGATGGATTGATCCTATTGTGGAGAATGATAGAGGCGATGATGATGATGACGTCATTTTTTTTAATTGATTTTGGGGAAAATTGGGATGGAGAAGATGATTTTGAATTTTTTATGAATAGTGGTGTTATGTGCCACGGAATTGGTGACACGTGGACCACTTCCCATCTCTTCGTGGAAACACTGGTTTATCACATTTGAGTTATCAGGGAGAGTGAGCGGTTTACCACACCACCATCACTCACTCCCAACCAATCCTCTTATACCACATAATCTACCTATTTTTTTCTTTCACTCACTCATTTTTTAGAGACATCAATTCACTCACCCTTCACTCACTCACTCACTTCAAAAAAACACATGCAACGTTCAAAAAATAAAAAGGATCCCGTGTGTGAAACTTTCTGGCAAAAGATGGATCCCGTGCCTGAAGCCACCCCCAGCGGCGGTGTTCCCGTGGATGAAGGGATCCCTCACGTGCCTTCAGGCACCCACTCCCACCTCTCTTAGTTTTTAGGGTTGTTTGTTTAATTTTCTTACTTATGTTAATTAACAGATAACTTAATGCCGAAAACCTCAGTTTTATTACTTAATTTTTTCGGTCGTCTTTATCTATTAAGTAGCAAACAAACAGTTTTCATATGACTTAATTAATTCAGTTTTTTTCATATTAAGTCGAAATCAAACACCCCCTAGTTTAGTATTAAAATAGCAAGTCGGATACCCCATTTTTTTTTTTTTTTTATTTTTTAAGTTGAAAATGAAAAAATGAAACAGTAAATATAAAGTTTAATAAATTAAAAGTAGTAAAACATGACAAATACGAAGTACAAACTAATAAAAACTGTATTGTACCGTTAATAAAATAAGTAAAACTGCTGAAGAAAAGTATAAAACATAAAATATAAAGTGTAATAAGTTAAAAATAATAAAAGAAAAAAGATATAAAAATAAAAAAAAATAATAATAAAATAAAAAATAAAAAAATAAATAAAAAAAAACTGTTTATTCTGTTAATATAGCATAATTAATCTTCTAAAAATAAAAAAATAAAAATAAAACCCTATGATATCTTAACGAACGCTCATTTCTCGAGTTCTTATAAAAAAAAACATGACATTATTGTTTTAAGTTTTTTTTTAGGAAAAAGAAAATGACTAAACCCGAATTAGTTATTTTACCAAACTCGAGCCAAGATTTTGTGTTTTATAGCTATATCAGACCATGATTAAGCTTTCAATATCATACGGAGTATAATACTAGTCCTTGATAAAGTCTAGTGATGGTTGTCACAACAAAAACCACAGAGTTTGATGCTATTTTGTTTTAACCAATACCACAGATCATGATTTAACGACTGCATGCAGTAAAACACAACCATGAACCAAGTAAACGAATTTTCACAGGTCTTCATCAAAGCAGAACTCAACTACAGTGAATTACGAAAAGTCTTCAAAATATGTAACTTGTAATGCAAAGATAAAAATCAAACCTTCCATAATGAGACGACCCGTTCTTTGAGGAGCTCCCTGAGGTAACGTAAGACTATCTTTATTGGTATAGATTGTCAATCGATTGAAGGCCGCAAAGGAAAAAAAATAATATTATATTAAAAATTCATTATTAAATGGAAGAGATGCAAGCGATCAGGTCGGTTGGTGACTTAAAGATTTTGAATCAAATATTTCATTAGTCATCTTCATAAGAATCGTTCATGCATTTCTTTCTCTTACACACTATTTTCGGGCCCGTTTGGTTTGTAGACAGGTTTAGAATTAGGATTTGAATTTGAATTTGTTTTAAGTGAGAGAAAATATATATATATATATATATATATATATATATATATATATATATATATATATATATATATATATATATATATATTAAAATTTAAATGGTGTGTCTTATTTTTCTCAAATAAAAACAAGTATAAATATATACTACTATAAAATAAGAAAAATACAAAGAATTTAATAAATATCAGAAAAGTTATGTAAAAGTTGGGCACTAAGGCAGGATTTGTTGAACCCCTCATTCGTGGGTGTCTGGTATTGTTTAAATAACCATGAATTCATACTAACCAATAATTTCTATCCACATACCAAACAACTTGTTAAATACAATTGATAAGAAAATAATATTATAATTTTAAGTTGGGTTATTGATAAATGGTAAAAAAATAAAAATAATACAGATTGATTGTATGCATTATTTGTGTAGGTAGATGAAAGAGAATAATATTTTATTAAAAAATTGGTTTGTGATTAATGTTGATAAAGATAGTCTAACATAATTTAAAAGGCCAATTTGTCTTCTCTATACGAAGTAATACAAACCTACCACTGATTGAAAAAATCAACCCAAAGCACGCAAGACGTTTTTATTTTTTATTAATGTTCAATTACATGTTGTCATTTCACCTAAAGTGGACATTCTCTTTATCCGATTAATGCAATTAAAGATGTATTAGGAGCCTTCTCAATTTTGATTAACAATATGAGATTTAAATATACTATACCTTACTTGCTAGAAAACCAAATGATATTCTCAATCTATCTATTTTATCTAATATAATAAGGTTTTATACAAGTACTACTAAGCACGGAGCATTAAAAATTGGTTTAATGCTCTGATGTGGCATTCCTTATTTAGTCCCTATGTACAACACACCCAATGCAATGTTTTTTTGTAAAACGGTGAATCAAAAGTCAAACTAAAATTGTCAACTAAACACTATATTTTTGTAAAGTATTAAACAAGTTCAATAAAAACACTCCTCATTAAACACTATATACGCTCCTTTTCAATTTCAAATCAATCTTCCTCTACTCGATATTCAATTTCAGTTTCAAATCACCAATCAAATTCAATGCATTAAAAAAAAGATCCAAAAATAACCTATGAATTGGTCTATATATCTATGCTTCAAGGATTATCATCAATCCTAATTCAGGACTAAAAATTCGTATTATTGAATCAAACTCAATATTTCGGTAAGTTTTGATTGTATTGAATCGATTTCGTTTGTGTTATTGTTGATTGTGTTAATGGTGTTTTGATTTGTTTTATGGTTGATTTGCATTTAATTAATAGGTGTTACAAAACATCTTTATCTCTGCTCCAGTTCCCCATATTAGGTTTGATGTTCATACAATTGTTTGTATCGTTTTGTGGTTCATCTATTAGGGTTGTTGATAATGCCGACAACTACTAATGACATACCCACAACCAGATCACAATTGAAATTGTTATGGCTCTTATGAAAAAGTTGAACATTTAATCCCCAATAAGGTATGCTGGATTTTCAATTCAAGTTTCAATTACTTTATACAAGCGATTCATGAAACCTTCAAATATGATTTCTAATAAAGGGTTTTTATTTTGAATGTTGATTTTGTTTAGGGTTCTTTTCGCCTAAAATTAGGGATTTATTACCACATGTGTTACTTTTGGTTTGAGATCATTTGTTTGATTGTGCAGGTTTTCATTTTTAATGCTCAGGGGCAGGGTTATATTTCTCCATCTAGACACATATAAAAAAGGTAGTCTTTTACATTTGCATTTTTAGTTTTTAAATACTTGATTGTATAATTCTAATGCAAAAAGATATTCAGTGTGCTGCTTCAATATTTGTAAGTTTTCTTTACCTTTTTTAGAATGTTCATCCCAATTTCATAGTTTGAATTTGGACTTTTATATCATTAACTACACATAGAGGTAAAACATGAGATCTATGCACTTTTTCAAAACAGTACAATGATTATTTCATAAGCATTATTCGTTCAATAAGTTAGCACCTGGATTCATTTTCTGGGAAACAACAACTACATTTTCACCACCTCCACCATCTATGAGAAATTAATCTTATGTGTTCTGGTAAGGAAAAAAAAAACTACCTTTATTGTTTATGATGATTAGTTTAGTATTGAATATTTGGATATGCGAATATATTAATGGTTGTTGGTTAAAAGTATCTATCTTTTTTTAAAAAAAATTGTAGATGTTGGAAGGGTGTTGACACAGTGCCCAGCTTTGTTTAAGATGGATGATAACCGGTTTAGGTGATTGCACTCTGAGTCTTCATTCATCATTTTTGAATCCATATGAACGGTCAAAGCTAGAGAGTTCGGACAACCATGATGTTGCCAAGGAGTTGAATGCAGAGGTCATAGAAGATAATATCTCCACAATTATCGGTACATTAAACAATGCTTTCTATATGTACTTTTGCTATCTATGATAATTGCTTTAACCAGTGTCAAACAAAAGAGTAAAAAGCTGTTCAGTTATAAGGAAAAAAGGTTGATTTTAATTAAGATCTAACATGTATTTACAAGACATTAGGCCACCTTATCTCACGGAAGAGAAGAATATTGATGGTCAAACAGCGTATGAGTTATTCATCAAAAGCTCATAATTTTCACACTTGTCTTACTGTCATGATGCTTTTATTATTTGCCAACCTTTTCGAAAATTGAAAGCAGTTAGGAAATACATGGTGGCAAAAGGTCATTGCAGAGTCATCTATGGTGACGGTGATCAAGAGGAAGAGGCTGAATTAGACGAATTCTATGATTATAGAAGCAGGTATATATGATCAAGTCTGTTGTCTCTTGAATTTCATACACACAACCCTATTTCAAATGTTTCTCGATATGCAGTTTTGCAACATCAGAAGTTAATACACCACAATAGAATTCTCAAGGAGTGTATTTGAGGGCCACGGTGGAACCAGCTACAGGTTTGAAAATTAAGGTGCAGACTCTATTTTTTCCTTTATAATATGCGACTCTTCGTTTTAACTTTTCATCACACTCTTCTTTCATTTTCATCTCGATACGTGTAGCTGATGCTTGCACATCAGAAAAAAGTATGGAGAAGATCAACCGAACATAATCAAGTGGTTACAGGTATGTTGTTTTGGTTTATGGAACAGTTTTTGTTTGACTATTTTGGGAAGCAAACCCACCGAATTTGATTTGGTATAAAAAGTAGAAGCTGTTCAATGTTTGGAACAATTTTTGGATTGAAAAAGTAGAAGTAGTTAAACGAACACCCCCTTATGAAGTCATTAAAAAGAAGAAGTTGTTCAATTGTTTAAGCTGAGAAAGAGACTGATTGGAGTACCTATTCTATATTTGATGCCCAATAGATCTATTGTCTGTAATCTTAAGTGACTTTATAGTGAGCAGGTGACAATGCCTCAAGATGCTTTGCATTATGGTAACATTGAGCACCAAGAGTTGCATAATGCCTATGGTTACTACTTCCATACGGCTACATCTGATGGACTTCTGAAAAGAGGATGAGGAAACGATAGGCCTTTTATTCTATTGAGAGCATTTTTTCATAGGACCCAAAGGTACGGGACTGTTTGGACTGGAGATAACACAGCAGAATAAGAGCAGCTTCGGGTTTCTATCCCAATGCTTCTTACACTTGGCCTTACTGGGATAACATTCTCAATGCCGATTTTCTTTATTCACTTGTGTTAATAATGCAAATTATTTATTGCATATGTTTGGATTAATACTTGATAACTATAAGCTGCTTGAGTTTAATAAATAAGACATTCTATTCGATTGTTTTCATGCTAATGGTGTATGAAGGTTTGTTATGCCGAATGGTGCAAAAGGATGCCAGGTATGCTGTAGCTACCTATTACTATGGCATTGTCGGTTTTTCACTAATACAGTAAGTTATCGCACAAAATTCTGCTGTGTCCCTCTTAGCAAATACATAAAGAAATATATAAGATTAATAAAGATTCAACTTGCTTAAAAAGCTTGACTTCAGGGCTAGACATCGATATCACTAGGATTGGTGCTATACTTGATCAAACGTCGAGGGCTGGGAAAGAGGCCAAAGTGCCAATTGAAATTGCAATTCAAGATTCCAACAAAATCACTCATTATTCAGTTGTATATCCTTATAACAAGCATGTACACCCG
The DNA here is from genome assembly GCA_030686995.1 of Artemisia argyi. Classification (NCBI taxonomy): domain Eukaryota; kingdom Viridiplantae; phylum Streptophyta; class Magnoliopsida; order Asterales; family Asteraceae; genus Artemisia; species Artemisia argyi. Next base: position 53,243,205 of record CM060686.1, read on the forward strand.
ACTATCACAGGTAAATTATCCACTTCTATTATAACTCTTTATAACCGTACCAGTATGCTAACATGCTAGGAGATGATGTTAAAATGCAGCGAAAGAACTTATTAGTGAGCACAATGTAAAAGACATATTGGGAGGTCATACATGGGAAGAAGCATCTGCTATAGCGAATGTTATAAGCATCTGCTAAACAGTAGTTAATTTTGTTTGTTACGTGGTTATGTACCACAACAATCAACTTGCCCAAAAAGAATCTACTTTGAAATTGTTATATTGATTTATTTGGATATCTACCATCACTAACCCAATAATAGTTTTGATCTAATTATGTATAATAAAAGTACAAGATTTAGTACAGTATCTGTTATCTTCATTTGTAAATACATTCGTTCACTTTATTTATAGGTAAATATCTTTGTAGAGCCCACAGAGAACTTCGGAAACGGTCACGCCAGTTAGATTGTGTACATCTGGATCAATTAGACTTTTCCTTCCTGGTAACCTCAATAAGGAAAACCTAATCAGTTTAATGAAGAGGTATATATGATGAAGAAAAATAGAGCAAAAACTAGCACATTCGCAATGTCAAAAGGTCGTTTCTTCGGTTTGAAAAAAGAAACGGCCTGTGGGACCCTCATCAGGCATCAAAGCAAGCTTAAAAGGACCAAGGGCAGCTTCTTCAGGTGTGTAAATCCCTTGATAATGGGTCAAATCTGTCTTCGTAAAACTAGGATTAACTGTATTTATGTGAAATGAAGGATACTTTTTTGCAATGAAAGAACACATGATTCAACTGAAACTGAGTTAAAAGCTATAAGCATATTTTTCTTTGCTATTCAGTTTATCTATAATATTTCTTAATTTGTGGTTTCTCTGCTTGGTGAATTTTTGGTTTGGGTCCATACAAGTGATGCTAGCATAGGTCTAAAAGAAAGGGCACCATTTATTTGATTTTTTCACAAGTAAATCACACATGAGTGACCCACAAAACAATGTCAAAATGTAGATATTAATTAGCCAAATTTTCTTTTATAGGAGTTGCTGTATGAAGTGCTTAGAAAGACGTGATATCCATCCGAAAGTGGTTATGGGTGAAGTGGATGCAAGCATAGAGGCATGGTAGCCGGAACCCTTGGCTGTACTATAAGTGATCTTGGAAATAATGTTTAGATGAGAAGAAAGAAAGAACAACAAGAAGATCGAAGACGAAAGCCAGCCGAAACTGAAACAACACGAGAGTAAGCTAAGCCCAGAGGGACTCATAAGTTGCTTCAGATGTGCAATTAATTTGTTGTTATACCACCAGTTATTTAGCTATGGACTTTAAAGATTACAATATATATGTAATATGTCTACGTAAGATTAAAGTGTTCAAATACTCCCTCTATTTTACTACTTTATCATTCATAACATAAAAAACCCAAAAAAAAAAAAAAACTCTCGCGCTTTGGCGATTTTGGCGAAAAACGAATCCCTTACTTTTACGATTCACCATCTACGATTCTTAAACTCATAATATTATTTTATTGGTTTCAAGCTATCGTGTGTCGGTTGCTTTTTGATTCGTTTTTATATTGCCAAGATTGATTCATCCACGGCATAACTTGGAGCTACATAATTTAATTATTCTTTTGTTTTCTCGATTAGTGCATGGTGCTTCATTCTTAATTCCTAAACAATTTATTGATATTCCTTGCTTTTGATTCACGTGGGTCGGTGAGGCAATATTCATAAGTTGGTTGGAGTTATTTATTTATATCGATCTAATCTTTCTTTGTACGTAATTGAATTTTCGATCGATTCATAATGGTTGGTGGTTAGTTCTTAGGTGCGACCAGTTTAAACCCTAACTTCTTTAATAGGAATTTTTTGTGGACTTATTGTTTTTACTCACATCATATTTGGACTATTACATGTGCAGGCCATGGACATTGGGTTTCAGCATCGATAGACACTCACGCACACCTTTTGCTACTAAAGACAATCTGTTTTGGACACCACCAGGCTTTGAGCCTTTGTTACTTTATTTGTAAGAAAAGGATTTGCTTATTGCATAATGAACGGATTGTCACATTTTTTATTTTATATATTAAATAGAGCATGCTTACGTTATCAGATTTCTTATCATCTCATTTATTTACTTCTTTAAAATATTACCCGGTGTCAACGGGTCTCTAATCTAGTTTTAACTAATAAAATAAGGTTTTTTACAAGCACCTTCAAGCAAGAGCATTAAAAAATAAAATTAATTACACCTCTAACATTCCTTAATTAGAACACATATACAAGTAGCCTAATGCATTCATACTTTCAAACTCACAATGAGAAAGTCAAACAAAAAACATACGCTCCACTTTAATTTATTATGTAAAGGTATTCAATATCATTAAACATACGCTCTCATTCTTCCTCTATACGCTCCATTGTTGTCAATGGTATTCAATTTTCAGTTTCAATTCACCAACCAAATTCAATGCATTAAAAAAAAAAACATCCAAAAATAACCTACCAATTGGTCTATATATGTTTGATTCAAGGATTATCATCAACCCTAAGTCAGTCAAATCCAACTCAATGAGGTTTTTTTACCCCTTTCTAATAGGTTCTCAATCTTCTCCTTAATTTTGTTATTTTTTCTTATGATACATTTTTTTTGTACAAATCGTTTGTTATGGGTAGCTATTGTTAGAGGACAAAGCTGCCCAAATCATTAGTTATAGGTAGCTATTGTTAGAGGACAAAGCTACTAAAATCATTAGTTATAGGTAGCTATTGTTAGAGGACAAAGCTGCCCAAATCATTAGTTATAGGTTTTCCATTTCAGTTTTTTATTTTGGAAGATTTATGGGTTTCAATTGGTGCTGTTTGTTTCAGATCAATTCGACCAAAGATTCGTAGGGAGATCGGAATTTCAAACAGAATGAAACATCATATTTGCTTCAAAAGGTATTGTTTTGGTTAAACAAAATTGGTAAGCATTTCTTATTTAGGCTTTTTAATTATAATTTATAAATTTTATGGAATTGGAATTGTTAGTTGCAAACTACAATTATTTTGTTTGTGTTCAATTTGTGTTTCATGAAATGTACAAAATTTTTTTCATCAATTAAAGTTTTATATAAACTTTTAAATATTTATAGCGGCTGTATTTTTTATTTTTATTGTGAATCAAGTTATAGTTTGATTGGGTTTGTTTTTGATTTATAAAATTTATAAGTTCAAACAACAATGATTTGCTTCATGTTGCAAGTCCTTAATAATGATAGTAAACAAGTAGGAGATCCAAATTTTGCTGAATGCAGCTTCCTTTGGTATTGCTCTGAGAACTTTAGCTTGATAGCTTTATTCAGCACACTAAAGGACAGGACGAAAGGTGTGGGGGCAAACATAGATAAAGGCATATAGTGAGTGGAGGTTGCTAACATTCATTGGGGCATTTGGATTTACAAAGCTGGGAATTTTGAGTACATAAACTGATTACACACATAGTTAATGGCCGAGTATAGTTAGTATTTAACTGCACTAATCTGTCATATAGTTTATAATGGGTTGGGGATCTCAAAAACTCAGAAAATGGATGTTCGTGTTGCTGAGCATGTACATAGATGTTAAAACTCAGAAAATGCTTATGTTATGTGGCATGCACCTTTAATCATATTGCTTATTTCATCTTCTGAAAGCGAACCAATCAATAAACCAGGTTATAAAAGTTGTAACAGATGCGGAAAAGTACACAAATGTAAGTTACAACAAAGATACATCTATACCTCTTTTCATTTGTTTGATTTAGTATATAAACTTATTTTGGAGTATCTGTATGCGTATTATTATTATTATTTTTAGATATACAATGCCTTCATTAAGGAGTTTCCGAACTAGAAATCAGTGTGGGTGTCAAAAGCATTGTATGTTGTTGTATACGAAATTAGGATTTTCACTGAGAGGGTAAGAAAATGCCTTCATTAACGGATCTCTTTAACGGTTTCAGTTTCGATGCAACATTTGTTATTTTGTTATCTACTAATTTGCAGCAAAATCAACGAATTTTCTTCATTTTCAGGAACCAAAAAAAATGTGCAAGAAGATGTTCGGATGGAAGAAAATGGGTAGTTTTTTTTAATTATTATTATTTTTATTTGGAATATTGGATTGGGGTTCTTTTTGTTTTTGAGAACTTTGTTACATAAGATGAATATATTATTTAAGGTAAAGTTTTGTCAAGTATCTTTTTGATCATGTATTTACATATTTCTTCACGAACTGAATACGTAATAGTTTACCCTTTGTTTGCCTATATTATTTTCTTAAGAAGTTTGATGAAATGTCTGCATTAATTTTGTAGAAAAATGGTTAAAAAAAAAAAGGTAGCTCAGGTTGTGGCTCAACGTCTCAAGGAGTAGCCTGTTGTTGTAGCTCATAGTGAAAATAATCAAGGATGGAACCGGCATCTGGAGGCTATTATCCAACAAAATTGATCTCGATAAGGTTAGAAATTCAGTTCTTGTGAACCCTCTCATTCTTAATCTGTAGGTCGTAAGAGACGTTGATAAGGGTTGCTGAAATAAACTAAGCTGATGATGTAAGTTGTGTATCTTTTTGTGTTAGTTGTGTATCTTTACTATCTTTACATAATTCACTACACTTCTCCCAGAAGTCATCCAGCAGATTTATTAGTTGTGTATCTTTTAGTGTTTGTTTAGGGCAAAAGGAAAAACGAAATAGGTGCGGTTTGGTGCTCCAACTGTTGTGGAGAACTCATTTTCACCGGTAATAATTTACGTCGTTTGTTATTATAATCCTCATTGTGTTAATGGTGTTTTTATTTGTAGTATGGTTGATTTTCAATTGATTTAGAGGTGTTAAACTTGAATGATTGGGTGATGTTGTTTAATACTACCCTACGACATACAATTTCTTTTTATCGAATAACGTGTGTCTGAATGTATGAACGAGACTATGTTTAATGAGTGTTTGGATGTGCATATTGAGAATGGCTAGGATGCAGTACAAACGATTTCGATATTGATTTTTGTCAACCATTATGTATAGATTCAAGTCCTGGGAAGATTCTTAAATTTTTTTAAGGTATCAAGCTAACAAGATAATCATGTACTGGTGCTTGAGGAAACATCTTAGATTAAGTTGAATATGTGGGTGAAATTTTGATATGGTTGGGTATCTGATGACGTGTTTCAGTAAGCTTGCTGATTTTTTGAAGTGTCATGATGCCGTGTTTCTCATGATGCGTATATGATGAAGGGTATCTGATGCGGGTTTCTTTATTTTACATTTTACCCATATCAATAAAGTACAATCTATGTTAACCCATTTTCACACAAATGGGTTGAGATTGTCGTATGCACTTAGATGCCACTAGATGGTACGAGTAATTGTTTTTCAAGATTATACTGCAATTCCTTAAATCTTTTGTAGACCTCTATCGAGTCTTTGTGAATGGTTTTGCCTTTGAATACTAATTGGTAGGCCTACTTTAAGTTGAATATCAATCTGACATAAGTCCTGTATTTAACAGGTTCATATTTGCGTGCAGGAACCAATCAAGTCTGCTTTCTAATGGGTTTTTGTCCGATATCAATTTCCTTTTTCGAAAGAAGCTTTAAGCTTATGAGACTTGGCATGGTAAGGGTTGGATAAGAATAATTTAGATTATAAATGTCGTGTATATCCAAAAGTGTGAATCCTTTTATCATGTCTCAAACATTGAAGGATATACGTGTATTTTAAAACTTCTGCAACCCTTCATTTTATTTAGTTTGGGATTGCTTAAATTGCTTATCTGTTTGTTGTACGTTTGAATAAGCAACTCTAAAGAAACTCTTTGAGGTTTCTTATTATACTTGCCTATATACTATTATGTTTTAAATAAGCTGCTTAAACTTGCTTATGCCAAACCACTTCAAAAAAGAAATAAGCAAATAAGCAGTTTTGCTAAGCAATCTCAGACACAGCCATATGGTCTAAAAATTGTAGTTTTTTTTTTCTTTTCTTTTTTTAAATTATACTTTTTATTTGATTTACGTTTCTATGTGATGACTCAGTAGTATGGGCAAACAACTGAGGTGGTGAGTTCAGTGACTCGTAGTAGTAGGGGCAAACAGCTGAGGTGGTGAGTTCAGTGACTCGATCGGTGTGTTGGTTTAGGGGGCGGTGTGACTGGGTCAGTGTGGCGGCTTCAGTGGGTGTGTTTAATAGGTGGGTTCAGTGAACGTCTCTATCTTCATTGACGGCGTCTTCTATGTTAAAAGTATCACTTCTCATTCTTTATTATTTCATCTTTCATTATAAGCTACTTTTGTTATTGATAACTATGATGTAACATGGAAACAAAACCTGCTTAAGCATTAAGTATGATGCTTCAGACATCTACGATTTACAAAATGTTGTTATATCGATCCTTTTTCTGGATCTTAACAACGCACCACATGTAACACAAATCGATGGGGAATGGAGGTGAAGTTGTAACTTTAATTAATGAAGTTTGGAGTGCCGAAATAAGGGCTGAAATGAGGGTGTTTGGTTGCGGCAATTTGTGTTTGGGATTGCTTCTGATTTTTTGTTATGGCGTATAAGCAAAGAACCTTAGAAATTACTAAGTAGGGAGTATTTGTTTAAGCTTACTTATTGCACTTAAGCTTATGTTTACTAAGAATTTTATGATTTATGATGAATGCGCTTATAAATGGTTATATTGACTCTTTGTAGAGCAACCACGATTATTGATTATAATAATCTAAATAAGTTATAATTTTGATGGAATTCGGTTAATTTTGTGAAGTGAGCTAAGGTAGCAATGCGTGTGGTTACTTATCATGTTGATATTTGTTAACTAACTTTATATTTTATTGTAGTATGTTGTGATTATTGGTAGAAGTGTGAGACTGCGTTGTGATTGTTGGTAAATACTAATACTGAATGTTTTACGATTAGTAGAGCTACTGTGGAAGAAAGTTGTATTAAAATTTTGTTTCAGTTAGTAGTACGAAAAGTAAAAATATATGTTGAGACATTCAATACAATTGTGAAAATGAATTGATGTTTTGCCTGACCATGTGTGAAAAATTGGATTGTTATAGGTAGTTATATGTGAAATAGTTACTTTAATTATTATTAGTATTACTAAATATTTGAAAATACTTGGCTAATATTAGCTATTGACCTGTAATAGAATTTTTTTTGTTATTTGTAAATATGTGAAACTGTGAAAATGCATTGTTATTGTTAGTAAATATGTTGATGTTAGCAAAAATGTACAAATACATTGACGTTGAAGATACGCTACTGTTGTCAGCATACATGTGAAAATATGTGTCAAAGTCTGTCGGTACGTAAATATGTGAAAGTATGGTGCATCCCAGACAGCCCTTCAAGAAGTTCAGTTATCAAAATCACAAACATCCTATAATTATTCGGTGTAAAGCACTGTCCTTGGTTACTTACGTGTATTGTTTCGGTTTCAGGCTAATACCGGATTCTCGGGGGGCAATCAAAAAGACAGAAGCACAAGGCAGTGAGGCTCAACATATCGAAAGTGAATCCATAGCTCAAGGAGGCACTATGGCCTATGCCCTTTTGGTTTTGGCCGCATGCTGACTGAAAATGGTGGTACACGGGTTCACGTACATGCTATTTTCAATCTTAAACTTCAAAAATGTTGATTTTATATCAAAAAATTTGATCTTACACACTTCTACCACCAAAGTGTTGCAAATTATTATAAGTTTGACATCAGTAGTTTAAGTGTTAACCTTTTTTGGATCAGAGTATTCTGTTTTCTAAGATGTTTCTCCCCACCTTTTTTTAAAAACTATTTAAGAAACAAGATAGTGGCCTAAAATTGTAGCTGACTCAGAGGGTAGAGTTGTGCATTCAGAAACTTCAAATATGAAAAGGGGTATTCTTAAAGTGGTGATTTGGACCCATTTACTTGTGAATGGGTCTATTTGGGTGCACGGAATGGACATTTGCTATTAAATTGATTAGCACTCACATACGTCATTTGCTATTAAAGACCGTTAAATTTGAAGACGACAACTCATGGACTTTTATTATTTTAATTGTTACAAACTCAATTGATTATCGAATAATACACGTAATATCTCATTGTTTCTTTCATATATTAATGAAATTTTTACGTTCGTTTTTTTTCTTATTATCTCATTTTCATATTTCTTTAAAAACCCCGTGAATCCACGGGCATTTAAGCTATTCATATATACTTGCACATTAGTTGAATGGAATGTCCATGTTCTTTACTCACAGATTTGCTTCATGATGCAAGTCCTTAATAATGGTATTAAACAACAAATAAGATTGTTCACAAACAACCAAATGTATACTCAAAAATAAATAAATAAATTGTTAGTGCAATTAGAAATAAAAGATGATTAATTTGACTTTCATAACCTACAACATGTCATTCTTTTTTGATGATAAAAACTTAAATTATTCCATTCATTCATCAACTCACATATCAGATTTACATTTAAGCAACAAGCATATGTTGGTAAACCATTCTTACAATTTACATAGACTTTTATCAACAAATTACTCTTTTTTTTTTCTTCATTTTTACCTGCTCATGGACTGAACATGGATTTATCAATTGTTTGACGTTAACCGCATACCTTTGCTATTCAACGCATCTACCTGGTGGACGATATGATTCATGCACATTTATTTGCTTATTATTTACAAACTAAGTTGTTTATCGTATCTACCTGTTTATCGAATAAATCACGTGTTATAGTATCTAATGCTCAGATTTGGACACAACATCGGAATGGACATTCATTACTATAAATCGTCATTTATCGTCATCCAACCTTCTAAAATTATGTCATTGTTTGTTTGATATTATTAATGGATCAAGTTTACGTTATTGCTTTTCTTATCATCTCACGTAATATCATACAATATATTAACAAGTTTACATTTCTTGGTTCATTAATATTTTATTAGTTGTTTCGTCACTATTTCATTCACATTTACAAAATTTGGCAATCATGAGCTTGATTATACTATTCATATGCTCCATAAGATACTAATATAATGCATCACATAACTTAAAATTTGTGTCATATGGTCATCTCACAACTACATACCAATTAAACAAATAAAAGATTAAAAATGTATCATATACATAGGAAAAAGTCTACATGTATAGAAGTACTTGAAGGTCTATCATCATCGCAAGGATTGGGTTTTGAATCGAGAGGCGCTGACGCACATCATTTTATGTTCGAGTCAATCTATTTTAGATTCGCCAATGCTATGTTTGTAAATCGATGGGCGCTCACACACATCTTTTGCCTACTCAACACAATAAATTCGGGAGACCCTAAGCTTGGACGTTTGTTAGTGTAATTGTAACATAAGCAATTTCTTATCTTATAATGACGCGTTGTCTCATTCTTTGTTAAATGGAACAAATTTAAGTTATTACTTTTATTATCATCTCATTTCTCTATTTCTTTAAAGAATTACCCGGTGTCAACGGGTCTTCTAAGCTATTAATATATACAATGAGGAAAGTGAATGTATAATTGTCTCGCATATAAAATTACATACGAAACTTTTCTATATCGAGTTCTTCGTCGGGTATAACCAAACCCATTATATTTTATGGCCCAACATAACAAACCAATTACCCTTGTGTTTTAAGGCCAAAACACACTAAACCAAATACCCTTGTATTTTAAGGTCTAAACACACAAACTATCTAACCAATAATTTCTTGTATAGTTGGTGATACAAGATGTTGTATAGTAAAGAAGGTTGATGATTTAAGAATAATGAAACGAAGTTCGGGTTCGTTTTGTTGACTTGTGGAAGTACGGTAATCGGGTCAATATTAAAGGTATTAATCATGGATGGAGTGTCTTCCCCACAAGAAAAATTACACATAAGAACTTGGTGTCGAGTTCATTACAAGTGAAAGAACGAAACAAGCTCGATTAGGAAAGGGGCCAGATGTGCCGCTTTAACTCCTGATGCTCCACATTTGAACAAGTTTGTAGCAAATCCAGATTTTTATTGTTTTATTATTTAGGAAAATTTATTTATTTTTTATTTTGTTATTTACTTTAATTAGTTATCTTTTTTTTTTAAAAAATAACTTTTCGCTGTAAATATAGGGCTTCAAAGTTTTGTAATTTATATGTTTTTGATCTTTTTTATTAATAAACTGCGTGTTTTTTAAGAGTTTATTCTTTGTTAAAGTTTTATTCCTTTAAGATTTTTAACTTTATTATCAACCTTTGAATTAGGGTTAATAAAATTCATTTTCATATCTTACGTCATATATATACAATATAAACTTATTGTATAATATTTTTAAAATATGATATGAGTGAATATAATACTTTCAAGTATTACGAAAGTAGGTAGGTATGAAATTGCCCGATAAAATATATCTTTTGACTTTTGTAAATTGTTTGAATAATATGCATGCTTCTACCAGTTTCATCCACGACTATTCTACGTTACCACTGGGGTACACTTTCTTTATCTTCTTCATTAATCCCCAAGCTCAAATACAAAGACAACAATGTCAAACCATCACCCAAATCCAAACACCCTCTACAACCCAGACACCAACATCTACACATCGCCACGACCGCCAGTCACTCTCCTACCTCCTCACACCACAATCTTCACTGGGATTTGTTGTTGTTGCACAAGGTTGTGAGTGAATGATTATGGTTGTTGTTGTGTGTACACTATTAAATGAGTTAGTGTATTAGCAATAAGTGCTAGTGGATCATGGCTCTTTGCAAGTTTCTCTGCCCGAATTCATTTGCCTCAGCTTGGTTCTGCTTCAGAAATTCGTACAGCTAATCATAGTTAACTTCGTACAAGCTCTTTTTGATGAACAACGGTGACATATCTTCCCATTCAGGGTGTAGATGATTCAAGAACTTAATGTTGCTCATGATGTTTTTAGGAGTCTGCTTGTTTCTATCTAAGTCATTCATGATCTTACAAAATCTGTGATAGTACGACTTAATCAACTCTATAGGAGTGGATGTAAACCTATCAAGGTCATTCAGTAGCTTTGTTTCCATTTCTTGTTTCCCGGTGGCTGTCTCGTGCATAATTTTTTTGACTCTTTCTCAGATTCCATGAGCACTCTTACAGCTGTCTACAACTTGAAATACCCTGACTGCGAGTCCAAGTAGTACTAGGTCTGTCGGTGCAACATTGATTACGTCTTTTTTATGTTTTAATGATGGCAATAAACCTTAGCAACACATAAAATCACAAACGTCAGCCAAAAACCAAGTCGATCCTTAATTAGACCTGGCTCACTGGTGACATGCCGGAGCGCCAGCAGCGCGCCAACCGTCTGTGAGAAAGGCTCGACTTTTGAAAGCCGACTTTCCCCTTACTTGACAAATGTGGTTCTTTCCATTACATGTATGAATATGATAGAGTTATTAGGAACACTCGAAACGAGGTTTAAATTTAGAGGGATGCAAAATCAAGACCTTTCTTTTTTGATAAAACGCCAACTCCATTTATTTTACCAGTTGCCTCTACCCAAGGTCAAAACTCTTTTTCCAACCTAGGACATTCATACTTCCAATATAACATCAAAAGAAAATAGGTTAACCCCTCCACTTTTTACTAAGAAGAAAAGGGTCAATGGCAATGGTAAAGATTCAAATAACTCATGAAGAAGAAGATGCCTCTGATTTACAAAAGAGAAGATTGTTGCACTTAATAAACATATGAAGAGGCCTCAAATAAAGAATGTACAAGTAAGAAGAAACATTGGTTTGCTTGGTTAATGAAAACATTAGGGACTGTTTGATTTGTTGATATGAATCACAGTGGGTATCGAATTTGGTATGTGGTAGAATGACAATGGAACGAAATTAGATATATCAATGTTATTGCATATGTTGTTACTAGGCAAAAGTATCACAATTAGTAGGCCTCATTTATATTTATTCAAGCTTGAGAGTTGCAGTTTGCATTAATTTTGGTGGGCTCATATGGTTTTTAATATAAACCAAAGAATGGTTTCACAAACGTTGCTCTTTATTTTCTTTGAGAAAACTTTTGTTTGGTGGATTTCAAAAACACCAATTTTCCAATCATACAAATTTAGGGCCCGTTTGGTTTGAATGCAGGATTTACTTTGGGGATAGGATTGGTAGATTAGGGGTTTAGGATTTGATTTGATCACTTCAAATATTATGTTTGGTTTCTTATGGGTTTGAAAGTCATCACAATAAATTATGTTTGGTTTATTATTCTAGGACATAGTAAATGACTAAAAAAACATACAAGTATCAAAAATCACAACATAACATATAACATATCATACATATAATGGTAGATAATAGGGTAAGATTTCAAAATAAAAATATCTGTAAAAATCCCAAAGGGTAATACAATACCACATAACATTCTGGGTCATTTTTCTAAGATGACACCAAACTAATATTGACTGTACAAAATGACTTACAACAAAACATCCTTCAACACTATAACGAGTAGCACCTAACAGAAAGACCACACCAAAAGAAAGATGAGTAGAAGTAGGTATCCCCATTAAACTTAGCAGCCACATACTAACACTAGAAAAATATAACGATGAAACAGTCTAATATAAGGCCCAAGACCGCGCACAACCAGCAAAAATAGCAACTTCATCTAGTAACAACGTCAAGCATTTGATCCTTCTCTCCAACTATTGAACATTTGACACGCTAAATCATTTCTAAAGTTGGACCATTCATTTGTTGGATTAATATGTGTTAAATAATCGTCATCTCCCAATGATTTTTCATCATCAGTATCATCTTCTTCAGCTTGTTCAAGCTCTAGTGGATTAACACTCATGTACTTCCTTATTAGGTAGAAGATAACAAGCAAGAATAATGCGGACTTGAGTACCTATCGGAAAAATGAAGGGGAAGCTAATATCTTCCAACGCCCTTTTAGCAAACCAAAACATCTTTCAATCACATTTCTTTTCCTTTGCATGTTTCATGCTAACCATGAAATTCTTTTAGATGATATCATTCACCTCGACAGGGGGCTAGGAATCCAAGAGCATTGCAATATCCGGCATCCACCAAATAATAACAACCTTCAAATTTAAACAATACAAAAACTATATTAGTGCAAGTACACATTAAAAACATAGAAAAAGATATTGATGTTGTGACCAATATACCTTGAGGAATTTTTAGACCATCGTCCCTACTTACGGCATCCCTTAATACATGACCATCATGTGCCGAACCCTCCCAACCAGGGTAAAACATATATGAATTGCATGTTTGGACAACAAACTCCTAGTCCATTTGTTACTATGTCTGATTTTCTAGTCCTATACCTTAGTTTCTGATCGAATGGAGGCGTAACTCTAATTGAAGTCTCATCTAAAGCCCTTAGACAACCCTTTAATTGTCATAGTTGTTAATTAATAATGAACAACAGATAAATATTCAACATGAACTATATTATAGTTTTTCTGAATAAAAAAAACACCTTAAAAGATCCCCAACGATTGCTTTCACAATCTTCTGTGATGGGTTGTGGATTTTGAAGCAATTCCTCATGTAGTTTCAAAACGGCTAAAAGACATCGATTAAACTGTCGACTTATAGTTCACTTTTTAGAAATAGTAGGCTAATCGTTCTATTCTTTTTGTGATGAGCCAACACATATAAGAAAAGAGCGACTATTTCTTCTAATGTCATGTTTTGTGTGCCTCTTAAACCTCCAATATATCTTACCATCTCACACAATGTTACAAATGTACTTCTGTCCATCCGAAGCTGATTGACACAAATGATGTCTGATTCTTTTGTTAGCTGATGAGGCAAAAAATGAACCACTTTTAAGGGGTCATTTAAGCCTGAATTCGAGATTATTTGATCAAATATTGCCCTAAATCGTTCTTTTTGTCATGTTAGGTACTTTTGGAGAGAAATCTGGAAAAGCAAGCATTTTGGACGTTTTTGGAGCATAAAAGTGAAAAAAATGGCAAAGTCTCAATTTTCCTTGCTGGGAACAGTACCTGACGGCGTCAAGAGTCTCCAAGTGACGGCGTCAAAAGTAACAAAAGAGGTGGATGTGGAACATACACGTGACGGTCTAGAGGATTTTTAACTATAGGACATGACGGCGTCACCTAGGTCGTCATGGTCCAAGTATTAGTGACGGCCCAGAAGAGATTTACACATGACGGCGTCAAAATTGGATCTAGGCAATATGATTTCATTATAGGCGGCGAGTTAACGGCGTCACAAATTCCTTCTTGACGCCGTCACCCTGTAAAATCTATATATAGTTTTCCAAATTTTATTCATTGTGTGTAACATTGGAGGGTGCAACTTTGAGGGAAAAACCCTATGTCGAATTTTCCAGCTTTTTCAAGGGTTTCAACCCTTTGAATCTTTCATGTTCTATTAAAGATAAGTACTCTTTCAATTCATTCAATATGTCTATGTGTTGTTTGAATATATCTTACGCTTGTCTTCAATTTAACATGCTAGGCTAGATTTCTTTTGTGTTTGCTTAGATGTTAATTATGGGTTGATTGTTTGTTTATAGTTGTTACGGATGATTGTATTCGATGTTAGGCTTAAGAAAACTGGCAGACTTCCATTGGTAACTTGCTTGAACGTCTTAAGAAACATGATCGGAGGTGTACTACGATATTTGGTTGTATTTAATGCGTAGGAGTATTCTAATGATCCCTTGTTAGGAGCTTCTAAAGGCTCGACATAGGAGTGAAGTAGGATCCTATAGAGTTAGGGAATATTGTACACGGCCCTACGACTAGTATGAAGGAATATGACCCGTCATCCATGCAATTGTAACAAGTTATCAACCTGAAAAAGATATCTAGGGAGTAATGAAACCTAAGTAAACACAAATTTCCCCATCATTGTTTACACCACATTAGTATAATTAGTTTAATTTCATTTTTGTTATTTTATTTTGATTACATCTTTAGATAAATTGGGTTAGTTGGCTAGCAACTAATTCCGCCCACTCTTCCAAAACTCGAGATTTTAATTGCTTTTATAAAAATATACAAATACAAAAAGAATCATCCCTCACCTCTAGACTTAGTTTAGGAGACTTTCTAACCCTAGCGACACTATTCCTGAGTTGAACGATCAATCCCCCGGTACTTGTCACTATACTATACTACAACGATCAGGTACACTGTCGGGTGGGGGTTGTAAGCTTCTCGAGATCCCTCGAGAGGTAAAGCCTGGTGCGATTCTCACGTATCAAGTTTTTGGCGCCGCAGCCCGGGGAATAGTTATTGTCTAGGTTAGGATTTCTTTTTATTAGGTCTACTTGCTAGATTCCTTTCTAGTAAGATTTTATTTTTATTTTTAAGTTTTCTTTAGTCTATCTCATTTCTTCGTGTCTTTGTTCGTAACCTTTACCATCTGACATCATGGAAGGTGGTAACATCTTTTAACCCATCAACCCACCACAACAAAACCACCCACAAAACCCACAACTAGCAAACCAACCTCTTAGGCCCCGAACCTTAGGAGATTATTCTCGTCCTAGCCACCAAGGCTATCGAAACACTATTGAGCTCACTCAAGGAGCCAATGTGTCCCCCTTGCCATCCGACACCATCCGGTTGGTGCAAAGCGGATGTGCATTCCATGGACTTCGTTCCGAAGATCCTAATCAACATCTGAAGGATTTTCTTAAAATCGTAGATTCTATAGACCTTGATGTTACAACTAGAGAGTCGACCCAATTACACCTATTCCAATTCTCTCTATGTGATCAAGCTAGTTAATGGCTTGAACGTTTACCCGCGGGATCCATCACCTCATGGGATGATCTCACCACTCGTTTCCTTGTTCAATTTTTCTCACCGGGGAGAACTACCAAGCTTAGAAATGATATCTTGATGTTCCAACAACGTCAAGGTGAAACTCTATACGAAGCATGGACTCATTTCAAGGACTTACTCCAAAAAGTCCCTCATCATGGCATAGATCTTTGGCTCCAAGTCCAAATCTTCTATGACCATATCGATCTCTCCACAAGGCGTGGCAAGATACGTGATCTAAGTGCGGAAGAATCATGAGAACTCATAGAAGATCTTATTCTCTATGACAATGAAAGTTGGAATGATCCCCGTGATTTGAACAAAACGGTCAAGGCAATATCTTTGCCTTTGAACAATTCTAGCACTCCCGACCGTAGGATCATGGAACTTGAGGACCAAGTCAAGTTTCTCATGAAATCCTACGAAGCTCCTAAGCCTTCAAGCCAAGTGAACAAAATCACTTCTTCATGCGAATTATGTAGTGGTCCCCATGACACACGTGATTGTGTGGAACTCCCCGGACAAGCTTTTGCGGATTACGCATCCTTGCGTACCGACGAAGCGGGAGACAAGTGGTACACTTTCAAACCCGAGCCAAACCCTTACGCTGATTCCTACAACCCTTCTTGGAAAAATCACCCAAACCTTAGGTGAAAGCAAAACCAAAACATGCCCCAAAACAATTCTTCCAATCCACCTAATCGTTACCAACCAAACGGTCCACCCACTAACCGTACTTTCAACAACAATCCTTCTGATAACTATGGTAGTACCAATAATCTTGAAGGATTGATGTCCAAGTTTATGGCATCTCAAGAAGCTCGCATATTTAAGTTTGAATCCGATTTCAAACAAAAGCAAAGCGATATGACCACCAAAATAGACACATTGTTGAAAGTTCTCAATGACCGAGAAATGGGAGCACTCCCAAGCGACACGGTCAAGAACCCGAAACTAAACGTTAATGCCATATTATCGGTTTCGTCCCCCACTTCTTGTCCACAATATTATTCGGTCAAAGCAATGAGCATGTGTTTCAAGCAAACCCAAATTCTTCAAAAGGGTCATTGAATAAAACATCCGATATCAAACCGGTCAATGACATAGTTGAAACACTTCCTACACAAGAACTTGACGATGAATTCAAGGAGCTCCACCTTGAACGCCCTGTCATTGATGTCTTAGCCCGTGCTCCCTACTATAGTGCCCTACTAGAAAAATATGAGAAGTTTAAATTGGGTAAAAATGGGAACGCCTTCGTTCAAAACAAGTTGCCTAAGAAGCTTGATGATCCGATTATATTTGTTTTGCCTTGTAAGATATGAAAATCCGAAGCTTTCGACACACTAGCCAACTTAGGATCAAGCCTCAACTTGATTCCCTTATCCCTTTTCACCACTCTTAAGCTAGGAAAGTTAGAGGAGACGAAAGTACTAATTGGTCTAGTGGATGGAAGTATTGCCCATCTGGTCGGAATGATCAAGGATGTAGTGGTTCACGTAGGAAAGTTAACTATTTTAGCGGATTTTCACGTCCTAGATATGGTTAGTGATACTACATGCTCGTTGTTAGTAGGAAGAGGATTTTTAGCAACCGCTAGTGCCATGATAGATTGTAAGGAGTCTAAGATAGCGGTAGGAGAGGGTGATACTTGGTCGGTCTATGATGTTAGGAAGCATAGCTATGATTGTGATGACGAACCGACACCACATTGGGTAGAGATGAATAGGAGACCATCTAGATATGGACCATGGATAGAAAGAAACTTTATAGGACCTCAACGCCCATTCTATCTAGAAAAAGATTTCATCGATAAAACACATTCGGTGGAACAACTAATAGCTAGAGATGAGGAACTAGACCCTTTTAAGGATCCCTTAGTCTTTAGAAAAATGATTGAGTTCTTATGCGTAATGCCTATCAACATAAAGATGAAGTGAAAAAGGGAAGGGGATAAGTGTAAATGGATGTGGGACAAGCCACCTAAGGAAGGTGACGGATCATGGCATATGATGATGATTTTATATGATCCGGATGGAGAAAAGTTTGAGAGGTCATACCATACCAAGAAAACCGATAGGAAGTTGAAACCTAAGTTTGATCCCAAAGATGTCCTCAATGAGGAGCTCACTCATATAGGATAGCCCATGACCTTGAGTCTAGCTACAAGACTTGTAAATAAAGAAAAGCGCTTCTTGGGAGGCAACCCATGTTTTGTGTGATTTTTGTTTGTTAGATTGTTATTTACTTTCGTATGCATGCTTTATTTTTATTGTTGGTAGATCATGTTTCAAACTAAAATTGTGAAAATGCTTTATTTTGTCGTTTAACTTCGTCTTAACTTCATATAAAGGTATTTTGCAAAAGCTAAGTGTAAGAGGAAACCCCAAATTTGTTTTTAAGAACGAAATTGATCTTGATTCGCCACAATATTAAATGAACATGTGTATTAGTATTTGTTAGAGTCAAATGCTTGTATCGAGTCATAATGATGTTTTGCAGGATTTTCCAGGAAGTAGGACATAAGTTTTTCCAGAAATTTTCCGGAAACTTAATGTAAAGATTTCTACAGGTCACTTCTGACGGCGTCATGTGTAAAATTCTGGAAATTTTGCGAGTTTTGTTTTTCTAATGGAGTCTTAAAGTTTTTGTTAATTATTTAGTTTTATAAACTCTAGGAAATCTGCAAACATTCATTCCACAAGCATTATATCTTAATTTGCTTTCTACGACTTGTTAGTATATATAGATTGTCGCCGATTTTATGCGAGGTTGGCTTGTTTGTTTTCTCAGGTATAACAGGTTATATATGACAAGAAGATGATTTATTTTTCTGGAAGGGAAGCTTTGAATGTTCATTTTCTTGGAAGAAGATCTAACCTTGTTACCACACTATCCACACCGAACGAATCAGGGGAGTATTTGATTTTATTCTTTTACCTATTTCACTTTTACATTCTTTAATTGAACATTGGGGACAATGTTCATCCTAAGTGTAAGGGGAGGGTAAATGATGCTACCTTATAGGATACTATTGCACTTGAGTTTGTTTGTTTGATGGTAGGTGTGTAATAAAACTAAGAGAAATACTTGTTAGTGTAATTTTAGCGCCAAATTTAAAATATTTTACAACATTTAGGAGTGAAACTTTAGCCTTAGCAAGCGTCTCATGGATAGGAGTTGTATGACTAGCACAAAACCGTACTATTCAGAAAAATTTTCCACCCAAATATGTGAGGTTCGCCTTTAGATTTGATAGGAAAAACATTCATTATTAGTGCTTATAAGTGTACCGGTAGCATTTAGATTCTAGAACTTGCGTTAGTGATGCATCCCGAGACCGCTAGTGAGACTACATTCGTGTGGTAGGATTTACTACATGATAAGAGGCATTAGGATCACCCTAGTGTTTAAACCCGTATCATAATTACTTTACCATTTAAGTCATATTACTTGGCTAGTAAAGTTAATTAATTTTTCCTACACCTTAGCGTTGTACTCATTTTTAGTACACGAAACCTCTAGTACACCCCTCCGAGCCTATCTTTTTGTTTCTAACTTTAAGCATCTTACTTAAAGGAAGAATTTGTTACAACCTACCCAAATGTACAACCAAATCGCCTTAGCCCTCCGTGTATGCACTCATCTTTAGTGCATTATTGTTATATGTTTAAACCCTTAGTTAATTATCTAATTGATTACATGGTTGCTAAGTCGAGTCATATCTTGTACATATTATTTTGGGACGATTGGGATTCATGGGTAAAGTACTTGCGTTATGGAGTAATGGGGAAGAACATCATATATTACCCCCATATGTGCGTTAATCTTAAAAAGTACTCAAAGTGTTTTGATTATCTTGATTCGAGTAATTAGAATAGTTTATTGTAAAGTATGTAAAAATTCAAGTGTAAGGGGAATGTACATTCCCTATGATGTATTATTTTGGATGGTAGGGTAAAAGTGTATGCAAAAAAAAAAAAATAATAAATAAAATAAAAAAAAAATAAAAAAAAAATACGGACTAATATCCCGTTTCATTCTATGTTTGTTTTAAGTTTTTGTTATTTTTGATTCATTAGCTTAAGTCGAGTCTAGTCTTGGCTTAGCAATGCCATATCGTACATGTAATTAACCAAGATGATTAACTCGCCACCAGTAAATATTGCCTTTATCCAAGAAAATCGTGTATTCCATATCCTTACACCTAACGTTATAACCCTTTAAAAGACCTCTTTGATAGTTTATCCTAGGTGCTTACGCCAAGTGGTGAAGGTTTGATCCTTTCCCAAGCCTATGGTAATCTATTTGCTATGACAGATAGTGAGAGATGTTTTTCATTTCCTTATTGTGATATATACTTTATTACACCCGAGAGATGTGAGTATCTAAACACTATTTGTGAGGTGTTAGTGTATGACCTTCGTGCTTGTCTTTGGTTTTTAGTGGAATGATTATTTGTTGTAATTACTTTTATATTAGTGTTAAATGACCCCTAACTTGTATTTTTATTAGAATAAAAGCGCATTTGTTTGAGGACAAGCAAATCTCAAGTGTAAGGGTATTTGATGAGGCGAATAATGAACCACTTTTAAGGGGTCATTTAAGCATGAATTCGAGATTATTTGATCAAATATTGCCCTATATCGTTTCTTTTGTCATTTTAGGTACTTTTGGAGAGAAATCTGGAAAAGGAAGCATTTTGGACGTTTTTGGAGCATAAAAGTGAAGAAAACGGCAAAGTCTCAATTTTCTTTGCTGGGAACAGTACCTGACGGCGTCAAGAGTCTCCAAGTGACGGCGTCAAGAGTAACAAAAGAGGTGGATGTGGAACATACACGTAACGGTCCAGAGGATTTTTAACTATAGGACATGACGGCGTCACCTAGGCCGTCATGGTCCAAGTATTAGTGACGGCCCAGAAGAAATTTACACATGACGGCGTCAAAATTGGATCTAGGCAATATGATTTCATTATAGGCGGCGAGTTGACGGCGTCACAAATTCCTTCTTGACGCCGTCACCCTGTAAAATCTATATATATTTTTCCAAATTTCATTCATTGTGTGTAACATTGGAGGGTGCAACTTTGAGGGAAAACCCTAGGTCGAATTTTCCAGCTTTTTCAAGGGTTGTTTCAACCCTTTGAATCTTTCATGTTCTATTAAAGATAAGTACTCTTTCAATTCATTCAATATGTATATGTGTTGTTTGAATATATCTTACGCTTGTCTTCAATTTAACATGCTAGGCTAGATTTCTTTTGTGTTTGCTTAGATGTAGTGAAACCTAGATGTTAATTATGGGTTGATTGTTTGTTTATAGTTGTTACGGATGATTATATTCGATGTTAGGCTTAAGAACTGGCAGACTTCCATTGGTAACTTGCTTGAACGTCTTAAGAAACATGATCGGAGGTGTACTACGATATTTGGTTGTATTTAATGCGTAGGAGGATTCTAATGATCCCATGTTAGGAGCTTCTAACGGCTTGACATAGGAGTGAAGTAGGATCCTATAGAGTTAGAGAATATTGTACACGGCCCTACGACTAGTATTAAGGAATATGACCCGTCATCCATGCTATTGTAATAAGCTATCAACCTGTAAAAGATATCTAAGGAGTAATGAAACCTAAGTAAACACAACTTTCCCCATCATTGTTTACACCACATTAGTATAATTAGTTTAATTTCATTTTTGTTATTTTATTTTAATTGCATCTTTAGATAAATTGGGTTAGTTGGCTAGCAACTATTTCCTCCTACTCTTCCAAAACCCAAGATTTTAATTGCTTTTATAAAATTATAAAAATATAAAAATACAAAAAGAATCATCTCTCACCTCTAGACTTAGTTTAGGAGACTTTCTAACCCTAGCGACACTATTCCTTAGTTGAACGATCAATCTCCCGGTACTTGTCACTATACTATACTACAACGATCAGGTACACTGCCTGGTGGGGGTTGTAAGCTTCTCGAGATCCCTCGAGAGGTAAAGCCTGGTGCGATTCCCACGTATCATTAGCCTTTTCAACCAGACAATTCTCTCGAGCCTTTTTTGTTCCTAACTTTTTATGAGAGGCCTTGCTATACTTATACGTAATAATGATAATCGAAACCAAGTCATGAATTCTACATTAAACACACTAACAAGTGAATTAATAATCTCGACCATACGCAGGGCGTTGCGTTGCCTGCTACTGATGGGACTACGTATCATTTTCTTCTACAAAAAATATACAAAAAAAGTAATTTTCTTTTAGACATTTCGTTTAGGATTTTCTTAAAAGATTTCAAGCCAATAATTAATGCATTGCCAGTTAGTTCAACTATGAGATTATGTGTACGTTGATTATATCTATGATTCTTAATAAAATAAATATCAAAACATAATGCTATAACACAAGTTTTCATCAAAGGGCTATTAACAAAATCACAATAAAACTAATTTTTCTGTGACAACATTAAAAGATTAACAAGCAAATATCTCTTCTCCAAAAACAAACGTTGCATACAACATTAAAAGCAAACAAAAATAATTTAAATTAATCAAGAATCTAAACTTAGGTGTCGTTTGTTTTTTCAGAGCTTTTACCTCTTCATCTGCAAACCATGTCTGCAGAAGAAGAGGTATATCTGAAGCTCTTCATCTGCAAGAAAAAGACCGTTTGCTTTTTTGTGCTATTGAAGTACTTCTTTCCTTTTTTTTATTTTTTTTCTTTTTCACTAGTATTTTTTTTGTTATTGAAGTACTATTTTTTCACTAGTTTATTTATTTATTTATTCTTTGCTGTTGAAGTACTTTTTTTTTCTTCTTCTTTCATTTCCTTTTTCTTTTTCACTAGTTTTTTTGTGCTATTTAGTGTAAAACAAGCAATCGCTTAAAATACGGAGTATTAAAGACAATACATAATGGTTCAAATATACCAATATCGCTTAAAAGACGGAGTATTCAAGACAATACATATGGTTCAAATTATACCAATACATAATGGTTCAAAACATAAAAATTGCAAAGCACATAAATGATCAAAATACTACAAACGTATATCAAATTAGGACCCGACCTGTTCAATCACTTTGCATTAATTGTTGCGCGATTTGATCTCTTAAATTAGTCATATATTGTCGGTCTGATGCATTGCCTTGTGGTTTAACAACTTGATCTTCTTCATTAACTTCGTCATCAACTTCAACTAATGCGTTGTCATTATCAAGCTGCATATTTGATTGCTCATATCTAGCAAAGAGTACATCATCTAAACCTTCTTTGCGTATAAAATTATGAAGTGCAAAACATGCAATCGTGATATTTCGTTGTTTCGTTAGTGGAAAGGGTGCCATCTTCTTTAATATAGGAAAACGTGCTTTTAAGACACAATAAGCACGTTCAATCACATTTCTAAGTTTCGCATGTGAGTGGTTGAATTTTTCTCTACTATTCAATGGACGGCTTCGCTAAAAATCTCCTAACCAATATCTCACATTGCGATATGGCGCCATAAACCCTCGTGTGTGTGCATAGGCGGCATCACAAAGATAATATTTGTCTGTAAATGTTAGTTGATAATTAATATTCAAGAAAAAAAATACTACTATGACTCAAATGAACAAAAACATTGTACAATGAATTGAATAAATGTTTGTGTATGTATGTCTGTACCTAGGAGGTAATGGAAAGGGTGCATTAGGATTTCTTATTGCTTCCGATAAAATTCGTGAATTATGAGCTACTCCTTCCCATCTGGCAACAAGAAATGTAAACATCATATTAAAGTCGCATATTGCCAAAACATTTTGATAGCAATCTCCTTTTCCTCTCCCTCGATATAAATGTTGTTTGACTTTTGGGACACAAGCATGTATCAAAGTTCCATCTAGTGCACCGACAGCTCCCTACATAAATGAAGTTAATAGTCAAAATTTAAATGTGAATCAAAATCTCGCATCACTAATAAAGTTACTAATTACCTTAAATATCTGTCGTAATCTCCTATTATGTCCCGGAACGTTTGGATTAGGATTAAAATTTATTGGTATTATAATCTCCTTAGCAAACTCCACCATTTTAGCCAGTACTTCATGAAAAAACTTGTGAATCGTTTGCGTTGAGTGTTGAAATCGATTTTTTATAACCACAGACCGTTGATTGTGACCTAACATCATCAAGAACATAGCCATTTTTTCTTCAACTAATACATGTTTGCTATCTTTTAACCACCCTTTTACTCTAAAATGTGTGCAAAGACTTGCACCTGTAACAGATTACTGGCCAAAAGAAGGGCATGTCCTACATTCATATCAACAATGTGGAATGCCACAGCTTAATTAGACCGGTATACACTATACAATATTTAAGCAAGGGAACTTTAAGGCATGAGGAAACAGAATATATGCAACTAGTTTCCATGACTTATGGTTCTACCTCTAACTTGAGATGCTAAATCTGCAACATTTTGATCTAAAGCATTAAGTGCTTGATGGTGATCCAGGAAACTATTTACGCGCGATATTATTCTAAAGTATACACTCATGTGCTTAGTGCTAAACACTTAAACAAAAAAAACACAAACATAATTTATCAACCAAACAAGCTACTAACAAATCAGCAACATCCAGATCAGCAGTTAAATTAGGGTCATAACAATAAAACTTAAATTAAGTTTGACCTCTCAACAACATAGGCAGTTAGATCACCTCTTGTAACAGCAGAAACATTCAAGTTACCAGTTACAACGAACAGTTTTTGAACCAACAGAACTGGACCATATCAGAAACTAAAGGTCTTATCAAGAACATCAGAGTGCCCCCTTATGCATTTGGAGCAATGACACAAGTAAAAGGAGTTATAATAAGTTCATACAAATTACAAAGACCCATTTCATCTGAAAAGATCACTAGGTTTATTGAGTGGATAACAACACACTTTATAGGTTCATAGTAACTAATAACCTAGAAATGTTAGACATGCAGTATCCCGTTGACCAGAAAACAACAAGGATAAATACAACAGATATATAACGTGCTATGTTCAGCTAGCACAAGCAAACATAGACTAGAAGAAGACGAACAAACTGTGTTTTCATGGTCAGGCGCAATCTTGTTTGTGCATAAGTACACGTCTGGCAGCACATCCTCCGGCGACAAAACTAACAAGCTGATTAAAATGAAATGTTACAGGTACATAAAACTCAATTTACAAGACAACCACTATCCAGAAAACTATTAAACCTAAGCTGTGTACAGTTTCAGACCTCATAAACATATTGCAGATTTTGCTATTTGTTTATACTCAATAAACTAACTCATTAACCTAAACTATAATAATGCAAGGCCCTTGGACTTGAGGACATGAGCATCATCAATAAACTAACTCCTTAACCTAACGACAATAGAAATCAAAAGTAACACATTAATAATCGAAAACTCTAACCTCGACTATCTGTGCAATGGATCACTAGCCCTAACAATGACAATGATTTAATCAGCAACCAAACAAAAACCTTAGGACTTTAGAAATCAGAAAAAATCGACGAATTCCTACAGCATAAGTAACAACAATCACCAAATCAGTTAGAATTTAAAAATAGAACAAAACAACAGAACAACAGCATAATCGTCTTTCAAGTTTTCACGACCACAACCTAACAATAGAACAAAACACAGTACCTCCAGCACGCTAAAGAAAAAACATTATAGAAGCTATGACAACGGATAGAAAGAAGACCAAGAAAATTCCCTAGACCACACGTGCTTTTGCCGCTTACCCAAAACCACGTTACAACCCCTTTACGATATCCCTACTTGAAAATTCCAAATGTTCTACCCGTCATCTCAATCCATCCCTTTAAGATTTCTGGATCCGATGGCAAAGCCATCCATGCCTCTCTCATATCCCTTGACTGACCGAAAAATATTGAATGCCGCTAGAAATACAGGATCCAACCGTGGTAAATCAACTAGTTTCAACTTTTCAGCACATTCACTTAGTGTTGGCCCATCCTTGGTTTTCACCATATGTCTCAATGCACAATGCATATCCACGACCAGGTCATAGAAAGTAACACGAGAAGTCTTTGCCTTTTTCTTAGGCCTAACTTCATCATGTAGCCTTTGTGTACGGGAGTTCCCATCAACTTCATCATCAATATCCACGTCAACCAAAGGGTCATCGTCGATATCAATTGCCCTAACACGTTCCCTCACAGCCGATGCCCCAGCTGCCAATGTAGCAGACCCCGACGCCCCAAACCCTTCTGAATTGGTCCATTGACCATCATCATTGGGGGAAATACTTTGAAACACAATTTCACATAATTCTTGGTAAGGTAATGGATTCGATTGCAAAGATGCCGCCCTTTTATGAATCTGTACCAAATTCGAAAGGATTTCTAGATAAGTTATTTTTGTAGAAAAAAAATTACATAAGTGTTAAATATCTTAATACCACGCACCTTCTTAAAGTCTTCCCATTGTTCGGGTGTTAGGTTAAACATCTTTGTTTGCGGGTTATAGATGTTCCCTGTTTTGTTCTTCAAGTAAAGCCATCCAATATATTTCGCTCTTAAATTATCAAATCCGTTTTTCATATTTTTTTGTGTGAATTCCATCCCAAACTTGTCTTTGAGCACCCGGCCTAACCTAACCCAAGACGACCTATACAAGCTAATGCCATTTCTACCGGTCGTTTGCATTTTTCAATGCATGTTTCTAGTAAGACTTTGATCATTTCATTAGACCAATTTTTACGTTGCTTGGGACCTTCCATAGGACCTTCCATTATAACTATAACAAATACACAAAAGGAGATCATTATTTAGTTCATATACTTTGGAAGGAGGGCAAATAACAACTAACTAGCAATACTACATTAGTACCTAAACTACTAGCCAAACATACTAAAATCATTCGTCCTATTTATTTTGTTAGCTGACATCCAGAAGCGCATTAACAACAGTGGAAACGTTGACAAAAACTTAGCATGAACAACAATCAGAAGAAGCATATAACACGTGGAACAGATAAGACAAGCACATGCAAAAAAGAAAATAGAGTACAATGTTAAAACACTACAATGTCAATTCAGCAAAATGGTTTCAGGTTGCAACTTTGATGTATGTCAAACTAAAGGCAAACATATTCCTATGTGCATTCCAGTCCAAGACGAGTCTGTAACCCTATCTGTCATCAGATCATACTAATACAGACACTCGTAACAAAGAGTACAAGTTCAAATCAATGTATGATCATACTCCACCAAATACTATGTAGTCAAAATACATTCAAATTGGGAAAAAAAAAAATCCAAAGACTTCCATATCAATTGGTACACTTTCAGTCCTTTGTTAAAAAATTTAAGCTATGTGTCTGTCCCAATCATTACAAACTTTTGCTCTTTCAACAGCTTCAGTGCTACTCATGGATAGATCGCTACAGTTTACCTAACACTTACAGGTAGTTTTATTACCTTTCTCTGCGAAAACTACAAACAAACCTTTTGTTCAACACATATTTGGCAAACTTGCAAGACTAATCCATGTTCAAGGGGCCAGAATAGCAGACCAGTGCATATAGAAGAAATACACTAGTGCAGAAATTGTATTATTCAGAACTTATGCCATTGATATTTATATTAACAAAGCATGCTGCTCAATAACAGGATGAACTCCGTGCCTACATTAACTATTATATTCAATAACACAGTTCAAAAAGTGACAAATGATAACATTTAGCATCAGCATATTCGCTATGTTTCAAACCGAATTACAAAAGTATTTGAGTAGTAAGAATAATATCACTCTTCTGCTACCCGTATGAGTACTCTTTTTTCCCGTACTTGGGGTTGAGCTATATGGGTCATTTTAAGCATGACCGACATTAATATCGCTACAATATGAAAACTAAACTTTTGACATTACGCGCCAAAGATAATAATGCAATTTCTATAGAACTTGGGAGTCAAAAATTCCGTCATGAAACCTGAACACAGAACACTCCTAGTTGGCTAAAGGGGGCTCAGCAACTCACGTTTCCTTTTCGCCAATGCCCTTTTTTCGTTAACTAAACAAAAAGATTTTTCCGTTAACTAAACAACAAAAACCGAACAAAAATTGCACGCTGAGATGACATCCTATTTCAAGGCTATCCAAAATATTATGTGTTTCAAGTCTACCAACATTTAACACAATTCAGTAATCAATATATTAACTTGTAGACAAATTAGTACTATTTAACATCATGTTACCCAAATCATCAAAAGAAACTTATGAAACATCATTTTTTCACAGTATCAAGCAAAAAAAACCCATGATAAGTCCTAAACATAACACATAAATGAAACCCAAAACACAAAAACATCAAACAATCAAGACCCATTAACTATAACCCACATAAAAAGCAATTTATTCTTTAAATTCGTACTTAATCATAAAAAAGAAAACCTTACCTTTTTGCGGCGGAGGAGAAGGGTGGTCGGTGGCGGCTGAGTGGTGAGTGGTGGCGGCTGAGTGGTAGGAGGAGGCGGCTGAGATGGTGGGAGGTGGGAGGTAGCGGCTGAGATGGTGGATGGTGGGAGGTGGAGGTTGAGATGGTGGATGATGGGAAGAGATAGGAGGGTTTTGTTGAAAGAAGTGGAAAAAAGAGGTGATTTATGGAAGAGGAAAGAAATGATTTTATCCTCTTATCTCTTCAAAAAACAAACGGTCTTCATTTCATTTGTCTGTCTGCCTGCAGACAAAAAAGTGGCAAAAAAGAGCTTTTTGTAAAAAACAAACAAGGCCTTAGTTTAAATTCATCTACTGATGATTTTGATATATATGAAGAAAAAAAATGTTCAATCGACAAAAAAAATTAAAGGTTAAAGTGATTACCTGTTAATTGATAGATTTACAATGATGGAATTGTAGAATCATCAAGAAGTATAGGTAGAATTTTGGTTAAAAAGAAAAGGAAGATATGAGATGATTTGTATGAGAAAGAAAAACAAATAATCACTGTAAAAAAGATAAGGAATTGGAGTTGTAATCCAAGGTCATGTGGTGGGATTTGTCAAAAGTAGAATACTCGGGTCTCAACCTTATTTTTAAAACCGATCACCCTCGATGGCTTTTCTCAAATTTATATCCTATCCCAAGCCCAAACCCCACAAACCAAACAGGCCCTTAATGATTTCTATATCCATATGATAGTGTAGAAACCCTCAAACCAAACGCTTCCTTAGATCTATCTGATCCTCAACGTGTATCGACACCTTCTGTCACAGAATAGTCAAAACAGAATTTTTGTTTTTCTTGCACGACAATAACTTAAATAATACGGAGTAGCTTTTGACTTTAGTAAATTGTTTGAATAGAATAATATGCATGCTTCTACCATTTTCTTCCACGACTATATATTCCACGTTACCACTGGGGTACAACACTTTCTTTATCTTCTTCTTCACTAATCACCAAGCTCAAACACAAGAACAACAATGTCAAACCATCAAAACCCAAATCCAAAAACCCTCTACAACCCACTCACCGGCATCTACACATCCCCCCGACCACCAGTCACCCTCCCCCCTCCCCACACCACACTCTTCACCCATCTCTTCCGCAACCTCACCTCCCACCCCAACTCCCCCGCCTTAATAAACCCACACACTAACCACACCATCACTCACACACAGTTGAAAAAACTCGTTACCACCTTTGCACACACACTTGTTCACACACATAATGTTACCAAAAACGACGTGGTGTTGATCTTCTCGCCTAACTCTATTTACTTTCCTGTCGCTTTCTTGGCAGTTACTGCTGTTGGTGGGATTGTTACTACTGCGAATCCGTTGTATGGTGTGCATGAGCTTGCTCATCAAGTTAAGGACTCTAAGCCGAAGGTGATTATTAGTGTTGGGGAGTTGAAGGGGAAGGTTGATGGGTTTGGGATCCCGATCGTTGACTTGAATAGTGTTGGTGTTTTGGATTTGGATTTGGAGTTGAATGAGTCTGTGGAAGCAGTTGAGTTGGGTGGAAATGTTGGTATGGATGACGTGGCTGCGATATTGTATTCGTCAGGTACGCTTCATTGATTTACATTTTTAGTACCATTTTTACCGCCTTCGTTCCAAAATTAATCGTCTTTTTTTACATTTTAGCAGAATGATAGTTTTACCTTTAACGAATTAATTAAAGTAGTGAGCTTCTCTCAAGTTGATATAAACATGATCCGTCATGTTCTCTGTAATAATAATTTCAAGAAAAGTTAATGTAGTAAACTCGTTCACAGTGTTGTAAAAAGCGGTCTAGGCGGCCGAGGCGCTAGTCGGCCCCCACCGCCGCGATTTGGAGCAAATCGGCCAAATTAGGCGTTTTGGTCAAAAGGCGGTCAAAGAACCGCCTAGGCGGGAAAAATAGGCCAAATCGGCCTAGGCGGCGGGCCGGTCAACGCCTGGTTAACTTCAGATCTAGGGTTTTCTTCATATGCACGCCTCTTTTCACACAACTTTAAATTAGCACGGGTTGTAACACATTTTTGGGGTTTTGATTTCTTGATTTTGTTTTAATTTAATTGTTTTCTTGAAGTGGATCAAAGAGAACAGGGTGAATGGGGAGAGAGATGAGGGTGTGTGTGGGTTGTGAATCTGTGATATGAATTTTAACCCTAATGGGTGGTCTAATAATAACAATGTTGCAAAAATCGGCCGAATCGGCCGATTAATCAGTAATCGGCCTTGTACCGTGTTGAATTTCGAAAATCGGCCTAGGCAAAAATCGGCCATGTCCGAATCGGTAAAAAATGGCCAAAAATCGGCCTAATCGGTCAACTTAAGAAGATAGCAATTTAGGCATTATATTTAATTTGGGGATCATTTATTTCACTTATAACGCACAATGGGCCTTATGATCAGAATTGTAGCCTTTTATTGAGGTTTGGAAACATAGTAGGCTTGGAATCGGTTAAACTCTAAAGTTTGGTCTCCAGAAATACACAAAACTTGCAGAAATTACCAATCCGATTAATCACCAATTAATCTCGCTCAGGGTGGTCGACCGCCCGACTACCGATTCACGATTTTTGCAACATTGAATAATAATATAGATAGTTGGCCCAACAAATAATAGAGTGGATTAAGCCCAAAACTTAATCAAAATCACACAATGTAAATTTTGCAACATATACAAAATAAATATAATTAAAAATAATAAAACATTACTACCAAATACATATAATTTTAAATTTTTTATATAGAAAAATTCAATCCGCCTAGGTGGCGGCTAGGCGGTCTAGGCGCTAGGCGGTGGTCGACCGCCCCGCCTACGCCTAGCGCTTTTTGCAACCTTGCTCGTTCAAACTTCCATATCTTGAGACATCCCAAAAAAGAAACGTGGACTATTAATTTGGAACGGAGGAAGTAGCATATTTGTGTGTTTTAAAAATGTTAGTATCGGTCCCCAAATAAATGTCAACTGCACCTTTGATACTGACACAGTTTTAGGTAAGGGGTGGGAACGAGCGAGCGTGAGCTTGGCTCGTTTATGTTAGCTCGTTTCTAGCCTTCTATTTTAAGCTTGGGCTCGGCTCGAGCTCCACTAAATTTTATGACGAGTTTTACTAAATAAAGCCCGGATAAAAGTCAACTTGTTAAGCACATTAGGCTCGAGCTCGTTTATTTATTCTGAGCTCGTTAGTTAATACATAGATATAGGTATATGCAATATATACACGCATATATATTCTCAAGGCTCATTTAGGCCGCAAGGCTAGTTGATCTTTATATATAAAGCTCGGGCTTGAGCTCGATTGTTAAATGATCCCCATCTTAGGCTCAAGCTCATTTAAGATCGGCTGTTTCGAGTTTTTACCAATCCGATCCCGAGCCTTTTTTGAGCATCTTGGATCATTTCGACTGTACTATACAAAGACTGTTGTGAGTGTTGTCATCAACCACTGGAAGTTATTTTGGGACAAACTAAAATAGTAGGATGGACAGTTATTTTGAAACGGAGATATAAGCTGTTTAAAAACAAGTCTTCAGGATATAGTGTTTGGATTTGTTATTTTGCTTTCTTTTGTATTTACTAAATCAACATTTGAAAAGCAATGATATGTTAACCAATCTATTATACTAGTAGAAAGCTTTTTGGTAAAATAGGTGAATAAGTAATATTTGTTGCATCATAGATAACCTCTTAAAAGTTAAAAATAAGCAGCTCTCTACTTGCTTACTTATTAGAAACTACTTAATTTAATTTACAAATAGCAAAGAAGCAGAAAAATGGTTGGATAACACAAAACTGTTTTTGGTCAAATATAAGTAGATAAGCAGAAAATTAATCACTCCCAGACACCATCTAAATCGCTTAGTAACTCCAGCAGTGTTAAACAACTCTTTAGTAATAGATTCAGATACCAAGACTTGTAATTTCATACGTAACGACCCCAGATTTGATACATACTCATGTTGTATGTCGTCGATGCACGATTGTAACACAATGCAATTGGTGAAGTAGAAACTTGAGAGGGCAAAAGGAAGAAAGTCTCAGCAGGTTGTGAGAGCTTTCGTGAACAGTTTTCTCGTGCATTTCGTATGCGTTACTTGTAGTAAAAAATTTAAATAGGGACCCATATACTCTTCTTACAGAACGGAATTTGTAGCATAGATTCAAGAACATGGTTCTCCTCCATGATCACAAAATCTTCCTATGAAGAAGAATGGGGCTAACGGTTACAGCTCATGGAGTCATGGTTTCATTCCAAGTCAAACCCTCTATCCTTTTTTTCTCTTTTACCAAATATACACAAAGATGAACTCATTACCATGAAATTCTTGCGACCATTAGGGCTAACTGCTTTGTTAGCTTGTAACAAAAGCTACAAACTTATCTCATTGGTTGCTCGCGCATTATGCTTCATGTGCGTTAAACCTCATAAAAACTTGCTAAACTAACTTGAATTCCAACAGGTACAACCGGATTAAGTAAAGGAGTAGTGTTGACTCACCGGAGTATAATTGCGACAGCGTTAATGGTGACATCAGATCAGGAAATGTATAATGAGGGAAAGTGTGTGTTTCTGTTAGTGGTTCCACTCTTTCATATAATGGGATTGGTTACATTTACGTATTCGCAGTTGAGTATAGGGAATGCAATGGTGGTGATGAGCAGGTTTGACTTGAAAGAGGCGTTGCAGGCTATGGAAAAGTTCAGGGTGACACATTTGTACACCGCGCCGCCTGTTGTGGTGGCGTTGGTGAAGAATAAAGAGGTTGTGAGGAGGTTTGATGTGAGTGCGTTGAGGGAAATTGGGTCCGGGGCTGCGCCGTTGGGGAAGGATGCTATGGATGAGTGTTCGGTGCTATTTCCTCAGGCATATATTTTGCAGGTGAATTATCTGTTATGGCTAGTAATAATTGATTATGTATTGGCTTGTTACATGTTAAGGGTGTTTGGGTTAGCAAAATGAAATTGATTACTTATAATTGAACATTTAGAATTTGATATAGTGTTTGGATGTGCTTATGATGATTGAATGTTGCCCTGATTACTTTTGCTGGTTGTGAACGATTGGTAAACGGATTATTGAAGTAACTAATAGGTAGGATAATGGTTTAGTAAGTGATTTTACTCTGCTTTTTATATAAAATTTTATTTGATGTTAGTATAAACTGATAATTCAATGTGTATTGCTTGACATGTTATGCGAATGTCGTTAGCTGGCTGTTTCGGATTGTTTATTAAAACTAGTCATATGTTTATTGAGATTTGATGCTGCAGATAACAGTTGTGATAGTGTTTGGCATTGCTTATCCAAACTTCTTAGCTAATAAACTAGTGGTGAAGTGAGCAGCTTTGAATAATGTGATTGCTTAATGAGTTTTGATGCAACTGATAAACAGTTCGCAGGGTGTTTGGGTTAGATTATCAAAACTGCTTAAAATATTATCAAAACTGATAAAAAGTTTGCAGGGTATTTTAAATTAAAAGTTTGAGAGTTTCGTATTCAAATCTGCAGGCTGTTAGGATTGAGGGATTCGGAAATTTTGTGCCCTCGCCTTCTAACAATCTCATATTTGTTAATTTCAAACAAAATAATTAGTTCTTATAAACAATCTATCCATAAGAGACTTTTGAGACAATCACATCCAAACACCCCTTTATTAGCACTAATAATATGTAGTATGTATACTATTCATAACGTTAAATAATATGCATAAGGACCATGTCAATTTTTTTGTTTTAAGGCATGAATGGGGCTAAGGGTAGCGTAATATGCATACCAATGATAGATGTATAGTTAGCCACTATATTTGGGAGCTCTCGCACGTTTTTTCTGCCTTTAGGCATCATCATGGTTACAGGGAGGCATATTATGTATACTAATGATAGATATATAGCTGGCCACTATATTTGGTTAGCTCACCAGTCAATTTTTCTTAGGCATGATCATGGCTACAGGTAGGCGTGTTATGTATACTATTTAGATTTTTGTGACGAGGATAACAAGTTTTAGTTTCATTGCAAATATATAGAAATGGAACAAGTGTGATGGAAAATTCTGCTTAATAAGCTGGGTGCCATAGTGATCATTTTTCTTTAAGATGTATCTGAAGGCACCTTGTAGTTACTTAATTGGAATCTTTGTTATATTTGTAGGGCTATGGGATGACAGAAACCGGTGGAATTATATCAATTGAGGATCCGAGGGTAGGATCTCGTCATTCTGGCACATCAGGAACACTTTGTGCTGGGATAGAATCTCAAATTATACATATAAAAACGTTAAAACCTCTTCCCCCAAATCAGTTGGGGGAAATATGGGTCCGAGGCCCGAATTTGATGAAAGGTGATTTTTGAGATAGTTTATCTTTCATGAGCATCTAACCCTATTGATCAAGATCTCATGAATATCATCAATCATATGTGCTTACAGAGTATTTCCATAACAAAGAAGCAACAGAGCAAACAATAGACAAACAAGGTTGGCTGCACACGGGTGATATTGGTTATTTTGATGAAGAAGGACGAATATATGTTGTGGATCGGTTGAAGGAGCTTATCAAGTATAACGGGTATCAGGTAATTTCGCTATTACATAAGCCAAACATATAACCTTATTGTAATTAATTTAGACTTGGAAACCTAGATTTTCTGGTCTGAACTTAGCCTGTAAAATCTATAGACGCATCACTTAGTTCTTCATGTAACCTCCAAAACTTCAATTTTGGTTCTTTGAACTTGAGGATGTGTATGATATGATACGGGTGACAACAGGATCGGGTTGAAACGAGTCCTTTTAGTACTGGTTTAAAGACGAGGGTGGGTTAGGTTGACCCACAAACATGTGTTAAGTCCACCTTTATATAAATTATATGGCTGTATGCACTGAATATATACTTTGGACAGCTTTCAACTTTTTGACCCATTATCCTTATAGCTAAAATAAATGAATTGACCTTCACCATCCTACGCATTTAAAAGTAAATGAGTTGAGCCACTCTACTATCATCTGACTCGTTAGTGTTGATTGCTTAAGCAAAATTAATATGGTTGGTTAATTTTTTAACTAACAAAGTAAACGTCAAATAAAAAGTGAAATTTATCTATTTCAAATTGTTGTCAGGTGGCACCTGCAGAGCTTGAAGGGCTGCTGGTCACACACCCTGAAATCATGGACGCTGCAGTTATCCCGTAAGTGTTTAGCACATTATTTGCTTAATGCATCATAATAAAGCTAACAAAATAGAAATAATGACTACCAGTCCCTCCACAAACACCTTAAAAATGTCAAAAAATAAAACCTCTCAACTGTTTGGACAGCTGATGTAGGTCCTCTAGGCTCTAGAATTTTACAATGTATAATCGACTTTATAGAAATAGAACCACTTTATGGTCTGAACTCTAAACTATGAGTTAAATCGTGTAGATTTCCTGATGAGGAAGCAGGTGAAATCCCAATGGCATATGTTGTACGTAAACATGGAAGCTCGCTTAGCGCCAAAGAAGTTCAAACATTTATTGCAAAACAGGTACAAATGAAAAAGTAATAAAACAATGTATACTAGGCTAATAATGAAGATGGAAAGTAACAATATATCTTTCGTTTTCTTAGGTTGCACCCTTTAAAAGAATACGAAAGGTAGCCTTTATCGACATTATTCCAAAAGCAACTACAGGTAAGATTCTAAGGAGGGAGCTCAGGCAGAAAGTTGAATCCAAACTATGATGCACATTTTGCCATTGATTATATATCTATGCAAGTGCATGTAATCGTAAACTTTCGATACTTTATACAAGCAGTTGTATATATTTGGTAATCTGTTATGCAATAAATGATACACTTGATCCATGCAGTAAGCTTTGATTATGTTTGTAGCCACATTGTGGGTCAAGATACACATAAAAGACCCTCAAAGGTAGGGTTTATTTTCTTTGTTCATCTTCTTTAACATCCGTTGTACTTTAAATGAACATGTGCCTATATATACCTTCAAGACACAAGTGACATGTTACATGTATTCAATTGATGTTAATTAATAAGTTCAGATTTCGTTCGGTTCTTTTAGAAGATTTTTCGGTTGCATTTCAATTCTGAGTTTGTTCTAGGTACTTAAAAGTTAAAATGATGCCTGGACAATTTAACGTACTTAAAATGAGGCCTGTATAACTCGTCAAATTTATTAAAAAAAATAGAATTATTATGTATTATTGTCAAGATGTAAAAAGAATCTAAATATTCATTTGGTTATATAGTTCAAACTGGAAGTACACTGATAAGCTAGAGTACTGTAGCTTTTTAAACACGCAAGAATTTTATATTTTACCAATTGTAATTTTTAATTACATCACAAGTACTTGTGAATACACATTTTCATGTGCTATGGTCAAACTGTTGTATGTTAGCATTAAAAATGCCTCTTTTATGCTCATTTACTTCAATCAAGGCATAAAACTAGTCTAGGATTAAATTATTGAAAAATGATTGGGAGGCCTAAAATATGTGACTAATTGTGTGCCTAATAGATGTGACAATAAATTATTGGTTTATGAAGAAGTGGGTCCCTCTGCTGTACCCAATAGAATGCTGACACATATGTTTAGGCATATTATTAGGCATGCGAGTTAGGCATCCCAATCAATGCTCTAAATTATTTATCAAACTAATGATGCAAAGCAATATCAAAGTTGAACTATAGCAAAATATAAACCAAAACAAAAAGTTTGATAGTGAATACAAGTTGGAAAAAGAAAGGACAAGAGAAATAATTAAGATGTCATTTTCTAAATCGAACAAAAAGCAAGAAGAGAAAGTAGTAACAAACCATAAGCTAATGTTTATAGCACGCTAGTGTTAGTGGCATACAACAAAATCATATAAATGAGATTTTTTTTTTTTTTTCACCACCTAACATTTCACAGTCTTACAAATGTCTCAGACGAGATTCGAATCCACAACCTTTAGGTTGATCATATATATATGAGTTTTAATGCACAGTGAAATTCCATGTTTTCTGCAAATGGTTCTAAATGAAGTACCATTTAACGAATAATGATCTGTAATCATGCTGATGCAACATGTTGTATATCATTTAGATGATGGATGGATAATCGTTACGATGACAAAATGCTAGGAAATAATTGTTGCCTTAAAAATGATTGAAACTTTTAGTTAGGGAAAGTTACAAGGTTTTCACTGTTTTAAACTTCAACTTGTAATTATTTATATATATATATATAAAAAAAAAAAAAAAAAAAAAAAAAAACCTTCAACTTGTAAAGTCGTTAGTACTTATAAAACCGGGATTAGAACAAAACATGCATTATCTTTCTAAAATCTTTCAATTTTTACAAAAACTGAATACAAACAGCTAATTTGTGTACGCTTGTCCATGCAAAACCCTATAGAGCATCGTTTAGGTGTCTTGTCGTGGGTAGGAGCTAGTCGAGCCTTTCGAAAGCCTTCTTTATATTCATACACGTATTAAACATTTGCAATACTATTAGTGATTTTAGTGTCATCACTTATATTTGATATATGTAATTGTGATTTACTTGAGATCAAGGGCTTAATCAGGTTTAGCTTACAGTTGAGTTAGAAGGTGCGGAGTGCACACTCATTATAACTAGTTTGATGCCGCCACAAACAAAAAGCGGGGTCAATGGAGGCACGCCTTCTTGCGGGGTCAAGGGGCAGAGCCCCTTGCTGGGTCCTAAACAAATTTTGGGATTTGGGTATTACCCGTTTCTCCCTCCAAACCGTTTTTCCCACCAAAAGACACGCATTTTCATGAAATGGTGTGACTCTTCCTGTCAACTGTTTTTAACCGAAAATAACTAACTTTCGGTTGGGTTATATACGCCAGTATTGATCTCTTCTGGACGAATATAACAACTTTCTGTGTATTGCTTTGATTTCTCGTGTCTTAGAAACAAAGTGTTGTTATCTGTCTTATCTAATTGGGGATTTCGTGATACCCGAGGCATATAAGGTCAAAATACTTCAATTTCAAAGTGATCTCAACACGATTCAGAAAACATATCAGGATTATTACGACTCACGCACTCCAAACTCTAACACATACTTATAACTACGATGATTCTTAGACATTTTTTGTTTGAAGGACATCATAATTCTCCAATAACAACCCCAAAGATGAAAGGGAAGTGGGATGACAAGCAACTAGTTAATATAGTTGAATTGTTAGAAAGCAAAATTGTGTGGACAATGACACAGTGTTACGTTGTTATCAATGTTCCCTTCGATGTTTCACCATCACTTTCTCACGATGCGACCTTTACCATTTTTTTATTAATAAATACCTCGTGTACCAATTATTTAGTAGCTTTAGTGGTTGTTTAATTATCATTTGAATCATAACTTCTTTTAGAAATAAGTTGGCCCATAAATAGGACGTGATAAAATACAATAACTAATAAAAACAAGGTGGTACGTGTTGAGTGTCCAAATAAGAACATGGAATAGATATATTTTGCGTGTGAGAATGATGGCTATTAAAATAAGTTTTCACATAAATTTACAAATAGACTGATGTTCATATAAAGTTTGCAAAGTAGAAAAAATAATATGAAAAAATATTTTGTCATTTATAATATTGAGTTTATGGTAAAACTACAAAAATGGAAATATCTATAGTCTATGTTTCGTACCATCCCTCTTATGTGACAAGCTACTTTTTTTTTAAGAGATAATAAGGGTATCACATTGTGGTTTATGAAAAGGTTTATAAAATTATAAAAATGTCTAAAAATTTGTAAACCATAGTAAACATTCATTTCAAGCTTATATGCCATAAAGAGGTTTAGGATATTGAACATTTTATAATTTAATGCATTTGAATTATATGAGATGATTATAAACTTTAAAAGGTTTATACATAATAGGAATATGTTTATAAAAAAATGTTTATAAATTTATGTCATAACACATTTATAAACCTTTAAAAAGGTTTATATAGCGGATGCCCTAAGTTTTAAGATAAACTAAAAAAAGACTATTCTATTTTTTATTAAAGGTATGTTTATAAAAAATAAATGGGATAATCTAAAAAATGCTCAAGTTGTCCAACTGATTTGCTTTTTGGTCATTCGCTCAGAAAGTTTCGAAATTACCCATTGGGCAACCGGGCAACTTTATTTAACCAACGAGGGGACGTCAAGTGTCCGAAATTTTGGGCAACGCCTCCTTTTTTTGGGTAACTTGAGACACTTTGCGTCCTATGGTTTGAAACACAAGAGTTACTCGATTGTCAAGTGGATAGTTTCAGAAATTTCTGAGCAAATGGCAAAAAAGCAAATTAATTGGTCAACTTGGCATTTTTGGCATTATCCCAAAATAAATATTGTAGAAAGATGAAGTTGTAGATGGAGATAAAGATTTTTATAAATTACATGAATTAGCATTTGATTTTCAAAGATTATAAAAAATTATTTTTTATAATTTCTTATAAGTACTGTCTGCTAAACAAAATTTTAATTTTTGAAAGTGATTTTTTTACCTTTATGCAGATAAGAAAAAGACTGATTTATTTTCTACTATTTTTGTAGACAACAATTGGAAATAATAACTACACAAGTGATTTTATAATTAGAAATAACAACAAAATGTTTGCTAATCTTCTATCGGGTAACATTTGGCTCTATTTGATCAAAGATCATTGGTGCTATTTGTACGGTGTGCATTTTTTTTTTCTTCTTAAATTTAAAATT
This sequence comes from Artemisia argyi, assembly GCA_030686995.1. Taxonomy (NCBI): domain Eukaryota; kingdom Viridiplantae; phylum Streptophyta; class Magnoliopsida; order Asterales; family Asteraceae; genus Artemisia; species Artemisia argyi. The sequence goes on from CM060686.1 coordinate 53,283,260, forward strand.
TCTTGATAATCATAGAAGGCAATGTTGTTTTCATGAATAGACAACTTTAAATTTCTTGGCTTCCTAATTTTGAAAATTGGATCTTTTTTAACATCAAACATATAAAATCATTGAAGAACATGTTCGGGCAAATGACAAAGGCCCCATATTCCGTAGTGAAAGTTTGGGTTGACTTTGTGGCAATTCTCAAGCTTCCAAAAGGGCCCATACCCAATTTTTCAAAAAAATAGATAAAAATAATAATAATTACGTAGTATGATTTATATATTGTAGGAATTGACATTTGATTTTTTTTTTCGTAACTACTAAGGGTGAAAACAAGCCAAGTCGCTCGTGAAAAGCTCGAGATCAGATCAGTAAAAAGCTCGAACGAGCTGAGCCTAAACGAGCTCGAGCCTAAGTTTGGGCTCGTTTAATAATCGAGCTCGAGCCCGAGCTTTATATATAAAGCTCGATTATGCTAGCGAGCCTAAACAAACAATAAAAATATATTCGTATATAACTATGTATAAACGAGCTCGAGCCTAATGCGATTAACGAGCTTTCGAACTTTATTTCATTCAACACGTTATATAAGTTAGTCGAGCCCGAACTCGAGCTTTATATATATAAACAAGCCGAGCTCGAGCTATAGCAGGCTCGTTTCCACCCCTAGTAAAAACTATTATGTTCTAATTAACATTAGTCTCGTGCATGCACGACATCACGAGGTTCATACATAAATCAAGTTTCTTATAAAATTTTAGTTTAATTTACGAGCGTATAAGAATTTAACAGTGTTTAATATTTTGTAAGTGTAATATTACACGCACGAGGTTCAGACAATAAGTATAACTAATAATTATATTTTAACTAAATTTGTTTCGTGTGTACTTATAAATCATACATTCATTTTAATACTTATAATCTCGTGCATCTACAGATTTTTGTATAACAATCAAACTATTTATCAAATTATCGTTATCCGTACTCTAATTTTTAACCCCATGTATGCATGCGTTATTAAACGCGAATTAGGTTCAGACAATAACTATAACTAACAATAATATGATCAATTTTGTTTAACAATAATATTGTTAGAGTAGTTTAATTTGATATTTTAACATATTTTAAGTTCATTTAATATCCTAAACCCTAAACCCTAAACAAATTTTTATATATGTTATATTTAATTCGTGCATATACTCAATAATATGTAGGTGTACGCTGATAGTGTTTTAAGTATTACACTTAATTTAATAATAATAATAATAATAATAATAATAATAATAATAATAATAATTGTTTCTAAAAAAAGTTAAAAGTATATTGGGTTTTTGTTAAATATATACTACCTCTGTTCTATAATAAATGTCCAGTTTGACTTTTTAAATTCTTTCTTAATTAACTTTGACCTTAAATAATATTATGTTTGTTTTATAAAATTTGATACAAAATATACGAACGGATATGGTTTTGAATGTACTTTGATTGATATAGTTTTCATCAAGTATTATATAATACAAATAAAAATATTTAAAGTCAAAGTTGAATAAGAAAGACACCAAAAAGTAAAACTGAACAATTATTATGGGACAGAAGGAGTAAATACTTTTAGATTACATTGTCATTTTTCGAAAATAGTTAACATTTTTTTTTTTTTTTACAACCGGAGATAATTGTCATTTTTCGAGAATAGTTGATCAAAAATTGTTGCTCCAACCTAAAGGCAAAGCAAGCCATGACGTAAAAAAAATAAGCGTCATGCAAAGGAAGAAGCCGCAATCAGTAAACAACTATGTCGCCAAATACAATTATACTTTTGTTTAAACAAACAATAAAGAAGATGATAGAAGAAAAGAAGAAGAAGCAGCTTTTAACATATATTACAGTTTGTCCGTCCGGAAGCATCCCGTTTAAACTATTGGCGAGTGTTTGATGACTAGGTTAGTTGGCCCAAGCGTAATTATAGGCTTAAAGTCAATTAGGTTTGGATTTATGATTGCTTGCAAGGGTGAGCATAAAACGAAAACCGAATCAAAACCAAAAAAAAATGCACCGAAAAAACCAAACCAAATGAAAAACCAGCATTGGTGATTATGGTTTCTAGAAAAATCGAATGTTTAGGGCGGTTTTTTGTTCGTATGAAAAACCAAACAGAAAAAACCGCTCCGCCTCATATTTATCTATTTTCAAATAATTTAAGAAAATCTTATCTACTAAATTTTTTCTATGAAAGATTCGGTACATCTCTTAGATTTCTGCAAAAACTGTTTAAAATGGTAAGACTTGCATCTTATATTTCTATGGATATTGTAACAATTCTCAATTTATGAGGTTATTATTTGATTATTTACTTTTACTTAATATTTTATTTTAAGTTAACTTACTTTTACGGGTAACCGGATAGGTTATCCCGCGTACGTAGTTAAACGTACATTTAACTCACCCGACACTAGAATATGCTCAGTTTACGCGTTTATTAATTTTGGGTTCCTTACAATCATATATAAAAGGTTGCAAGATTGTTAGATTTTAGATCTAGAGTTTTAAAGGTGGTGGTTTTTGGTGATTATTTTGGAAGCTTTTGGTATCTTGGTTACTAGATCGTGTTCTTGTTCTTTTTCTTGATCTTTCGCCTCAAATTTTTGTAAGGAACCACTTCCGATTTTCATTTCAAATTTGATATTATTTACATTTTATGTAATTTATATGTTTTATATACTTGTTAGATTTAATTATGCATTGTACATAGTTTATTTTATATCATTTGAAAATTTGATTGGAACTTGTTTTGCAAAGACTATTTTGGACCAGGATCATTCTCGAAATTATATAAATTAATCAGTAGACTTTGAGCCTTAGGTAAAAATATAGGATTATAGATCTATGTCTCGCGGTTGTTTTTCCGGGTGGCTCATTCCATGACGACACTCGATGATTAAAATAGAAATATTTTGGTAAAAGGTGTCAAAATCTGCACACTGAAATGTATTGGCTAAAACCTCCTAGAAATATTAAGAGCCAACCGTTGGACTAAAAGTGGAAGTTTTAGGTAAGACTTTAACTTAAACGTGGTAGTAAAAATGTGTTAAAACGGGTTGTAGAACTCAACTTATCACCAACATAGTGGGACTGTTTTGAGCTGTCCAAAATTCAGCATATATACATAAGGGTAAATTAGTAATTTCACTTAGGCTATGCAATTTTTAGAGTAGTGGGACCTACAAATCTGATTAGTACATTCAAATACCTTTCCGGGCACGTAAAGACCATAGCATAACTCCTTATGATTTAGGAGAAATGGAATTTTTAGCATCAGGTAACAACTTTAAAACTAAAACCGCGCTTAACATAAAGTTTATTAAACTTATCAATTTATTGTAAAAATTGTCCCATTTGTTTTATAAAATTTATAAACATTAAATATAATGATATAATAAATGGAAATACTTTATAAAAACTTAAACCTAACAAATTAGTATTTTTGAACCAATTTGATACTTTTACATAAAAAGTAAAGTGATAGGACCCACTATCGTAAAATAGACCGTTTACTCTTCCATTGACTAATTGACTTAGACATGGAAATTTAAGACATTTGGACTACTAAAAATGACATAAAACCCGAACATCGGATAACTTATAAATTAAGACTCGTAAAACTTTTATAACTTGTCAAATTTAGTCCCTGTCATTTTATAAACCTTAAAAACACTATGTACAATGGCATAATTAATATAATAACTTTATAAAATTTATTTGCATTTGTACTATACCATTTTAAAGCCTAAGACGCCAAGTATTATTTTAAGTTGCTCGTAGGACTTTCACGGCTTATTCATCACTTTATTTGCATATTGCTTATCACCTTCGCTTACGGTGAATTCATAGCCTATTTATCACGCTATAAATTGTTTATAAACCCTTGAGGGAGATACATGCTATTTTACCTGGACACAAGTACTTTAAAAATTGTATGTTTATCCGAATGTTTTATTAACACTTAGGGTGCGTTTGGTTTACAATCGGATTTGGATTTTGAATGATTTCAAAGAAAAGGAGAAGAGAGAAAATGATTAATTGATTTAAATAATATTTGTTTTAAGATTCTAAGTGTGTATTAAAATTGAAATTATTGATTTTAAAATATAAAATAAATATATAATAATGAGTTGGGACCACTTAAAAAGAGTAAAAGAAAACAAAAAGAAAAAAGAAAAAAGAAAAAGGACATTATACATAATTTATAATTAAAATAATAATAATAATAACAAAAGTCACCATCATTGAGGGTAAGGGTTTCAAAATACATTTTGATTCTATTGTAGTGAGATGATTATCAACTAAACATCATTATACAAGATTCAATCTATTACTTTTACTCCATACCCTCCAAACAAATGGGCCCTAAGTACCACTATTACCAAAAGCAAGGCCCTGAACCATAAACCATTAATCACTTGTGTGTAAGCGTAAATATTGTGAATAGGTCTATTGAGATTGACGAATCCCATTTGTGTTGATTGAATAGATCATCAAACACACTATATTTGAACAAACTAGGTATACGACAAATTACCTACATGGGCAATTACTATTATTATCATTGTTTTGATACTTCCAGTTAACGTTTTGCGTGTCATGAGCTTAGTGCAATAAAAACTGCTTTATTGATAATTGTATTCGTTGTTATTATCACTACTGATCTGAAACCTTGTATTCCACTATTTGATTATAAACCTATGAATTTCACTCAACTTTTGTGTTGACTTTTTAGCATGTTTTATTTCAGGTTATTAAGGTACTTGACTGGCACGGAGTAGCATGGATATTTAAAAGGCTTTATATTGTTATCATTCGACAAAAACTTTTATGTTGTTGTATTTGTGTACTTGGAAACTATTGCGACCTCTTTTGTAAACTCTGATATTTTATTTAATCGAATGATAATCTTTTTTTAAAAAACGACTCATTTAAAGTTCGTTTTCTATTATTATGACTGTTGTACTATGAATTAATACCTCACTGACATAATTTTTCGTTGCGTTAAATTGGGGATGTTACAAATATTTATATTATTGTTTTCTTCTTTATTTGATAGTTCTGGATTGTTAGATGTTATCCTACAAGTATTAATCTTGTTTGAATAATGTTGTTTAGAAACATATTTTTTATATTTAATTGGAAGCTTGGTGGTTGTTATTTTTTTATTGATTGAAATCAATAATGAAAAATGACGAAATAGGTTTATTTGTTATGATTGTTCATAACTAACTAATCTATTTATTAGTGTATCCAATGGTAAAAAAACCAAAACTGAACCGATTATTATTATTAAAAAAAAAAAAAAAAAAAAAAAGCCAACTGTTTGCAGTTTTCAAAACCATGCCTTTGGTTAAAGGTTTAGTTTTAACAAAAAACCACCTTATGCTCACCCTAATTTCTTGTCTGCAAGGCTATATATATATATTACCACTTGTTTACTAAATTACGAGGCGTGGACATATTATCATATTAGCTATAATTGAGAGAGAGGTTTTGGTTGACCTCCTCATTAAGATGATTAAGGAATTGGGGTCACTCATTAAGTGAAAAATAAACACCCCCTAAGTCTTTTTGGATATAGATTCATCAAAGTCGATAATCAAAACTGTCGAAGTAAAAAAGTATGGTGACAAATGAGACAAGCGAAAAATGCATTTATATACTCCCTCTGTCTCACATTTATTGCCCACGTTTCCTTTTTGTATTTTCTCAAATTAATTGTCCACTGTTAAAATTAGAAATGGATTTTTGATCGAGTTTACCGTATTACCCTTTTTATTTGAGATTATTATTACAAACTTTAAAAGAAAAATTAAACAAATAGTTAGGCGTAGAATTATCATTCTGCAAAAAGTAATAAATAGGAAGCTATAATAATTATGTTTTTCTTAAACTGCGTGTCTTTTGTCGGTGAACAATTATTTTCCGACGGAGGGAATATAACGAGAAACTTCTTCTTTAAAAGTTACGAGTTGTGTTAAATTAGCTTAGATCAAACACCCATAAATGCTTAGTAGTTTCGTAATAATTTATACCATCTGTAAGTTATGCTTTATGTAAGAACAAGGTATTAATACCCACGCGTGTAGCGGGAGAAAAAAAATTACGTAGAACCATAGGAGGGGGTGTGAATGCGGTCTTTTCGGCTTTTTCGAAGTTTATTGACTTCAAACCTTAAAGATCAACAAGTGGTTATACAAATTAATACGACAACCACAACCCAATCACAATAGATGAACGGTGAAGTTGAGGAGGGTGTTTGTGACATTTGACGACTCAAATCACTGTAGATGAACGACAATATTTGAGTTATCAAATGTTAATATTTAAATGCCTCATCAAGATTTTAAGAAATCCAATTAAAACAACTACTGTAACTTGCTTTTGTGTGAGTTAAAAAATTGATTTTGCAACTCGCGCTCTGATATCTAAAGCTTTACACATACATATTTTTGAATGTGTGTAGTTAAACAAGTTCTAATTCTAATATGAGGATCATAAACACACTGGCTAATAAAAAGTACGTAAGGTATACGCCTTCCAATTCTCATGTCTTAAGAGATTTGTGCAACTTTTGTGACAGTTAGTTACTCTAACTAGTTTTTTAGTGGAAAAAAAGATCACCGACGACCTTATTCTAAAGGGAAAAAAAGAGGAGGAGGAAGAGCTGAGTGATGAATCTTTTTGGATTACATGTTTTTATTTGTTGTGCCCAAATTCTAGGAGTTTTGCAAATCCCCATTTTTTATTTGAAGTTTATCAAGATAAATATGTTCCCCGGTAGTTAAAAAGAGTGAATACATAACTTAGATTTGCAAATACTGTAATAATTTAGACAGACATAGCTAGGCTCTATGAAAATTATAATAAGAGGTACATATTTATGACGATGCAGTTAATTATTAAAGTATGAGACGACATGTTTCATTTGGTATTAAAGCAATGTCTTCGATAGGAATATTAAACTTTAATTTTAAGTATGTATCTTATAACTTACAAAATCTTTATATCAATGAACTTACAAAATCTTGTTTTCAACGGTAAATAATCATGTGTAGAATCTACAGTGCATAGCATTAAGATAAGATCTTTAGAGCACCTGGCATCGTCACATTTGCGCACGCCATTTTCGACCTGGCATGGGTTTTGGCGTCGCCACTAGCCCGCCACGATACCCACCCTTCTACGCCATTTCATCTGTTAATTATGTGGCTTGCGTGAGAAAGGAAGGAGAAAAAGAAAAGCCGTTTGGCTCTTCAAATGGTTAACTTTTTTAAAATTTGATTTTTATGATAACTAAAATTAAACCCCATTTTTTACAATATATATCCTTATACAATTTCATTTTACACACATTATTTCCAATATCACTTTCATTTACATATAAACTAAAACTAAAAATTGTATCAACAACCAATTGGTCCATTTTTTACTTCTCTTCTCGGTATGTCTTCCTCGCAACAATCGTCTTCCTCAAATCTTGTTACACTTTCATCATAAAACTCGATATCTTCCTCGTAACAACCTTATTTTCCTCCGTATGGTACCCCAATATAATATGCCCACATATACACTGTAACAACTATATCATCAACAACTTTCATATCACCAACAACTAACACAATTTCAAAATCTCCAAAGTAATCCACCACTACTAATCTATCAAACACAACAACCAACTCAAGAACCACAACCACCACAAGTATCCTGTGAATAAAAGGCAAAACAGGGAGGAAAACGACCCGCAAAAAGAACAACCACAACCACGGTGGATGCAGATGCTGACAATGAAGAGGTCGTGCCAGTGCCATGGGTCCTCCAACTTTAGACGGTGGAGGAGGAAAAGTTGCTAGCCGAGTATTGGGTCTCCGTTTTCGAGAGTTACGAGATCGAATCCGACCGATCAGACGATTCAGTTTGGTGGCAAGTTACGTAGGAGTCCAACAAAACTTCAAAAGTTAAAAGTACCAAAGATGATGACGGGAAGTTGGCTACGTTGAACGGTCATTGCCAAAAGTTCAATGCTATCTACAAATGTTTAAAACATGGGTAAAAGCGGGGAAAACGAGGTTGATCTTTTGGAATGTGCTAGGCAAGCATATCGTGAAGAGTCGTACAAAGAGAACACAAAGTTTACTCAAGATCATGTGTAATGTATCCTGAAAACACGCCCCAAATGGGACGCGTCCGATCCGGTTGATCTGAATGATCCCACCGAGCATGCCGAACTATTCAGTAATGATGCGAGACCACGTCCCCACGACAAAACGTCATCCTTAGAAAAATAAATCGGAAACCACATCGAGCACCGCGGGAAGTCACTCACAAAATTCTTTATTAGATGCTTTACAGGCGGAATTAGACGCAAACGGGAAGCCGCCAAATCGGCATACGAGGTGAAGAAGGAGAAAGACCAGGCTATTATAAAGTGTAAATAATTAGAGTTTTTCACGCTTAAGACCGACGAATTTTCGGAAGAGCAAGCCTTCATCATCGAAATTTAAAAAGAAGAAAAAGTGAACAAAGATCGACAACAAAATTAGTTTTTAAGTTTCGTATTGTTTTTAATTTTTCTCGTATGCTTTTTATTTTTGGTATGCTTTTTAAATTTCCTATTGTATTTTTATTTGAGGAATTAATGAAATTTAGTTTGTTTGAAAAAATAGAAAATAAAATAAAATTATGAGTACCAAATGGTGAAAATGGCTCAAGTCATAAGAGAAGAGGTATTTTGATATATGAATGTTAAAAATGAGATGCTAAAATGGTGTTGATGTGGCTATTTGACTCATGCCACGGTACCTTATTCTCTTATATGGGTTTTGACAAACAAGCTTTCTTCTTCTCATCAGTTTCACATGTGGTTTACCCAGCCTTCTTATTTATTGCAAGATTATTTTTTAGTGTGAGAATCTCATTGTTATGTTAGAGGTAGGGTGTAAATGAGTTGAGATTTCGTCGAGTAACCCAAGCTCGAACCAGACTCGAGTTCAGTTATGTCGAGCTTTATCGAGCTTCGAGTTCGATTTCGAGCCCAAAAAATGAGCTCAAAGTGTTTAACTAGTCGAGCTTGAGCTTATATAGGCTCGATTTAAGTTATTATCGAGCTTTTTGAGTTTTTATAATTCTTTTTTTCATATATATTATCGAGCTTTTTTGAGTTTTTAAGTAATATTATCGAGCTTTTGGAGTATATTATAAGGGTTTTTATGTAGACTTATGAATATATCGAGCTATTCGAGTCAAGCTCGAGCCGAATCAAATCGTTTCTTGTATTGCAATCTTTAGTGGTTTTAAAAACACATTATTAAAAATAATTTGAGCTTTTCTAGCCGAGCTTGAGCCCAATTCAAACGTTCTTGAGCCGAGCATGAGCTTCCTTCATGAAGGCTCGTCGAGCTTTCGAGCCAAACAAAATACTATCGAGTCGAGCTCTGCTAAAGTACGTTCGGCTCGAACCAACTGGCTTAGCTCAGTTGGCCACCGAAGCTCCTTCTGGAGCTTGGGGAAGGTTTTACCCAGGGTTCGAATCTCGCAAGAGACAAAAAAATCCAGGTTTTCCTTCTAATGCGAAGCCGCGAGTTCTAGAGGTTTTTTTTCGCGGGTCTTTCCTAGTGGTTTGGTTCCCGGTGTCTGCCCGTTTGGATGGTTTAACTCGAAGATCGGATTTCAAGTGTGGTGCTATTCTAAATAAAAAATAATAAATAATAAAAAAAAGTACGTTCAAAGTGACTCGACTCGTTTACACCTCTAGTCGGAGGTGGATTTTGTTCTAGTTTCTTCCAATTTTTTTTTTTTTTTTTTTTTTCGTCGTTCTTGAAAGGTCTTTATTGTTGTTTATATAGAGGCTTGTTTTGGATGTTGTTTATATAGAGGCTTATAATCAAACCTCCATTTTGTTTCCCAAGTATTGTATGTTTCGTTGTTTCATCTTCAACATTGTTGAAGAAACACTTTTAATGTTACTTTCTGTTTTTCGGAAAAAATAAAAATAAAAATGAACATGCATGTTTAATACAGTAATTGAGTTTATTTGATGTTAAGGTATTAATTAAATTAACAAAACTCCAATATCCTTTTCAGATAGTTTCATCTAGTTTACGAAAAGCAAAAGCTTTGATCATTCTATCATCATACAAAAATACAAGAAGTAGATATGTTCTTATATATGTGTAAAGCATCAAAGATGCGTGCATGCACTCGAATAATTTATTCTGTGTGGGTGGGTATATTGTCGAGTTGGCTTTAGCATTCATCAACCAATGTCAATTTAAACACATTAAACTAATAATAATAACATGCTTGACATTAAAAAAGTGACACATACATTGCAAAAGTTTATATAGAGTAAACAATTACAATTGGTCTTAAAGAAATCCACTTTTACACATGGATTAGAGAACTAGTTATTACATAATCACTATGTTCACATGCAAGTTATACAATACATCGATGGACTAGAATCCTCTCAAGTTATTCCATCAACTTGAGTCAAGTTGGTTGATTTTCAACCATTGGATTAAAATCAATGGTCAAGATTAAAAGATTTTTAATCTTGACCATTGATTTTAATCCAATGGTTGAAAATCAACCAACTTGACTCAAGTAATGGGAGAGAATCCCACCCTACATCGATACACTAGCTCATACACACATATATGTATGAGAGTAAGGATCAAATGAGAAATAAAAGTAAAATGAGAAGAATGAGAAGTGATTACAGCCGCACATTTCAGATGCACCTACAAAATAAGATGCATCTCTCATGAAATTCTCCTTCCTCATTTGAAATGTGTGGCTACAAACATTTCTCATTCTTCTTATTTTATTTTCTCTTCTTATTGGATCCATTCCCATATGTATGATGTAATATTTTTGATATGAGATATGTTATACTCACACAAATTTCACAAAACGATTTTCAAACAATTGAGTTAACTACATATGATAAAAGATGATAAGGTCAACTAAAGAAAAGAAAAAGTAAACGAGAAACACTAAGGGCGTGTTTGGTAGCAGGAATTGGACCCAAAGAAATGGAAATGAACCAATTTCTTATGTTTGGTTGAGCCTGAGAAAAAGGAGGGTGGAGAAATGGAAATTCTCGAGAGTTTGGCCCTTTGTATTTTAATTTCACTTCATTTTGTAGAGCTTTGTGGAGAAACCATATTTGTTCACAAGCCAACTCTCCGTGTTTTTGTTTGAGAATTGGGATAAAGTTAAAATAGAAGGAGGTATAAATTCCAAAGGTCACGTGCAAGTCACATATATTCATTAAATCAACATCCTCCTTCAAAACCCAGATCTAAAACTCCTCCACACACAGTCACGTTTTATGGGAGAATTAAACTACATATTTATTTGATAGAACCCAGATCTAAAACTCATACTTTGTCCGAAATTATTAGTTCAAATCAGTTTATACATTTCTTGTTTGGTTCTTCAAAGTGCTTGTGTGGGGCTACAGTGAGTTTGGGACATATTTGTAAGTTTCAAATATACAACAACAATCAAATTTGGTATTGTAAACTTTCAATGTAGTAACAGTTTGTTGTTAATTTTGTAGTTCCCTTTTCAATTGAATGGTTGTTCAAGATCCTCAATTTGTTTTTTTAGTTGTTTGAACCGAGGTTATTGTAAATAATGTCACTAGTTTTATTTCCTTACCGTTAGAGTAAATTACACGGATGGTCCCTGTGGTTTGTCAAAAATTTCATGCATAGTCCTTCAAAGTTTAAAGTTGCATGTATCGTCCCTCTGACTGCAAAAGAATAACATCTATGGTCCCTCAGACTAACTGTCGTCAGTTTTTCCGTTAGTCCATTTGCACCGTTAGTCCTTTAACCACCGTTTGCAATAAACATTTGCATTGTTAGTCCTTTTTTGTTAAATATTGTTTGCACCGTTAGTCCTTTTATACGTTTTCGCCCACCACCTCCACCCACCACCGCCACCACCCACCACCACCACCCACCACCGCCACCACCACCACCACCCACCACCACCACCCACCACCGCCACCACCACCACCCACCGCCACCTACCAACACCTCCACCCACCACTGCTACCACCACCCACCGCCACCACCACCACCTCCACCACCAACGCCACCACCCACCACCACCACCGCCTCCACCCACCACCACTCACCACCGCCACCACAAAAAAAAAATTTGAAAAATTTTTTTCAAAATTTTTTTTCTAAAAAATTAAAAAAAAATCAAAAAAATTTTATAAAAAAACCAAAAAAAAAAATTTTTTGATTTTATTTTCAATTTAAAAAAAATATATATATTTTTTTGAATTTTTTTTAAAAAAAAATTCTAAAAATTTTTTGTTCGAAATTTCTAAAAAAAATCAAATTTCAAAAAAAAATATTTTTTTGTTCGAATTTTTTTTTTCAATTTTTTCAAAATTTTTTTTCAATTTTTTCAAATTTTTTTTTTCTAAAAAATAAAAAAATATTTTTTGAAATTTGATATTTTTTTTAGAAATTTCAAACAAATTTTTTTTTTTTTTATTTTTTAGAAAAAAAAAAAATTTTGAAAAAATTGGAAAAAAATTTTGAAAAAATTGAAAAAAAAAATTCGAACAAAAAAATATTTTTTTTTTGAAATTTGATTTTTTTTTAGAAATTTCGAACAAAAAAAAATTTTAGAATTTTTTTTTTAAAAAATTCGAAAAAAAATATTTTTTTTTGAAAAAATTGAAAATGAAATCAAAATTTTTTTTTTGATTTTTTTATAAAATTTTTTTGATTTTTTTTCTATTTTTTTTTTAATTTTTTAGAAAAAAAAATTTTGAAAAAAATTTTGAAAAAAATTTTTCAAATTTTTTTTTTGTGGTGGTGGTGGTGGCGGTGGTGGTGGTGGCGGTAGGTGGTGGTGGCGGTGGTGGGTGGTGGTGGGTGGAGGCGGTGGTGGTGGTGGGTGGTGGCGTTGGTGGTGGCATTGGTGGGTGGTGGTGGTGGCGATGGGTGGTGGTAGCAGTGGTGGGTGGAGGTGTTGGTAGGTGGCGGTGGGTGGTGGTGGTGGCGGTGGTGGGTGGTGGTGGTGGGTGGTGGTGGGTGGTGGTGGTAGTGGTGGTGGCGGTGGTGGGTGGAGGTGGTGGGCGAAAACGTATAAAAGGACTAACGGTGCAAATGATATTTAACAAAAAAGGACTAACAATGCAAATGTTTATTGCAAACTGTGGTTAAAGGACTAACGGTGCAAATGGACTAACGGAAAAACTAACGACAGTTAGTCTGAGGGACCATAGATGTTATTCTTTTGCAGTCAGAGGGACGATACATGCAACTTTAAACTTTGAGGGACTATGCATGAAATTTTTGACAAACCACAGGGACCATCCGTGTAATTTACTCTTACCGTTATTAACCAAACAAAAGAATTTGACTTCTACTAATTCTTCGAGGTTAATTCTCTGTCGTTACCAAACAAAATAATTTTCTAGATTTCTCAACCAATTTCAATTCTCTGAGTTTCTATTCTCTACTTCATTTCATTTCACTGAATTTCTCTCTACCAAACGTGCCCTAAGAGCATTGGGTAGCCTAAGGCACTCTACCAAATTATACCTTAACGTACCAGATTTTTGGGGTGCGTTAACTTACCACCTCCTGCGTTAATGGGGTGAGTTAACACGGTGAGTTATGCACTTTACATGCGTTATACTTGATCTTTGATTAAAAAAAAAATAATAAAAAATAAAAAAATTGCATGTCCTGCGTTAATGGGGTGCGTTATCACAGTGAGTTATGCACTTAACGGCTATTTATTCAAAAAAAATAATTCTAGCCCCTATACTTTTATTATCGTTACAACGATACAACGACTAGAAAAAAAAAAAAAAAAAAAAAAAAAAAAAACATTTTCCAACCCATTTTCTTACCACTATAAATACCCATCTCACACACCTTTTATTTTCACATTTACACAACTCAAATTCAACCTATATACTTCCTCTCTATAAGGGAAAAAAATCAATCAAAACTTTCATATTCACAATGGATCCGAATGAAAATAACCAAGAAGAAAGGAGTTTCTCCGATATAGATGATTAAATTGACAAGGAGTTTATGATAGCCGCGTTCGAATATCATCAACATTTGGAACAACAAGAAGCAGCAGCAGCAGCTCGACAACGCATCCCGCGTACACGCATCCACTGTGAGTTTGAGGTTGCCGAAGAACGTTTGCGTAGCGACTACTTTTATCAAGGGTGTAAGTATACGCACCGGAATTTTCGAAGAATGTTTCGTATGAGCCGGAAACTATTTCTACAAATAGTTGAAGGTATTCAATCTTATTATTCCGATCCTCTTCCAGATCATTTTAAATTCATGAACAAAGGAGTCGATGCTACGGTTCGACAGAGTATTAGTACACTTATGAGGTGTACAGCTGTCATACGCCAATTGGCATACGGCAACTCACCCGATGCGTTTGATGAGTATTTGCAAATGGGTGAGCGTACTGCACGTGAATGTCTTGATAATTTTAACAAGTTCGTTATGGACTTGTTTATGCCGGAGTTTTTAAGAAAACCAACATGGTACGACGTTCAAAAAATTTACGAAAAACATGAGCGTGAACATGGTTTTCTGGGCATGCTTGGTAGCATTGATTGCATGCATTGGGAGTGGAAAATTGTCCAGTTGCGTGGCAAGGGTAATATGGTAGCGGTTTTAAAAAATACCCAACCATAATGCTTGAAGCTGTTGCTTCGCAAGATTTATGGATTTGGCAGCATTTTTTGGGATGGCGGAGACAAATAACGATACTAATGTTTTAGATAACCCTCCGTTATTCGACGACATTCTTGCTAACGAAGCCCCAAGAGCACCTTATATGATAAATGGACATCGGTATGAACGGGGTTAATACTTAGCTGACGGAATTTACCCACGGTTGTCAACTTTCGTCAAATCCTTCTCGGCAACCACTGACGAAAAACATGCTTAGTTTAAAAGGAAGTAAGAAAGTGCCCGAAAGAATGTCGAACGTGCTTTTGGGGTTCTTCAAAGACGTTGGGGTATACTACAACAACCAACACATGCACTGGAAGTTGTCAACTTACAAAGAATAATGTATACTTGCATTATTTTGCATAACATGATTTTAAAAGATAAAAGTTTGCACTACGTAAGCATACGGAAATGTGGGTGGATCCGACACCACGTTTTAGCCGAGACAAGTGGGTCGACAGATGTGAATCCCAACGTCGCATAAATAGAGAAATACACGACCTAGATATGCATACTCAACTCCAACAAGACCTTATGGAGCATGTTTGGCAAAAACGACTTCAACATCAAGATGAAGAAGAAGATTCCGAGGACGATGAATAATTGTTTGTAATATTTATGTTTTTAAATTTCATATGTTTCGTAATGTAATATTTATGTTTTTAAAACTTTTTTTTTTTTTTTTTTTTTTTTTTTTTTTTTGTAATTCCGTATTGTAATATGTTTAAGAATTAATGTTATGGTTTTAAATAAATGAAGTATTTGTTAACGTTTGGGGTTGAAATTGAAAATAATTGAGATGAAGGTGAGTTATGGTACAATGATGAAAAGTGATGAGTTGAGGTTAAAAGGTTAAATCTGATGTGGCACTGATGTGACAGTGAATTATATCTTAACTCGATAGCAACTTACCTTATGATCTAAGGACACAAAATCATGTTGCGATTTATTTATTTATTTTTGTTAAAATAAAAATTTATGTGAATTTAACTTTCTTTTTGGATACACCAGACGAATAAATATTAATATACTGTCAGATTATGTGAATTTAACTTTCTTTTTGGATACACTTAACCATGATTTTAGTTCGACATCTTTATCAAAAGTTCGACACTGAACATAACTTAAAAGCCACTGAATACAATCTAATTATTGAACAAACTCTCAATTCGACACTGAACACAACTTAAAAGCCGCTGAATAAAATCTCATTGGTATGCACGGTTACTCGTCTATTATTTTGAAATGTTAATTAAGCAAGCTATGACTTACATCATTACACATTATCTAGTAGTACTAATTTTCCAAATATTCATCATGTCGGGTTTGCTTCCTTAAAGGATATCCCATGTAGACATGTTAGTATTCCTGTTTTAAACAGTAGAAAGGAAAGGGAAAGCCATTTGGTTGATTCTTGATAAATGGATTCCAACTAGCCATATCTTCTTTTAATCAAATTATTCCTACTTTAAATCAACCACCATATGCGATTTTGTCATTCATACATAGACACAAATACATAAATATTTTGCCAGGTTCGCAATGCCAACCAAAAGGTTTCAAAAGTTTGAAGTTTTTGCTTTTTATTGCTCAATAATTTGATGCAAATCTTATACTGTAAATGAGTTGGTAATGATGCAAGCCAGATTTCCGTACATTTTCCTTTTGTATTTTCATGGGGGATGGATTATTTAACTCTAAGTGGGCGTACATACTAATTCACCTTTTTAAAATGTTAATGAGAACGTTTTTACTTTTTACGTCTTTTGTAGGCTCATATTGTAAGTTCTCGTTTTATAAATGTATAAGTGTTTTTTATACTTCTCTTTTTCCTCTTACTTGTTGTGGTGAACCGGTTGATTATATAAAGGGTTTGTTTAACGGTGTTCACATGGCATTAGTTTAGGGCCCGTTTGGTATGGGGGTTTTAGTCGGAATAGAATGAAAGAAATTTCATAACCTATGTTTGGTTCATTTTTTTTTTTCAAAACAATGGGAATTTGAATGATTGATTTGATACCAAGCTCAAGTGGTAGGTATCAATAAAATGATACAACTTTCTTGAGTGGTCCTCACGTGTAGATCAATATGAGCCACAAATACTAATATTTAAAAAAAAAATATTTTTTCTCACTCTTTTATTTATAATAAATAATAATTTAAATATAATATTAATTTATAAATTATATATACTACACATTTTCTCTCTCTTCATTTTCTTTCAAACCTTTCTCAAAATCAAATCCAATTTCAATCTCACTTATGAACCAAACGCACCCTTAGTTGTATAAAAAAAAAAAGAAATGTTGACTTCACTAAATTGAAAATTACATGTAATTAAATTAATTTTATATTTAATTAATGTGTATTAAATGCATTTTCCGGTCCAAAAAGAAAGTTCAAGTTTAATTAATGAGAGTAAACGAATGCCCTATTAGTACTCGTTAGACAAACCCTTATATAAGAACTAAATGAAACTGAAAATTCTGATGCAAACTACTCGAGATCATCCTACAATAAACAGACCAAAAATGACACAAAATCTGAAACATTAACCAAAACAATGTAGATGTTGAACTCGTTAGTATTTTTGTTTTTAATATCCATTTTTATGTAAAGTGTATTCGGTGCAAAGCGTTTAAGGGCGGTGAGCAGCGAGTGCTGTGACTTTGATGCTCGTTTGGCAAATAACTTATAGTATTATCTATTTTGCAAAATGATCTTTTTTCAGCTCTCCAGGAAAAAGCATTCAAAAGATAATTAGAGTTGTGATGATGTAAAATTACTAGCATACCTTCAAGAATGTTTTTCTAATTTATTTAAAGAGTTTTTCTATTTTATATTTTAGGATTACAACTACAACTACGTTGTTAAATATTTTTATATAAAAATACAACTACTCTTTCTTTCGACAAACATAACCTTAATGCAGATGGAGTATGTATTATTAACAAGCCAAAAATCTTGAATCGAAAGACGTATAGAACAAGTTATTGTAATTGCTAGTGTGGCACATTAAATAAGGTGGGGGAGGAGAGGGGGTTCAAGGGTAGGGGTCCGGGTTGGTGGTTGGTGGATATAAGATGCTAGACACATTAAGAAACAATACCATGTGTTATATCCACTTTGCAAATTGTTATAGTCGCGTTTTAAATGTATAAATTGTGTGTTAGATATAGCAAGGCTATATACACAATTACAATTATCGAATAAAAATACAATGACATCCTTTCACTTTGTTAAGTTGGAAGGTTTAAAAAGATTACTAACACTTTATTTATTATAGGCGAGTACTCATGTGTAACGACGGTTTATAGTGGTAAATAGTTATATTTGTGAACTTTTGGTTTATGTGTGCCATTTAATGCAACTCTTAAGAATTTAATTGTAGCCATAGCGAAAAAATGTTCATCGCTTGAACCGAAAAATAATGAAAGTTTGAGTATTAATAAATATTTAATTATTACCTTTATGGTTGATGCTATTATATCTTTTTTAATCTATGATATATTAGTACTTTACTAGTTTTCATTTTGCGAAGTTTTCATAAAATTATAATTTCTCTTAATTCTTATGGCATGATTGTTATTCTAATTTTCATGTTAACGAGAATACGAGATATATGACTCAACTGATAGTTGTCTTGTTGGATTTAAGATATATGAGTAAAAGAATCTTACTGGTGGCATGTATTCACCGATCGGTATGGAAACTATTTCTTTTCAATATTTGTTGTACTTTGAAATTAAACAAACTTAACGTATTTATAAATTCACCGGAAAGCTTTATCCAGCTTACTAACAAATAGGAACAAAATGTAGTGGGGGAATTGATAGAAAAGTGGCATAATAATTGAAGTGTTTTGAGCATTGTGTAATTACATGCTTGCTTTTATCATAAGTTATGCCCATTAGTATCTTATGTATTTTTTGCTTTAGTTGGATACATACAAAAAAAAATGATTGATTTTACTAAATAGTACACATTTGATTTACCTGGCATTAATATGAAACTCAAGCAGTAATAATTTACGAGCCCTTGTCTTGGCCTCGGAAGGGAAGAACTGTTACGAGCCGATCGTGAGTTCGTGACCCAACAAACTTCCATGGTGTAAGAAAATGTTAATGTTCATAATTCTGACTTGTTATTCATTATTTACTGTGTTTTTGAGAGAGAGAGAGAGAGAGAGAGAGAGAGAGAGAGAGAGAGAGAGAGAGAGAGAGAGAGAGAGAGAGAGAGAGAGAGAGATGTCTTTTGTGTTATTGAGTTTGTTTTTTCAAAAGCAAAAAAGAAGTGGAAAGGAAAAGTAGGAGGATTTTCTTTAAAAGAAAATATTATTTCTATTTTTAGGAGGAAAGGAAGAGAAAACTTTAAATTATGTTAATATGTCAAGTTAGTTTTTGAGTAGTGGAGTTACAATGATCTTTGTTGTTGTTTTAGTGACAAAAATATAGCACTAGCGGGTTAAAGGTTTTCATTTTCCGTTTTTCAAATGAATGGTCTGAAGACAAAAAGTAGTTCCAATCTCTAGTATTTCTTTTACTATTTTTTTTGAGAGAGATCGTACATCTCATTTCGGACTTTTACCATATTCATTCTCTAAAATATCTTTAATATAAGTAATAGTTACAGTACTTGATTCTCTATCATTAGTTTAAGATATCACAGGTAATATATAGTCTTGTTATAATATTTTTTTAATGACGAATTGATTTGGACACATTAAGTATTGACCGGAACATATTGATACATGTATTTTCCATTGAAATGTTCAAATTAAAAATTAAAATACGCAAATCTATCATATAAAAAGAGTGATACTATTGGTACCCACTACCCACAACAATTTTTTACATGATATACCCTCTGCTCACCATTTAATTTCTTTATATTAGTTTTTGTTCCGTATTTTTTAGTCTTTTATTAGTTTCTGGTCCGTATTTTCTATCAACCTTCATAATTTCTGGTCTGTCCTTTTCGTTTTATAGTTTTACAATAAAAAAAAAAGTTATGAAGGGTGAAGTTACCAATTTAGAAAGAATACCAATAACAAAACCCAAAAAAAAAAACATAGTCCATAAAACATAATGATTAAAAAACAAGAGGCAAAAAATAAAAATCAAAACCTCAATTATCATACGTCACTTTCGCTGCTATCCTCAAGTGTGTGTATTTTAAGAAGCATCCAAAACCGTTGCAGTTAAAAGTAAAGAAATTAAACAGCAAAAGCACTAGTTTTTTCCAAAAAACACAACTCATTTTTGCATTTATTTCATTAAAAAATCTGACACATTTCAGATACCATGATACTGTATCACTAAATATATTTGACCAAGCAGTACAATAAAAGTCTTGTATTACATACTTCAATTTCAACCTGCTGTTATATTATGTTCACTTGTTTTCAGACATATTATTTTCTTAAAAAAAAAAAGTGTCAACAACGCAAATGTATGTGAAAAAAAAAAGAAAAAAAGAAAAAAAAAAAAAAGAGAATTTAGATGTTACAAATTTAGTTACTCAAAAAAAAAAAAAAAAAAAAAATTACAATTATTATCATTTCAATTTTGGTTCTAGCATTTTATACTCCATACATTTTTTCCCTGCATATCATTATGTTTTACCATGACTTGTCAAATTATTTGTGCAAACATACTAACATACTGTATTTATACGTTGAGAGGTGATATGTACACTACAATAAATTATGTGTACGCCAAAGATATGCATATGTGATTTATATCATATGCATTACTAATATAATTTTGTGGTGTGCATCACTTATTATGGTGTGTATATCACATCTCTTACACGTACATGATTACTGCGTAAAGTAACAACATACTAGTCAATCATGATTTTTTTTTTAAATAAGTTTACTTTTTTTTTGAATGACAACATACTATCACACGATATACATACCACATATTATCTCACATGTCGTAAGTATGATTTAAACCCACAACCATTTTGGTTGAGGAGTTTCTCACACAACAAGAGATACCTTGGACGGTTAAAACTGTAATAATGGGTTGTTTAATGCAACTAGTCATATAAAATAATGAGCAAAACATATATTGGAACATTATTTTTGGACTGCAACCATGATCTCTCTACAGTTAAATACTAGTAATACTATACTTGCAATAGTTATATAATAGTATATATGTAATGTGAACAAAGAATCTTTGTTCCTAAAGTTAGTACTTGCCTGCTTGGGACTACTGTTTTTTTCTTCTTTTGAAATTAAATTTAATACAATAAAGTAACTAAATAGAGATCCAAAGTCTTTAAAGCAAGAAAAAGATAAACAGACAAAAAAGAAAGTGTGTGTGCCTATGTATTTCTCAGTGTGAGTGAGTGATAGAGAGAGAGAAAGTAATAAATAAAAAAGAATCATAAATTTTAAAAAATAATATAAAAAATGGCATCAGAAGACTTTCAGGAGAAGATAAATAGAGGAAGAGAGCACTGGAGATGGTCTGAAATTCAAAGTCTTGAACTAGTTACTGAGCAAGACAAAGAAAGTGAAAATAATATGGAGATACAAGGAGATAATGGTAAAAATGTGGAGAAAAATAAGGAGGAGATATCAGTTGGTTTCATGGAGTTGTTTAGATTTGCAGATAGATTAGATTATGTGTTAATGGGAGTTGGAACTATTGGTGCTTTTGTTCATGGATGTTCTTTGCCTATTTTTCTTAGATTCTTTGCTGATCTTGTTAATTCTTTTGGGTCTAATGCTAATGATGTTGATAAAATGAGTCATGAAGTGTTGAAGGTAACAATCTTTATGCTCAAATTTTAAGTTTTTGGATAGGAATATTTGGTTTGTTTTTGTTTTGCTTATTGTGTTTTGTTCTTTGGTTTTGTAGTATGCATTTTACTTTCTGATAGTTGGAGGTGCAATATGGGCATCTTCATGGGCAGGTTTGTGCTAATTTGCTAAATTTGCTTCACTTTTTTTATAAATTAATCTTGAAAAAGATTGGAAATATGATATTGGTTTATATTCTTTTGCAGAAATATCATGTTGGATGTGGACAGGAGAGAGACAATCAACAAAAATGAGGATCAAATACTTAGAAGCAGCATTGAATCAAGACATTAAGTTCTTTGACACTGAAGTTAGAACTTCAGATGTTGTATCTGCTATCAACACTGATGCTGTTTTGGTTCAAGATGCCATTAGTGAAAAGGTAAAAAAAAAAGACCAAATTTTGTTGTTGTAGTATGCACAAATACATGCAAGATTATCTGATTATTTGTGTTTGTGTGTTTCAGTTAGGGAATTTTATACACTACTTGGCAACATTTGTGTCTGGATTTGTGGTAGGATTTACAGCAGTTTGGCAATTAGCACTTGTGACTCTTGCTGTGGTGCCTTTGATTGCTATTATTGGAGCTATTCATATGACCACATTAGCTAAACTGTCTTCTAAAAGCCAAGAAGCTCTTTCAGAAGCTGGAAACATTGCTGAGCAGGTGAGTTCTTTTTATTTTCCTAAAATGGCTAAATAAGTTGAAGAATTCAGTAATTTTCCTCTGTGTTTTTCAGAAGAAATAATTAATATTCAATCTGGTATTTGCTAAATTTAAGCTATAATCAATCTTCTCCTGTTTTTTCCATATGGGTCAAGGGAAAAAAATCATCTTTTATCCATGATTCCGAAATTGGTATCGACGAATTTGAGCTAAACTTTACCGGAAAAATATAAAAAAACAATAAGAATAATCCCATGCTCTTTATAGAGGTGTTCCTTAATTTGAACTTATTTTAAGATATTGTTGTTCATATTAAAACTTAATCTTTTCACTGTGATTTTTTTTTGATGTATAAAAAACAGACGATAGCACAAATTCGAACCGTTTTGGCATATGTCGGTGAATCAAGAGCAATGCAAGACTATTCAGCAGCATTAAAGATCTCACAAAAGCTTGGATACAGGAGTGGATTTGCAAAAGGATTAGGACTAGGATCAACCTATTTTACTGTCTTTTGCTGTTATGCGCTTCTTCTTTGGTATGGAGGCTATCTTGTTAGACACCATTACACCAATGGAGGACTTGCTATTTCTACAATGTTCTCGGTCATGATCGGTGGACTGTAAGTACTCGAAAAATGTGAATCAGATTCTCTGTATCTCTTATTATGTTCTAATCTTTAAATTTTGTAGTGCATTAGGGCAATCTGCTCCAAGTATGGCTGCGTTTACAAAAGCACGAGTAGCAGCGGCCAAAATCTATAGAATAATCGATCACAAGCCAAGTGTTGATAAAAACTCTGAATCGGGTTTGGAGTTGGATTCAGTTTCGGGTCAATTAGAGTTGAAAAATGTAGACTTTTCGTACCCTTCAAGACCAGATGTTAAAATTCTAAATAATTTTACCTTGAATGTCCCTTCCGGGAAAACCATTGCTTTGGTTGGAAGCAGTGGTTCTGGGAAGTCTACTGTCGTTTCACTCATTGAAAGGTTCTATGATCCTACATCAGGTAATGTCAATGCACAACTACACATGCAATATGACAGAACATCGGTTTTGGAACGAAAATTTCTTATCATTAAGTCTTTTTTTGTCTAATGTTTGACAGGACAAGTAATGCTTGATGGACATGACATCAAAGGACTAAATTTAAAATGGTTAAGGCAACAAATTGGTCTGGTTAGCCAAGAGCCAGCACTTTTTGCAACAACTATCAGAGAAAACATACTCTTGGGTCGGCCTGATGCATCAATGGTTGAGATTGAGGAAGCTGCGCGTGTGTCCAATGCTCATTCGTTCATTATTAAATTACCTGATGCCTACGATACTCAGGTTAGCAAAATTATCAAACATTATATCATATCAATATCGTCGTACACTTTTAATATGATCTTAAGGGCATTTTGGTCATTTAATCACTAAAGCGCGACCCGTGTTGCTGATAAATTTGACATTGATGGTGATTGATCTTGATTCTTTAAAGGTTAGGTAATTAGTCAAGTACTCTACCAGATCGATAATCATGTTCACTTTACCATAGGCCTTTAGCAAATGAGCGTAAAGGGTAGTTTGGTCATTTTAATTTCATATGGCCCGAACATATCGCTCATACCCCGGCCCCCTCGGTAACTCTCAAGTTTTAACATCATTCGTGATAGATCTTAGAGCTTGAATGGATTTGGAGGGTGGGGTCGGGGCCTTCTTTTGATGGCTTATTTTGGTGTTGCTTCATTTTCACTCAAAAGTCAAAAAATGAATGCCAAATTTGGTCAAAAAACACACCTAACTTTTTCTTATAAAAGTCAAGTTTGGTAGGGTGAAGTTTTTTTTCCAAGTGAATGCGTTGAATTAATAAGTTACAATGTGGTTTTTCAGTCAACAGTGCATGTGCAATATTATGCAAGAAACAAGAACATCACTGCAACATCAGTGGATGGGAAGGACAGTAGATGTGTGTATGTATATGTTTGTGCATCTATATAAATATTTAAATATTATAACATATATGCATAGAATCTCAACATGACTACAAACTCAAAGATTTTGTTTGACCAACCTTTGGCTGACCATAAATGGACATAGGAGGCAAACATGCTTATTTCAGTCTCAAAATTTATGTGAATGTGATTTAGTATGTGAGAAAATTTGACAATGCACCAAAAACACATAAATAGTTATGATAGCAAAAGCAATATGGTTAAAAAAGTTAAATTATGTATGATAACATTAGATTTGAAAATTTTCAAGTTCGACATTTTAAGTCTAAGAACGACATACAATAATCTTGCTATGTATAGGTTGGAGAGAGAGGGTTACAACTATCCGGCGGACAAAAGCAAAGAATAGCTATAGCACGAGCAATGCTCAAGAATCCGGGGATTTTGCTTTTGGATGAGGCTACAAGTGCATTGGATTCAGAATCAGAAAAGTTAGTACAAGAGGCGTTAGACAGGTTCATGATCGGGAGGACAACACTTGTGATTGCTCACCGCCTTTCCACCATACGCAAGGCGGATCTTGTGGTGGTTTTGCAACAAGGCAGTGTTTTGGAAATCGGAACTCATGATGATCTTATTGCCAAAGGGGAAAATGGTGTATATGCTAAGCTTATAAAGATGCAAGAAGTTGCACATGAAACCGCTATGAATAATGCCAGAAAGAGTAGTGCAAGGTACTTACTAAACCCAAGTTGAATTTCAAGGTCAAGCAAACTAATATCTAAATTGGAAACCAATATGGACACCTTCAAGTTTTTAGAAAAAATACGACCATCACATTATAACTAGGCACACGTCGAAACTGATCTATTAACAATCATCAGTTTGACCAGAAGTCATCCCATATGTCTTGTTTACAGGTCTCATTTGCTTTTAAGGTATATAACATATCACAATTTATTGTTTTATAGGCCTTCCAGTGCAAGACCATCAATAAGTTCACCAATAATCACCCGAAACTCATCTTACGGGCGATCACCATACTCCAGAAGATTATCCGATTTTTCAACCTCAGACTTTAATTTCTCAGTTGACGGAAAATACCCAAGCTACCCTCTCGAAAAGCTTCCATTTAAACTACAAGCAGGTTCCTTCTTGCGTCTTGCGAAAATGAACTCACCTGAATGGACTTACGCTTTAATCGGGTCAATAGGTTCCGTAATTTGTGGGTCCCTCAGTGCATTCTTTGCTTACGTTCTAAGTGCCGTCTTAAGTGTATACTACAACCAAGACCAAGAATACATGGTTAAAGAAATCGGCAAATACTGTTATCTTTTGATTGGTGTGTCATCAGCTGCTCTTATTTTCAACACACTGCAACATTGTTTTTGGGACATTGTTGGCGAAAACTTAACTAAAAGGGTTCGAGAAAAAATGTTTTCCGCGGTTTTGAAAAATGAAATGGCCTGGTTCGATCAGGAAGAGAATGAAAGCTCACGAGTCGCAGCTAGGCTGAGTTTAGATGCTAACAATGTTCGTTCAGCAATTGGAGACAGGATTTCTGTGATCATGCAGAACTCCGCCCTTATGTTGGTTGCATGTACCGCAGGTTTTGTACTCCAATGGCGCCTCGCACTTGTTCTTGTTGCGGTTTTCCCTGTGGTGGTTGCGGCAACTGTTTTGCAAAAAATGTTTATGGAAGGATTTTCGGGTGATTTAGAAAAATCACACGCGAAAGCAACACATCTTGCTGGGGAAGCTGTGGGGAACATGAGAACAGTGGCAGCGTTTAATTCGGAGTCCGAAATATTAAATCTGTTTACGACAAGTCTAGATGGCCCATTACGGAGATGCTTCTGGAAGGGGCAGATAGCGGGAATTGGGTTCGGGATAGCTCAGTTTTTGCTTTATGCTTCGTATGCTCTTGGTCTTTGGTATGCGTCCTGGCTTGTGAAACACGGTATTTCTGATTTTTCAAAGACGATCCGGGTGTTTATGGTTCTTATGGTTTCGGCTAATGGTGCAGCTGAAACGTTGACTTTAGCTCCTGATTTTATTAAGGGTGGACGGGCAATGAAGTCAGTGTTTGATCTTCTCGATAGGAAAACCGAGATTGAGTCGGATGACCCTGACTCAACCCCTGTCCCTGACCGTCTTCGAGGAGAAGTCGAACTCAAACATATCGATTTTGCTTACCCATCTCGTCCCGACACCCTGGTTTTTCGTGATCTTTGTCTACGGGCCCGAGCTGGAAAGACTCTCGCCTTAGTGGGCCCGAGCGGGTGCGGAAAAAGCTCAGTTATCTCTCTGATACAAAGATTTTACGAACCGAATTCTGGACGCGTGACGATTGATGGAAAAGATATTAGAAAGTATAATTTAAAATCACTTCGAAGACATATCGCATCAGTCCCACAAGAACCATGTCTTTTCGGGACCACAATTTACGAAAACATAGCGTACGGACACGACTCAGCAACTGAGGCTGAGATTATTGAAGCCGCTACTCTAGCAAATGCCCACAAGTTCATATCAGCATTACCAGACGGATACAAAACATTTGTTGGTGAGCGCGGGGTCCAACTCTCAGGAGGGCAAAAACAACGTGTTGCCATTGCAAGGGCCTTTCTAAGAAAAGCTGAAATCATGCTACTAGACGAGGCCACAAGTGCACTAGACGCCGAGTCTGAGAGATGCATTCAAGAGGCTCTCGAGCGTATTTGCTCAGGAAAAACAACTATAGTTGTAGCACACAGGCTATCAACAATACGCAATGCTCACAGCATTGCAGTCATTGATGACGGTCAAGTGGCAGAACAAGGATCACACTCGCATCTATTGAAAAACCATGTAGATGGATGTTACGCTAAAATGATTCAGTTACAAAGATTCTCACACGGGCACGAAGTTGTAAACATGGCATCACTAGGCTCGAGTTCTTCGACTATGTAACGAACTGTTTATTTTTTGTGTTTTATTTTTCGATTTATTTGGTGCAACTTCAATGTATGTTAGTAAAGTTATAGTTGTCTAGTTAATGTTGTTTAATGGAAAAGTTGCAATATAGTAACAAAATTTTCACTTCAAAGATAAGAATTACTTGAATCACATACAGTAATTGTTGCAATGAACTTATGGACCTATAATTAAAAAAAAAAAAAAAAAAAAAAAATCCTTGTGGACCAACATGTTGCAATAATGCAGATTTTTTGCGACAAAAAATAGAAGCAAGCGTGTAACTTCCAAACAAGTTTTTCAACCACTTTCACTAGACTTTTCATTACATGTTTCGATTTTACAAGACAACATTATTTCACCACTAATCATGGAAACTAATTGATAATCACTAACAGTTAAAACATGTTTGATTTTTCTTAACAACTGTATTTTTTAAGGGCAACTTTTAATCATTGTTTGTAACAGTTGAATATATGCTTTGGTTTTTGCTAACAACTCTATTATTGTTATTGTTTCTTACAAGATACAATAATACTTGTCCATGTTACATGAAGACATACAAAACCAACATGCCTTATGGATAAGTTTTATTGAATCATGTAAGCTGTTATATATAAGCCGAAAGAAATGAACGAAGATCAATCATATAAAAATTACCATGAGGTTTGTTTCGCCTTAACTCCATTCTGTTAACGTCTATTGAATGCTAACTAACCTGATTGTATCCGACGCTAAAGACAACGTGTTTGTGCACTGAATGAAACTATATATAAATTGTAGATTCGTAATGTATCGAACCCACGACACATGAAGAGCACGTGACGTGATGAAGACAGGTGAGAAACTTTTAACATCGAATAGGAAAGATATGGAGTCCACATGCAAGGAAGTGGAAAGAGTTAGTGGGATTATATTTAGAATTCACATGGTAGTAGATATGATAGCAACCAAACAAGCCTAGTATGGGTAAGAAGATGAGGGGGTGAGCTAGGTAGCAAGATACAACAAACCAAGTTTGTGGAGACCGGTTAGGATCCAACAGCGACAGGATCCAACAGCGACAGGGGTTCTAGTGGCCTATAAGAGCCTGTATGTTCTGAGAGCACTAGGTATCGTGGTGCCGTCCCGTTGGTGCCGTAAAGAAAAGTGATGCCACATCAGCATCTTTACCCATAACACCAGAATTCACCATAACACCAAAAACTTCCTCCCTGCTATAACACCATTTTCTGGTGCCGTCGTGCATCCTTGGACCCCACATATATATCCTTTTTTTTCATGTATTTAAATAAACTAACACATTTAATTAAAATTAAAATTTTATTAATTAAAGAAATACATTTAAAAAAAGTAAAACAAAAAAACTAAATAATAATAATAATAATAATACATTAAAAAAAAATACAATTTAGTTATTTAGGTTCAATAAATGCTTCACGATATCGTGTCGAAGTTCGTCGTGCACTCTCTTATCACGAAGTTCTTTGTTTTTCCTTCGATGTGTCTCGCATCGTTTGATCCAAGTACGTGTAATATTCAGTTGTGGAGAAACGTACAATTTTTTAAATTCACAAACCGCAAACTCTTAATCTTTTAATATCAAGTTATGTAATATGAACATATGATACTAACAATTCGTTAAATTTACAAACTCCAAACTTTATTTAATACAATTACTTGCAAGGCTTGTAAAAATATTAAAAAAGAAAAGTTAATAGGACCTATTCCCTACACACCACAATCCACAAATGCACGCTACCCTACTTTATTGTTGCAGTCAACTTAATCATTACCAAAGCTACCTTCTTCAACATTTAAAAATAAACTGCTTCAGGATCTTTGATTTCGAAAATACAGCTTCACTATCTCATTTCACAACAAACAAATTCGAAAAATGCAAAACAAACAAATCCTCGATCTCTTTTATCTCATCTTTATATACACAACCACAACAAACAAATTCATACAAACTGAAAAAAAGGGGATAACGCCAAAAAAAAGAAAGGGAACACGCGAGGCTTGGTACCGTGCTTGCGCCGTCACGTCGCGTTTTCCGGGACCATTTGGGCTGGTCGTGATGGCTCAAGACACGATAACGCATGCCACGGTGTGGAGCTCGGCGCCGTCCGGTCGCGTTTTGCCGGAAAATACAAACGTTGGCGCAGGGTACCCGAGGCTCTAAGAGAGTGATATGAGTTTTGTATCTATCCGATTAGAGTCATTATTTCATTTTCATTTAAACAGGTAATGTTTGCTTTAAATGAAAGGAATAGAACTAGTACTATCTTAAAGGTAATGTTTACATTGCTTAAGAAAAGTAGTACCAACTGCTATTGAAGACGTTAGGTGAAACAAAAAACAAACTGTCTCCCTAAGATATTTGTTTGCACAATTTCTCAAAAACTTGTGTATCTTACACAAAATTTGTAAACCTTTTTTTGTATCATAAACCCAATAACTAGAAAAAAAATGTGCATCAAGAGTGAACAAACTAGCAGCAGTGACTTCAATTTGATGAGAACAAAAGAAAACTGGTATTGTAATATTAATTCATATGACAAAAAGAAACTCTTGCACTACATACCAAAATTGATAAAACATTAACTATTGATGGATACGATACTAGGCTCAGGCTCACATCGACATTAGCTTTGGCCCATTATCAGGCAAACCCATTCCTGCTGCAAGGTCTGCGTCAATCTGTGTATGTGGTGCAGGCCCAGCCATTATCTTCAAGCTGCGAATAGAAATCACAAGTTGAAAAGATGTTAAAATAAATAAATAAATAAATTAGCTTTCAGCTATAGCAGAGTTATTCTAAGCATGTCCAATGTGTGTACTAAAATTTACATCAAATTTGGTGTGAAAAATGCGACTACGGCACTTAACAAGAGCCAAAGTATTGACATTTTACGACAACATTACAACTTATGAGGAAAAGTAAAGGGGTTGATCAACTACTTCAGCACAAAATCTCTCTACCCAGACGAATGGGTATGCAATAAGAGACTAATGTCAGATTGAAAGAACAAAGAAGTCTGCTGAGCTAGAATACCAACAAAAACCTTATATGTTAACGACACAATTTGTTTGTGTCGTTATATCTCATTTGCAACTCAAGTACTACATGATATAAGCTACCATACTAGAAGACTCGGTATCATGGAGATGTTATGGAATCAAATAAAAGATCAATTTTTCAAGAAAACTGTTTGTTAGCTAGGCTTAGGAAGCAAAACTGGAAATGAATTCCCTAAAACTAAGAGATTGTCGGATTATGATGTCATTCCAGAATTCTTTTTCAACATTCTTTCCTGTTTGAATCCTAAACTCTAAGAGATGTTTTCAGATACTTCATGTAGGTTGATGCGTGAATTGTATGTTCTCATATAAATAATACTTCAGACCTACAATCTTCTATTTCACTCGAGCCAGAGCTCGAGCCCAAAAAATGAGCTCGAAATGTTTATCGAGTCGAGCTCGAGCTTATATAAGCTCGACTTGAGTTATTGTCAAGCTTTTAAGTGATACATATTTTCTAATATATAATATGTATAGTTTAAGGGCTTATATAAAAATACAATAAATGTTAATAATTATTTATAGATTTTTCGAGTCGAGCTCGAGCAGAATTCAGAATTTATCTTACATTTAAATGTTAGTTGATTAAAAATATGCATCATTACAAATAAATCGAGCTTTTCAAGCCGAGCTCGAGCCAAATTCTAACTTTCTCAAGCAGATGTCGTGCTTCCCTCATGAAGGCTCGTCAAGCTATCGAGCCGAACATAATATTATCGAGTCGAGTCGAGCCCTGCCAAAGTTCGACTCGATTCGACTCGTTTACACCCCCTACTCCTGCCTTATGAACTACTCTATTACTTTCATTTAGTGTATTTCAAAGCCTTAAATGGGATTTCAAGACAGCCTAACCCTATCCGTGTGATATCCCTTTGTATTTCAAAGCCTTAAAATCAACTATTTCGATTCATGCCAAGTTTACTACAACACTGTCCATTATCAAGGATATATGAGCAGGCAGAAAAACAAAGAACCATGTGTTTTGTACAATGACTAGTGTTTCAAAAACTTTTTAAAGGTGCCCAGAACAATTTGCATGGCAGGGATGTCATAAGAAGATCATAGGGTGGGCCTGTATTCAAATGATGTTCATGTTCAAGGCTAGCCTACACAATAAGAATCAGCTTGGACGATTACATCGAACAATTTGCAAGAACTCTAAACCAAATAAAAAGCATCCTATTATGACACTTGCAACTATATAAACACATGGTTCAGTATATAAAACAATGGTATATGTTCAAGGCAAGCCTACACAATAAGAATCAGCTTGAACAATTACATCAAAAAATTTGTAAGAGCTTTAAACAAAATAAAAAAGCATCGTATTATGCCACTTGCGACTATATAAAACATGAAAGATGACCAAGAACATTCAATAAAAAAGCATCTTTTGTAAATGCAAAGTTAAAACCTACCAAAAAGATCATTCAATAAAAAATGACCACGAACACTAGGCCCCATTAGCATGAAAGATGATATATCTACCAGTTTCTAATAGATGAAACAAAACTAGTTAAGGAGAGGTATTTGGCAAAGTGAACGATCAGGCGGGTACTAGTGCTTCTGCTTCGGTTGATGAAAGAGTTTTACCCAGTAAGATAACGAAACTTAAATTCCACCTAAAATATGGCTTCATCAACACAAGCTAGAGTAAATTCGACCAAAAATACTTAAATCACTACATGTATTCCCCGCGTCTCATACTTAAGAGTATATCATAATAACGCATCACATATCGAGGTCTCAACTAAGTTCATTATCAGTATACACAATTACCATCTCAAGACACTAACCCCGAGTAGCGGTGTGGCTCAATACATTTATATACTACAAAATCGAAGATTTCTTAACCATATATACCATATAGCATCACCCAGTGGAATACTAAACTAACATAAGATACCGACACTTAATAAATACAACTAATTACTTCGAAAACTTTTACAGTCTATTAAACTACAGTATAAAAGCAGGTAAGAAGTCGACATACCGCTTCTTGTGTCGCTTGGTCTTAAAATGCTCATCTCTCACCGTCACATTCGCAAAATACCGACTGCAGTAACAACAACAACAATAACATATTAATACCTAATCGCAAAAACAATAACAGCCTCAAAAACACAAACTTACTCGCAATGCAAACAGTAGAATTGACCCATTCCGGGACGATCTTCGTCCAACGGCAACGCAACCTTCTCTTCCTCTGGTTTCTTCAACTCATTATAAACAATATCATCACGTGCCAAAACAAAATTAAGGAATAAAAAACACAATAACATAGTAATAAAAAATCATAGCTTGCAGCTAATTTTATGCGTAAAACAATAAAATTTCATATCTTCTATCTATATCTATATCTATACTACTATATAATGCGTTTGGGACTATTCTATAATTAGAAAGGCTTAAAATTCAGACTTTTTTCTTGCTTATTATGGAAAGATTTCAAAATTAATTTGTTAGGAAGTTGGTTACAAAGTTTATTAGGAAGCGGTTGGTTGTTCAAACTAAAATTATTTTGCTTAAGAAATTATAACTGCAGTTAAACTAAATAAAAAAATAGCATAAAAAAAGAAGAATGAAATAAATGATTAAAAAAAAAAGGATATCTTTGACTTGGAATTTATCACGACGGAACTGCTTGTGAGAGTATCGTCTGTGTTTAACTCTTCTGTGTGGACACTTGCCTCCCATTGATGCTGTTGATGATGAACCCTGACTAACCCTAACTTTTTAGGGTTTTGATGTGGAAAAGGGAAAAAGATGGTTTGTGGGTGTTTTTGTATTGGTTGTTATTGGGCCATAGGTGTGAAGCCCAAATTTATATTGTGTTAATATGTTTATGGGTATAGCCCAATACATGTTGTTTCATTCTGTATTGTTATTATCATTTGATTTGATGAGAAGTAACGTCTACATAAGATTGCAAAAATTGTGAAACGGTAGTCGTTCGGTTGATATTTTGTAGCTTGTAATCGATTTAGGCGGTAATCGAATTGGCGTCTTCGGCAAGTTTTGTGTATTTTCGGCGAGTTTTAGGTATTTCTGATAGGATTTTTCTTAAAAGACAAAATGCAATACATATAAATAGCGGCTATAAGTGATTAAAACAAGTTTCAACAAGTTTTGAGTATTTTCGGAAAGATTTGGTGGTTTCCAACAAAATTGACCGCCATTTACCATGGTTGACCTATTTACATTAATTTTACACTATCTATTTGATACATAAATCATTTTTTACAAATCATACAGTCACATTCTATTACACTGTATTGCACAAATTGATGGTGTATGAACTAAAAGAAATGACATACATATCATCTCCCTTATTTTAAAGGCAACCTATTACTATCTCATTAGTCCTCACAATTTCGATACAGATTTGTCTTGCAAAGGACTTGAACTTGTAACCTCTTTGGGGTACTCGTACTATCTCATTGTATTGCTTAGTAAAAGCAACTTTTTTCCTTTTATGTTATGACATCTTCTGTTCTTTTCTAAGCCAAACTAATAGTATCTTACTATATCTTAACTACTTATAATAGAGAAATGGTCAAAAGTGAAATGTTGAGTTTTTTCAACATTGGTCAATACATCAATACACGATTTTTATACATGGAAACCATGAAAACCATCAATACACATTCTACTATTGATGGAAACAATATTTCAGGAAACATGCAAATTACATATTAATGGTCAATGAAATGAAAAAGTTGAACATTAAAGGCTCAGGAAAAATATTTGAATACGTACATTAAAGGCTCTTAATCACAATTAAACATAATAATCTGCATTCATTTGTTTCCCTAAACTAGAACACGCTCCTCTATTTTATTTAACCGGTGTCCTTTTCTTTCTCCTTCATACGACACTCAAACAAACTAAACACATAGTTTTGGTCATTCATGTTCTCTCAAGACAAAAAGGGTTCGAAGATTGGTGATGTGGTTCTTGTTCGTGAGTGATAGGTCCAAAATGGGTGTGATAGATTTCTTTGTCTTTGTTCCTGGTTCTGTCGTGTATTCCATCCAAAAGGTATCACCCTCTTTTGTTTTGTCAGTCCATATGACACAAGACATGTATATATAAACCGAATTAAACAATTACTAGAAACCGGTCACTCGTATAACCTGCTGATTTGTTATGCTTTCGTTTACCTCTAAACTGATCATAATATAACATGCTGAAACTCGTATGTAATCAACCTTGTTATCTGTCATTGATCGAACCATGGATACTCCTCTATTCGACCCATGTTGCTGTTTTAATTCGACCCAACACTTCGACCATAGTTGTGGTTTTAAACCCTAATTAGACCCATTTAATACACCTTTAATAAGCCCTTTAAATCTGAAATAAACCCTAAGTATTTAAGAATGGAGCATACACATTAATTATGATGAATTAGGGCTTGGTTTGTGTTAATTCATGCAAATTGTTTTGTGTCGTGATAAGTGTGTGTGTCATGTGTGTCAAATTGAATTCTTTATATTTATGCATAGCAATATGGCTGTCAAACATTAAAAAAAGTGAAGAATATTTAAAAAAAGAAATCACGAAGAAATGGAAATGAAAAAATTGAAAAAAAAAATCACAAAGAAAATTTGAGCGGGAAATTATAAATGGCAATGATTTGATATATTGTGTTTCATTGCCTATATAAATGAGGTAAATTATCAAACCACAGTTACTAAATCGAAGTTCGAAGAAATGGAATTGAAAAATAAAAGAAATGTTGATAACGATCTTGAGGTTAGAAATGCTTTTCTTCGTGTTTGTGTATGTTTGCTTAATCTAATATTATTGTTTGCTTCGTTCATGTAACTGTGGAAAACATCTAATCTCTCCTTTTATTTTTTGGTTTTATACAGCTTCTTCCACCTCCTAACCCTGCTACACATCCTAATTCGTTTTTCAACCGTAACTAGATAAACTTGAATTGGATTACGTTATTGTCATCTCAAATGATGACGATGATGATGAAGAAGAAGAAATTCCAACACCAACATCTGAGAGTCGAGTATTCGTTGGTTGGAAAAGAGTTTATAGTTTGATTGATGAAAGTGATAGTGGGGAAGAATAGAATTAATGTGTTGGCTTTTTGTTTAAACATCTTGTTTAACAAGAAGTATAATGATGTCTTGGTTCCCTTAGTTTATTTTCATGTGTTGCACTTTGCTCTTTTTATAAATAAACTATTTTGGAGTTGGAATTTCTTGTTCCCGTGCATTAATGTTTGTGATTAGTTAGAATTGCAAAGTGTCTCCTATTTGAAACTGGACGTAACACCTATTATTAAACCAATTCGGTTTTGTTTATTGACACCAATCACGTGTTTGCAACTTCCTACATTTGTAAGATAGTTTATGTGATCAACGTTAGAATATTGTTTATGTAATTTAGAAATAATTTTCCTATCAAACTCTGCAGTTACTTACTAACTATGGCTAATTCTAACCAAGATAGTGGGCCTTGAAGATGGGTTGGACAAGAGTAGTGAACATAATATCAACTAAAGCAATCATGATGGGTCATTATTATAGTAGATAATAAGCATCTAAAATTAGATTACATAGTTCCATTATTATAATTATAACTTAACAATTAACAATATATTTATTACGTTTTTGATTTAGGTTTGTATCAATTTATACAAGAAGTGAAAAATTAAATCAATGTCTGAAAGATTGATGACTTAATGGGATCAAATGATGGTCTATGTAAAACACTCTAATTTTCAAGCTTTCAGATGTAGTATTTCATGAATTTGATAAGTAGAATATTTCAATATGCTTTTTATTTTTTAAACTATGTGTTGTTTAATTTATGTGTTGTTTAATAATGTTATCGTTTATCGATAAATTCGGAAACAAACACTAACTCTCATACTATTGATGTTCATGTGGATGTCGAACAACTTGTGTGAGCTACAACGGCTAAAATAGATTGGATATGGGTAGACTTGGTTCGTAAAGAGATCAAGCCATTGTTGGATATAATAAACTTGCACATTATTTTAGACCATGTTTACGTTATCAGAAAACTTATGTTATTCTTATACAAATTTGGGATAGATATACATTTAATAGAATTGACCATTAGTTTAGACAAATATATAATCAAGCAACCAATATCTATATAAATAAGGACACTTTATATTTTGGGTCATAATATTCATCATGCATGTTTAAATAAAGATTCGTCAATATTGGATGTGCTTTGGCAATGATTTATACATATCATGCAAATTTAGAATATGAGCAATGATTTAATGAAATGTAAAGATATCACTCTAACTTAGGCAATTATTTATACATATCATGCAAAGCTTGTTATGTAAGATAAATATCCATATTGTTTTGGTTGTTTGTTACAAAACTTCAATGATTTTCTTTAATCATCACAAAATTGGCTAATTAAGTTGAAATAATGTCCATATATGCATGATGTGAACGTGAATAATAAAATGATAAATATGGCCATTAACTAATAAATAATAATTGCATACATTTAGAATTTTGGAATAATTTTAGATATTTCCTCGGGTTTTCTGTTTTCATTATGATGGCGCACTACTGTTTCTATGAATGTTTTAAATTTAAGAATGGTTTAGATATGGAATTCAGTTCAACTCGTATGTGATGTTTTTGACATTTTAAGTTGGCGTCAGTTTTAAATGTATACTTGTGTTTCTATGAATTATTGGATGTTACAATCGTTTGCAATTACATTTTCATCTTTTCACGTTTTATTTTGAACGTTACACGAAACACTTACCACAATATCGAATATCGTTAATTGTCTGCCGCTTGAAATTTCCGTTGCTATGCACGGGTACTCGCCTAGTATATATTAAAATATTTGTCTCGATTGAAATTTGAAGCCATAACCACTTAAATAAAAAGTATCGCACACATAAATACTGATAGATTAACATCTGAACATAATAAGAGGTTAACATCCGTGCAGATCAAGCATCATGTCTTGAATTCCACGTAAATTTCGCACACAATTCCCCAACAATACATTCTCAAAATGCAAGAGAAAAAAGTGCAAAACAGCACACAATATAACAATTTCGAGTGACCTGAGGTTATGCCTTACTAAATAACTTTCCATTACCAATTTACCATCACCAACAGACGATAAAAGAATCCAACATCGCCAACTATAGTATCACCTATCCACATATAAAGATATAACAAACCAATCGAATTTACTGAAAAAATGATAATGATTAAGCTTTTTCATGTAAAAGTAGCAAAAACTTGTTAACATCTAACCTCCGCCTATCCTCGCTACAGGGAAGCAGCAAACTCAGCATTAGCAGAAACAACATGGTTAAACTCAATAGGTTAAACACGAGCCTAATGCTCATGCTTGAGACGAGGCTTTAGTATACCAGGAACCGGATGTGAGATTGATGGTCTCTGAGATTGCACGGTAGCCATTGAAGATATGCTTGAGCCTTCACCTCCATTTGTAGATACGTCGTTCGCCGTGTCATCACATGCTGATTGGCCACAAAGCTTCATTTGCTTGAGAACATAATTGTCATCGTGTAGCTCAAACGGTGTACTGCAAGTCAATTTAACAGAAAGTCAGAAACAAAGAGCAAAATGGAGGGAAAAAAAAAAAACCAAGGCTGAACAAAAGTTCCTGTACTCACGTGTTGAAGTCGAAATGAACGAGCTGCATATCTTCTGATATTTCCACTTCGACAGTCGCATGAGGCCGAGTCTAAAATTACGAAATATTACTATCAAACTTTGAAATATTACTATACTTGGGCCAAAGTAATATCATAAGAAAAACATATGATGTCTAAATGTTAGATTTGCCCTTGACCCTAACAGTAAAGTTTACATTTGCTCAACAAACGTCAAATTGTGTGAGCATGATCAGTATGACAAAATGGTTTTCGCAGGAAAATGGTTAGTGTATTGTTCTTCTGATATTTCCACTTTGACAGTCAAAGAGCTATTATAACTTTTGTAACAGAATGCTAATGATATTGGACTGAAAATTTAACTAATAATGAGAACATTGTGACTTTTTCAATAGAAGATAGTGCTAAAGATTAACGTACCTGCACGAGTATAAAAGGCAAAGCCACTCCACCATTTGGAGCATCTCCCGATCTGCATAGCTGTTCATTCCGTTGTACCAGATTCTGAAGGCCTACATGCTATGTATATCATAAAAGAAAAAAAGTTACCAATACAAGACACTAAAACAAACCAGTATCAAATTTGAAAATCATATTAATAGTAATACTTCTCACCTGATCCTGTAGTTCTTTCAGATAAGCAGCTTTCTTATCAATTCTACTCCGTAAAGCAAGATGCTCCCTCTGTCATATTAAAAGTGAAATATTAAAAACCGTAGATTAAGAGGTTCTTAATATATCTGGTCGGAAATTAAAGACATAATATTGACGAACCTTTAGCTCATGGACATCGTTCAAGTTAGAATTCGGAAGACCCTTCCACTGAATTTCTTTTCGATCTTTAGATATAATATCCATAGCCATGAGCACATTCAACGCGTCATATACCCTTCGACGAATATTCTTTTCATCATATTGTTGCTGCATAAATATTCAAACAATACAACAAGCTCGTGTAAATATCTGTTAACTTTTTTATATATAGGCATAAAAAATATTTGTTCAAAAGGTCACCAAGTGCAAAATTAGCATGCGAACATTTACTATATGATTACTAATAAATCAAACTGATGGCATTGATCATGGTCAGCTAAATCCCATTAAAGGGTATTTTAGGCAAAAGATAAAATAGCTAAGAGGCGAGGTGAACCTGTTCTGGAGTACCATCGCAAGGTTCTCTAAACTCAGCAACAAGTTCATCTGCAACCTGAAATTGGTACTAACTTTTAGTTAGTAAGCATTTGATGCAGTTTTGGACCATCATGTATTGCGAGCAAATGAATATTATGGTAAAAAAATGTTCCAGAGTAACAGAAATGCATAGATATATGGTGGCATCTATGAAAAGTAGATTCACTATAACTTATCCAAACATAACTTTATATTCATGTATATATAAAATTTATCAAAATCATGATAATGTATCAATCAGAATAATGCAGCTTTGTCCCATGAGTCAGCTGCTACGTGTTTGCCAAGTACTGAAACACTTGGTAGTTATGGGGTAGTGAAGTTAGATCAATAAACTCTACATAGGGAATTAGGGAATAAACATATAAGGTAGGAAAGTTTGGGTAAAATTATAGAATCGTATAGTACAATGCATATTGCCGGTAACAGCTACAGTATTCAGGATTCCAATTTGGGAATAAGAAATAAATCATTTGGTTCATGAATCAAATTGAACCAGATATAAAGTTACATATTGGCAGATCCACTATAATTGTGTATCGTACAGTGCTTTTATTTTGCAACGTCTGAATAAAACATATATGAACAGCTGGCTCCCATGTCACCACATTGGCCAAACCACTATATACAGAACATGACTTGATGAGGCCGACTCGAACTGGAACTTAAAGTAAAAACAACATAGACTACCACTGAAACATATAGAAAAACCATAAGGTCGGAAAACTGAATTCACTAACCTCATTATAGGTGGTTCTTCCCTTGCTTTCCACTTTCTCACACACTATGCATATCAAAATCAAAACAAAGATTAGTCGACAAAACACATAATTGCCAATAACCTCAGTTTGGAAGTCTCACAGAACACGTATTATAATTTACATGGTCAACATAAGAGTGGACAAAGAGCAAACCTTTCATGCTAAACTGTCGAAGTCCTCTATTGCCTTTATCGGGTCCAGATGCACGTTGTACTCGTTTCCTTTTATTGCTACTGTTCAGAGTTACTCATTAGTGAACTATTAAAGTATAACTAGGATCATCAAAAGCAAACCATAATTAACAACAACCAATACCAATTAACAGTCATCTAAATAACAAGTTTTAGAATATAATTACTTTGTTGATTAGCAAAAATCTGCTAATAAAAAGGGCAAACTACTAAAAAGAAAAACCTACTAGCTACTAACTAAAACAAACTTTATTCTCCCCACACACACGCTTAAAATGCTATTCACACCCAAAGATCACATATCATATGCTGGTCTCAACAAAACATCAAGGCGTCTTCGTTTCCTTAACTAATGACACATCTTCTATTTACCAAAGAATCTACCACAATTCCAAGTAATAAACACACAAATGCAATAATATTTATCGGGATAGCTTCTTAACCGTGCATCTGCTAATTAGTGTTTGGGATTGCTTGTTTACACAGCTTATGTTTACAATCAAAAACATGTAATCAACTTATTGAAACCAACCAATTTCACCCCAAAATAAGCAGGTAAGCACGAGTACATTTCTACATCCTTAACGCTAAGACGTTTATTTCTAAAACAACAGGTAACTTATTTATATAAAGTGATAATTGACTCAAAATGTATCTAACTTGTCACAAAATTCTATAGCATGTATCAAATTACAAAAAAAAATCTAATAAATACACCAAGTGCCTAATTTTCGTATTATGTATACTATTGCGGACATGACAGCACCATTTAGTACGAACATTAAGATGATTAAGTAGTTTGGTGAATTTAATAGGATCACTTAATACATAAGCTCCGCAAATAATCAATCCCAAACCCCCTTTAGCTACTAATCCCAAACCCCCTTTAGCTACTATTTTTCATGATCCCGAATTTTCGGCTGTGGGCTTGTATAAGCTTACTATATCCTAATAACCGTATATAACCAGAAAATGTGAGCTTATGAAATATAAGCCGAAATCAAATACGCTTAAACATACATGCCTCACCAAATAATCAGATAACGAGTATAGAATAAACAATCATAAACACCATCAAAACTACTAATCTCCAGACACAAAACACAAATAACATACAAACAATTTCAATAATCTCATCATTCTTTAATAACTATCTACAAATTAAACAAATAAAAAATATATATAAAAAAACTGACCCAACATCCCCATGAGACTCAAAACTATTCAGCTTGAGCTTAGTACTGGCACTACTTGGTGTAACAGCCATAGTTGGTTCAATCCGGGTCGAAGGTGACCCGATACTACTACTTCCGGATATGGATTGACCCGACCCAGTTGTACCCTAAGAACGGGTCGCCCCACCTCCTCTAGATGGGGTTTTAGCATTTTCTTGATTTTTACTGATCATCATGAATACCCAGTTAAAATTTGTGAATTTGATTGATACCCAGATGATAATTTGGTCGATAAAAAGTGGGTTTTGAAGGATTTGTTTTGGGGTTTTGATATGAGGAAGAAAATTGATTTTTATTAGAGAGGGAAAACTGCAAGGGTTTTGAGATTGTGTAATTACTTGTTTTACACCAAGCTTCTAAAATTCTCTTATTTGACACTCGAGAAACTAAGGGGGTGTTTGTTTAAGGTTATTTTTAGCCGAGGTTATAAAATGCGTGAGGGTGGTGTGGCGGCATGGCCGCGCCTCAAGTTTTATGTGTTATGGTGGAGCTTTTGCGTTTTTAAGGTGTCACTAAAGCGGTAAAAAATATTTATAAATTTATGTATTTATAATTTTAGATCATATTATTCATACTATATTAGACATTTAGACTACCATTTAATATATAATTACCATACACATATATCCAATAGCACAAATTCCAAATGCTAGTTCAAAATAATTCAAAAAAATAAATAAATAAATAATAAAGTGGTTCAAAAAGTGGCAAACTACCAAAAAGAAAAACCTACTAGCTACTAACTAAAACAAACTTTATTCTCCCCACACATGAGCTTAAAATGCTATTTGATACCCAGTTAAAATATGAAAAAAATTGTGAATTTGATTGATACCCAGATGATAATTTGGTCGATAAAAAGTGGGTTTTGAAGGATTTGTTTTGGGGTTTTGATATGAGGAAGAAAATTGATTTTTATTAGAGAGGGAAAACTGCAAGGGTTTTGAGATTGTGTAATTACTTGTTTTACACCAAGCTTCTAAAATTCTCTTATTTGACACTCGAGAAACTAAGGGGGTGTTTGTTTAAGGTTATTTTTAGCCAACGTTATAAAAGGCGTGAGGCGTGACGTGGCGAAATGGCCGCGTCTCAAGCTTTACACGTCATGAGGAAGCTTTTGCGTTTTTAAGTCGTCACTAAAGCGGTAAAAAATATTTATAGATTTATGTATTTATAATTTTAGATCATATTATTCGTGCTATATTAGACATTTAGACTACTACTTAATATATAATTACCAGACCCATATATCCAATAGCACAAATTTCAAATGCTAGTTCAAAATAGTTTGAAAAATAAAAAAATAAATAAAATAAATAAATAATAAAGTGGTTCAAAAAGTGGCGCAACGCCTTACTAAAAGGCGCGCATTTTCTAGCCTTATTTCACGTCTTTTTCCGCCACGCCTAGATCAGCTGCCAAGGTCAATTTCGTGGCGACGAGGCCATGTCTCACGCCTTGATGATGCCTTTGCGGCGCCTTGACGCGCCTTTTAGAACACTGTTTTTAGCTTATAAGTTTGGGAAAAGTATGAAAATAAATTCGTTCATGCTAATGCATTTCACCGTTTGTCCTTAAAACTTTCAAAAGTCCAAAAGAGATTAGGGCGACTCTTGTTTATTTTTGACAAGTGTCTTTTGGTCAAATTGAAATGACTAAAATACCCCTTGGTACCAAACCTTAATACAAAATCAAAAACATGATGAAGATCTTAAATATTAAAATAACTCCTTTAAGTCACAACTAATCCTAATTTCTCTCACCACTTGCAACCACACAACTCACTTGCAGTCACACCTTATCTCTTCTCACACAAACCGCAACTACCACAACTGTAACAACTGATGCGTGGGAATCGCACCTTGCTTTACCTCTCGAGGGATCTCGAGAAGCTTACAACCCCCACCAGGCAGTGTACCTGATCGTTGTAGTATAGTATAGTGACAAGTACCGGGGGATTGATCGTTCAGCTTAGGAATAGTGTCGCTAGGATTAGAAAACCTAATTACTAGTTCTAAAGGTGAGGGATGATTATTTTTGTATTTTTATATTTTTATGAAAGCAATTAAAATCTCGGTTTTTGAAGGAGTGGGCGGAATTAGTTGTTATTAAACTAACCCAAAACTAATATATAATCAAAATAAAATACTGAAAATGAAATTAAACTAAATTATACTAAGGTTGTGAGCAGTAATTGGAGAAATTGTGTTTACTTAGACTTCACTACTCCCTAGATATCTTTTACACGTTAATTACTTGTTATACTTGTATGGATGACGGATTGTATTCCTTAATACCATTCGTGGGGTGGCATACATAACTCCCCAACTCTATGAGCTCTTATCTCCTCCTACACCATGACCCAGCACAACTATAGGGATTGTAAACAGTGGCTCATGCATTAAATACAACCAATAAAGACCTAGTACGCCTCGGTTCATGTTTCTTAAGACGTTCAAGCATGTTACCATTTGGAGATCTGCCAGTTTTCTTAAGCCTAACATATAAATCATTCATCCAAGAATAAGAATAAACAAGTAATCAACACATAATCAATATCTAGGTTTCATTAGATCTAAGCAAACACAAGAGAGATCTAGCCTAGCATAATGGAATTGAGACAAGAACAAGATATAAACAACCAACACATAGACATATTGATTGAATTAGAAGAACACTTATCTCAATTACAATGCAAGGTATCAAGGGTTTGGAACCCTTGAAAAACCTGTAAAAGAGGCACCAAATTCGTCTTTAGGGTTTCACCAAAACTTCTCTCCTTTTTTAATGT
The DNA here is from genome assembly GCA_030686995.1 of Artemisia argyi. Classification (NCBI taxonomy): domain Eukaryota; kingdom Viridiplantae; phylum Streptophyta; class Magnoliopsida; order Asterales; family Asteraceae; genus Artemisia; species Artemisia argyi. The sequence continues at coordinate 53,327,342 of CM060686.1, forward strand.
AAAAACTAGAAAACTATATATAGGAAAACTGAGCTGACGGCGTCAAGACAAGCATGTGACGCCGTCACCTCGCCGCCAAATACTTCCTCGGACGGCCTTGATCTACTTATGACGGCCTATGTGACGCCGTCACCACCTACGGTATTTTATTCTTGGGACTTTGACGCCGTCAGGATGGATTTTGACGCCGTCATCAACTACAGTGTTTTATTCTTGATGTCTGACGCCGTCAGGGTGTAACTCTTGACGCCGTCACCTAGTGTCTTCAGCATGGAAAATTGATACTTTGCCGTTTTCTTCACTTTTATGCTCCAAAAACGTCCAAAATGGCTTCTTTTCTAGAATTCACTCTCCAAACACCTAAAATCACAAAAGGAACGATTTAGGGCAATATTTGATCAAATAAAGTCGGGTTCGGGCTTAAATGACCCCCTAAAAACGGATCATTTTTCGCCTCATCATATACCCTTACACTTGAGATTTGCTTGTCCTCAAGCAAATGAGCTTTTATTCTACTCAAAAGACAAGTTAGGGGTCATTTAACACTAATATAAAAGTAATTACAACAAATAATCGTTCCACTAAAGACCAATAGACAAGCACGGAGGTCATACACAAGCACCTCACAAATAATGTTTAGATACTCACATCTCTCGGGTGTAATAAAGTAATATAACATTATGGAAATGGAAGATATCTCTCACTACCTGTCATAGCAAAATAGATTACCATAGGCTTGGGAAAGGATCAAACCTCCACCACATGGCGTAAGCACCTAGGATAAACTATCAAAGAGGTCTTTTAAAGGGTTGTAACGTTAGGTATAGGGATATGAATTACACGGTTTTGTTGGATAAAGGAAGTTTTACTGGTGGCGAGTTAACAATCTTGGTTAATTACATGTACAATATGGCGTTGCTAAGCCAAGACTAGACTCGACTTAAGCTAACAAATGAGAAATAACAAAAACATAAAATGAACATAGAATAAAAACGGGATGGTAGTCCGTTTTTTTTTTTTTTTTTTTTTTTTTTTTTTTTTTTGCATACACTCTTACCCTACCATCCAAAATAATACATCATAGGGGATGAGAATTCCCCTTACACTTGAATCTTTACATACTTTACATTAAACTAATCTAATGACTCGAATTAAGAAAATCAAAACACTTGGAGCACTTTTAAGATTAACGTATATATGGGGGTAATAAATGATGTTCTTCCCCATTACTCCATAAAATAAGTACTTACCCATGAGTCTCAATCGTCCCAAAACAATATGTACAGGGATATGACTCGACTTAGCAACCATGTAATCAATTAGAAAGTTAACTTAGGGTTTAACAAATAACAATAATGCACTAAAAATGAGCGCATACACGGAAGGCTAAGGCGATTTGGTTGTACATTTAAGTGGGGTGTAACAAATTCTTCCTTTAAGTAAGATGCTTAAAGTTAGAAACGAAAAGATAGGCTCGGAGGGGTGTACTAGGGGTATCGTGTACTAAAAATGGGTACAACGCTAAGGGTGTGGGAAAAATTAGTTGACTTAACTAGCCAAGTAATATGACTTAAATGGTCAAGTAATTATAATACGGGTTTAACACAAAGGGTGATCCTAATGTCTCTTATCATGTAGTAAATCCTACCACACGAATGTAGTCTCACTAGCGGTCTCGGGATGCATCACTAACGCAAGTTCTAGAATCTAAATGCTACCGGTACACTCATAAGCACTAATAGTAAATGCTTTTCCTATCAAATCTAAAAGCGAACCTCACATTTTTGGGTGGAAAATTTTTCTGAATATACGGTTATGTACTAGTCATACAACCTCCTATCCATGAGACGCTTGCTATGGCTAAAGTTTCACTCCTAAATGTTGTAAAAAATTTTAAATTTGGCGCTAAAATTACACTAACAAGTATTTCTCGTAGTTTTATTACACATCTACTATCAAACAAAACAAACTCAAGCGAAAGTGCATATGTAAGGTATCATCTTTTTACCCTCCCCTTACACTTAAGATGAACATTGTCCCCAATGTTCAAGTAAAGGATGTAAAAGTAAGAAAAAGTAAAGAGAATGAAATCAAATACTCCCCTGATTCGCTCGGTATGGATTTTAGGTTGGCCAGGTTAAATCTTCTTCCAAGAAAACGAACAATCAAAGCTTCCCTTCCAGAATATAAATCATCTTCTTGTCAAAAATAACCTGTAAATCCTGACAACAATAGACAAGGCAACCTCGCGTAAAATCGGCGGCATCCTATATAAGTTACTAAATCCTAGAAAACAAAGTAAGATATAATGCTTGTGGAATGAAGTTTGCAGATTTCCTGGAGATTATAAAACTTAATAATTCACAAAAACCATAAGACTCCGTTAGAAAAACAAAACCGGTAAAATTTCCAGATTTTTAACTCCTGACGCCGTCAAGAGTAATATTCTGACGCCGTCAGAATGGACCTGCAGAAATTCTTATGTTAAGTTTCCGGAAAATTTCTGGAAAAACTTCGTCCTACTTCCTGGAAAATCCTGCAAAACTTCATTATGACTCAATACAAGCATTTGACTCTAACAAATACGAATATACATGTTCATTTAATATTGTGGAGGATCATGATCGGGGTGTTTCTTGAAAACATATTTGGGGTTTCCCCTTACACTTATCTTTTGCAAAAATACTTTTAGGTTGGAGTTAAGACTAGGCCAAACAACATAGTAAAGTATTTCCACATTTTAATTGAGAAACATGATCAACCAACAATAAAAATAAAACATGCATACGGAAGCAAATAACAATCAAACAAATAAAATCATACAAAACATGGGTTGCCTCCCAAGAAGCGCTTTTCTTTATTTACGAGTCTTGTAGCTAGACTCAAAGTCATGGGTTACTACGTGATCTCATCATCAAACATCACATCCTCCTCATTAATCATTTCATTGTTATTTTCTTGGTAATGTTTTACACGTTGTATGTTAACCGTGAATTCCCTACCTTCATCATCAATTAACAATACCGCTCCAAATTTAGAAGAATTCTTTACCGTGAACGGCCCGTACCATCTAGACTTAAGTTTTCCCGGGAATAATCTCAACCGAGAATTGTAATTGTATAATAGGACCTTGTCTCCTTCTGAAAATTCTTTGGGTTTCTTAATTCTTTGATCATGCCATCTTTTAGCTCTCTCTTTATATGTGATGGAGGATTCGTAGGCTTCCAGTCTAAGCTCATCAAGCTCGTGTAATTGCAAAAACCTATTATTCCCAGCAGTTGTATAATCTAAGTTGCATGCCTTAAGCGCCCAATAAGCCTTGTGTTCTAATTCTACCGGTAAATGACATGCCTTACCATACACCATGCGGAATGGGGTCGTTCCAATAGGTGTTTTGTAAGCAGTTCGGAATGCCCATAAGGCTTCGTCGAGTTTGAATGACCAGTCCTTTCTGTTTTGACTAACCATTTTTTCAAGTATTCTTTTAATAGCTCTATTGGTGTTTTCGACTTGGCCATTGGTTTGTGGATAGTAGGCGGTGGAGAATCGATGGGGTACTCCATACCTCTTCATGACCTTTTCCATTTGTGCATTGCAAAAATGTGTCCCCCTATCACTGATGAGAGCTTTCGGAATCCCGAATTTTGCGAAAAGCTTTTTCAGGAAATGAATGAATACTCTTGCATCATTGGTCCTAAGGGCTTGTGCCTCAACCCATTTCGAAACATAGTCAATGGCGACTAAGATATACTCGTTTCCCCCTGAGGATGGAAAGGGTCCCATGAAGTCAATCCCCCAAACATCGAATACTTCACAAACTTGTATAAAGTT